>CM053026.1:329180957-329485957 GCA_028564925.1 Lithobates sylvaticus | reverse complement strand
TTTCTTTCTAATTGTATACATTTTAGCTTGCCAGAGCTCATGTATTCTGTAGGTTATCAAATTTTAAAAAAATCCCTAGAAAACGGATCCCTAGCATTGCCGGAACTAGGGGGGTGCTGAGCTGGGCTACGCACCCCCAGATTTCAGTTGTGCCCCCCCCAAAGCTAAGGAATAGACTGTGTTTGTTCCACCCACTGCCACTGTCAGCGCTACGGCACTAGATCTATCCATATGTAAATTTAAGTATAACTGATGCTGGGCAGTCCTAGCGACCACCCCATGTAATTGCTCTGCCCTCCAGCATTCAGTGGAGGATGGAACTTTCTCAGCTGGACCTGCTGCCAGTATCCTGCCTCCCTGCATTCCCATAGCTGCTTGCTGCACTCTGATGGAATGGAGTGGACTGGAATTATGCAAAGAGAGTAAGGACATTTTTGAGACACTGATCCAATACTAGGGCTGAGGGAGCAGTAAATTTAAAGTATGGAGATTCTGGGGACTCTGATGTAAGGAAGGGTGCTCTGGGGACCCTGATGTAAGGGGGGGGGGTCCCTGATTTAAGATGGGGGTGGGACTCTGAGGGCCCTGATGTAAAATACTGACTCTGGGACTGGGGTCTAAGGAGGGGGGACCCTGAAGTAAGGAAGAAGAATCCTGGGGATCCTGATGTTGGGGAGGGGCTTTGGGGTCTCTGATGAAATGGTGGAAGCAGGGACTATGGGAACCCTGATGTAAGTGGGGACTTTAGGAACCTGGAAGTGGAGGACTCCATGGATTCTGATGTAAAGGGGAGCTCTTGGGACCCTAATGTAAGGGGGGGTCTGGGGACCTGATGTGACTAGGAAAACTGTGGGACCCTCCTTTAAGAGAGTGACTCTAGTTAGGGACCCTGATATAAGGAGGGGGGATCTGGGGACCCTGATGTAAGAGAGGGTGACTATGGAGAGCCTGACATAAGGGAGATAACTCTAGGGACTCGCATGTTAGGTGGGACTATGTGGACCCTGATGTAGGGGGGGGGGGTGACTCTGGGGACTTTAGATTTAAAGAGGGGGACTTTGGGAACCCTAGTGTAAGGGGCGCCCTGGGGACCCTGATGTTGCAGATCACTCTGGTGACCCTAACATAAGAGGGGGTTACTCTGGAGACCCTCGTGTAAGGGTAAGGACTGTAAGGTAGGGACTGTTTGAGGGGGAACTTTTTTATGGGGATCCTTGCTGTAAGGGAGGGAATCTGAGAGGTAAAAGGTGGGCTCATCCTGACTGCTGCACGCTATATGTTGTTTTGTACATTACTTACCCCTGACCCCTGCGCTCTATACAATATGTTGTATATTACATTGTCCTGACCAAAGTGTTCATTGCTCCAACAGTTGCTGGTTTTATTGAAGTTATTCTTTAAAAATCCGTAAGGTGAACTTACACAGGACCTCCTCCTCACCCCCCCCCCCCCCTGGCGCTGACATGCAGCACAGCGATCTCCCATTCTGATCCTTGCTATAACTGCTTCACGGCTCCAGGGCTTAGAAATCCCCTTGGCGTTCATGTGTCGTCTTCCCCGCTGAGAGGACAGGCTATATGAGTTCTGATTGGTCGGTGCCTCCCATGTGGCGGCGCTAACCAATTAGAATGCTCCTGAACGTCCCTCCTGACTGGGTACATTTAGGAGATTGAGCTCCAGGGATTTCTAAGCCCCGGAGCCGTGAGGCGGCTATAGCAGGGCTCAGAATGGGAGATCGCCATGCTGCAGGTCAGCGGGATGTGGGGGGGGGGGGGGGGTGAGGAGGGCTCCTGTGCAAGTTCACCTTACAGATTTTTCTGTAAAGGTGAACTTACCCTTTAAGGTAGGCTCAGACAGACAAAGTGATCACTGATCAAAAGCATATGTGATGGAAATATTTTACATTTTTAAAAATGATCCTTCATTCTGGGTTTTATGTGTATCTTTGAGACTGTCACTTATGACACAGTAAGTAGGAGTATTTTGTGGGTACAAGGAATGTGGTATACAGTAAGTGTGCAGTGTACACAGCAGCTAGGCACATATTCTATTTAATCATTCCCCTTTAAGTCCTTCACACTGTTGGGAAAAATCTGTCCTCTGCATCACTTACTACTGGCCTCTGAACCCTGCCTCCCTTCTGGCCCCTGTCCGCCACACTGCTGACCCCTGTACCCTGCCCTGCTGACCTTCCATCCTCTGCCCCGCTGACTGCACCCCCACATCAGACAGGCTAGATCCAGCCATGTTCCCTAGCCAGTGTTACAAGCAAACCTTCAGCACTTCTTATGGCATTTAAGGATGTTCACCCCTTCCTACCTCCTGCACATTTCTATTGGACAATGAAGCATCCTGTGGACTAGTAGGAGTGCAAGGGGAGGGTAAATGCTGCACACAGAAGGTTTTTTCTTAATGCATAAAATACATTAAGATAAAAAAAAAAAACTTCTGCCTTTACAATTACTTTAACCGTAGAAGATTTGTATCTTTACTTTGCATTCATTTTTACTTTCAATAGTTGCAATATACTAAGCTGTAACAATTTTATTTTTTTATTTATATTTTTTATTATTTAACAGTGTTGTGACTGTTAATCTCGGTTCGGTTTCTTTTCCACTAAAACAAAAATGACAGTTATGACAAATTAATGCTTGCTATAGCTTACATAAATGAACCTTTTTGTCTGGCCACCTGAAGTCTGACACTTGCTGCTATGTCACCTACCTGACATCACTTACTGCACACCCGGAGACATTGGTTCATTGTGAGGTTAGTTGACATGGCAGCAACTGTGTTGATAGAGCTAGACTAGTGATTAAATCCCTCTAAACAATTTAACTTTATTTAGCTGTCACCTCAATTGCAGCTCACTGCAATCATTGTGTCAGGCATTCTGTCCAATTGACGGGGTAAAGCATAAATCCATCATAACTTAGCCTGAGCTTTTAGAAATGTTGAAAGACATATGGCTTCTAGATTGTAAGCTTGAACGGGCAGGGCCCTCTGATCCCTCCTGTATTGAATTGTACTGTCTTCCCTGATGTTGTAAAGCGCTGTGCAAACTGCTGGCGCTATATAAATCCTGTATAATAATATGGCCAAGTATAGTAAAGGAAGAGGGGGAGGGGGGCATGCTTCCTTGCGTTACAGGCTGCATGTCTGGTAAGAATATCAAGAGGAATACCCACACCATTTTTTTTTATTGTTTTTTTTTTTTTTAGAAAACCTACCTTGTACTGTTCTGTAACACTGCATACAGGTTTAAAGGGTTAAGCATAGGTTTAAATTAAGGCTTAGGTTGGGTAACTGTTAGTTTAACTATCTTGTCTTTTGAAATATTTTTCTTTTATTTGGTGTGACACATGCATTGTTAAAACTTATGGCAAATATTTGTGGGTAACATATTGACATTTTATTTCTTTTACATGTATTGAAATGCATAGTACCAATACTGGCAAAGCAACCATATCTATATGTAAAAGCTCAAAATCAATGTAGGTGCACATGGTTTGGGGTTGTGTATCTATGTTGCAGCTGAGTGCAACATTAGATCTGATTATTTACGATGAAAAGCATAATCATAAATGTATTAAATTTATGTAAATACATTAACATGCATGGGGAAAAAAAAAAAACACATTCTTCCGCATTCTTCTGCATTCTGAGGAAAACCTCTCTAGTGTGAATAAGCTCTTGATAGTATAAGACTCTTGTCTGATTAATTGGGTCTTTATTGACTAAGTAAATGTAATGTGCCATTAATGTGATTAGCAGAAATCACAGGTAGAATGAGTTATCTTGTTAGAAGTGGATGAGAGTTAAATAGATTTTCTACATTACTTCTAATTTGCTCTAAGCAGCCTTGTGTGTTAAACTTCAAGCATTGCTTGACCTCCTGCAGTGCATGACTGGCTGTCTTCCATTTTATCTGTAGATACATGTTGGGGGTGCTTTTGGGTAGATCTTGCATGTTGCTGAGCTTGTGCTAATCCTGATGTAATGAGCAACAGCCTTTTGGTCTTATAAAAAAATGTTCAGAGGTCTTAAGCATTTATTAATTTAAATTCTACCTAGCAATATTTTTTATCAAGGGATTTTTTAATTGTTGGTATTGCTATATGATGACCTTAAGTTGATTAATATTTTTCTTACAACAAAAGAATAGTGTGCAAATGTCACAGATTTGTTTTCTTTTAAGATGGACCTTTACCGTTTTTCACCAAA
The DNA here is from genome assembly GCA_028564925.1 of Lithobates sylvaticus. NCBI lineage: Eukaryota > Metazoa > Chordata > Amphibia > Anura > Ranidae > Lithobates > Lithobates sylvaticus. Next base: position 329,481,733 of record CM053026.1, on the reverse strand, counting down.
ATTCACATCAGCGTGCAGCTCTGTACACTTATGTAAAATCACCTAACATACATTTCTTTAAAATTGAAATTTTTGCTTTTACCTATACTTTGGTGTTTCCACTTCTCAGTTTCCCTGAGGCACTCGTGACAATGCTAGGGCCTTGTGGATGCCCCCTGGGTAGGCAATGCCACCAGAGTGACTTTAGGGAAATCTTGATCCTAAACTGCAAGGGCTCGCAGTATTGCCACACATCGCTTGTGCAGGATAAAGCGCATGACCTCGGGCACCTCATCTAGTGCATATGCCATACAACATTACACTCATCTGTTGTTTGAAAAAGATCCTCCTATGATCTTGCAATGTCTCTGGGAAGACTTTTTTTTTTTTTTTCTCCAAGATGAATGCAGTGTCATATGGTGCATGTGTGACATTCATGATGTCGTATGCTTCATTTGGTACATATGCAGTATGACCTTACAGCAAGCTGAGGCGCATACTCCATCAGTGGGCTGGCACAGAAAGCCGCCTGCCAATTACCTTCATTTTGAAAATGGTGCAGGAAAAAGCCACAGGCAGCATGAAAAGGCTAGCCATTAGGAAAAGGGCACTTAGACATATACAGTTTTTAAGTTAGCTACACACTTGTGTAGTGTTGGCATTTTTTAAAGAGGCGTGGGGAAGGTCTACAAGTATTTTCCCCTGTATACATATTTCTGTGACTGAATAATGATTTGGATACAAAAATGTTAAATTATACCAGAACATCAAGTAGATTGGCCTTTGTGGTTCCAGACAGAAGGAAACTATGGCATGTTTACCACAGCTGTAGGAGCTTGAGTACCGTATATACTAGAGTATAAGCTGACCCGAATATAAGCTGAGGCACCTAATTTTACCATAATAAACTGGGAACACTTATTGACTTGAGTATAAGCCTAGGGTGAAAAATGTGCAGCTACTGTAAGTGGATTTGCAGCCTCACTGTGCCCATTTGTAGCCATAAGTCCCCCGAACTTCAAACTTGTTAATTAAGGGTTCCTAGATGCCCCCTAGCTGCAGCCAAAATTTGGGGTCTCTGGACCCAAAGGGTCCCGAAATTACATTGCTGCAGATGGACACAGTTGACTGACTTTGGGGCCCTGTATCTCGGGGCCACTTGATGCTAGGAGCCCCAAATTTGGTGTGCAAAACCAGTGGAACTAGCACTACACCATATCCAATGGTCATCCTATCAGATGTGGCCCCGAGATATGGGTCCCCAAAGTCGGTTCAGAAAATGTCAAGCACTTTTCTGCAGCAAAGAATGACATTTTCCGAACCGACTTTGGGGCCCCGTATTTTGGGGTCACTTTGGATATGTTGTAGTGCTAGTTCCACTGGGTTTGCACACAACTGAAGTATAGGGAGTTTGCTGACCCACATTTTGAAATCCGTGCCGATCTACACAAGCATCAAAGTTTTCCTGCATAGCTGATTCACCAATACACTTCTGATCATTTCTCAATTGACGGGACAAATTAAAAGTAACAGTCAGTGGTACAGTGTTGCACCCGATCAACACCGTGGGGTTGATTTACTAAAGGCAAATAGACTGTTCACTTTGCAGGTGAAGTGAAGCTCTGGGAAAAATGAAAAATGTCTTCCTTTTCTTGGCATGTGATTTGGCTATTCTTTACAAAGTGAAGTTTCACCACATTCACTAAATTCTGTGGAAAATCTCTTGCAAACTGAAACTTCACTTGCAAATTCATCAGTGTACAAAGCCCCCCACCCCGCCCGTGTGTGACTATTATTTCTATGTATTTTAGTATTGTCCAGTTATCAATAATATAGTATTGTACAATCCAAAATGGATATCCAAAATGTTTTCTATGGAAAGAATAAGAAGATCTGTCAGTTGGGTTTATTTATGAATGCAGTCTCAAGAACAATGACTTGCCAAAAAGATGATTTTTATTGTAATCGTATCATTCAAAATATGAATTATGTATTTAGTTAGGTGTTCTTTATATATATATATATATATATATATATTTTTTTTTTTTTGTAGTGCTTGTTATTCTTTTAGACTTGAGAAAATATATATTTTCTGTTACATTTAGATCACTTTCACACTGAGGCGCTTTACAGGCGTTTTTAGCGCTTAAAGCAGCTCCTGCATAGCGCCTGTAAAGAGCCTCTCCTGTCTCTCCAGTGTGAAAGCCTGAGTGCTTTCACACTGGGGCAGTGCGCTGGCAGGATGCTAAAAAAAAGTCCTGCAAGCAGCATCTTTGGAGCGGTGAAGGAGTGGTGTATACACCGCTCCTTCACTGCTCCTGCCCATTGAACTGACTGGGCACTGCTGCAGCGCTTTGCAGGTCATTTTAACCCTTTTTCGGCCGCTAGCAGGGGTTAAAAAATGCGCCCCAGTGTTAAAGGGGCCTTAGTGACCCTAGAATATTTTTGAATCGACTACTATTTCCGCTTTACCATAAAAAACACCAATTTACCATATAAGCTGTAAGACACGTGTACCACCCACACCAATGTTGATGTTCATTCTTTTTTTTATTTTTTTATTTAGGATATGACCACTATAGAAAAAATGTCCAACTGCTGTGATGAAATGTAAGTAATAGAATGTTTTCTATATATATATATATATATATATATATATATATATATATATATATATATATATATATATATATATAATGTATATGTGTTGAACAGATTATTTTACCTGACAAATGACAGTGAATTTTTATTTTTTCTGCCCATGCACTGCAAAGCTGCAGGTTCACTTAAATTCATTGGGGGTTACAGAGGAGAGCCGCTGGATCACACAGTGCAGGTAACTCCCACTGTGACACCTGGCGACCGCTGTCATTGGATGTCCCACCTAATTTGTTAGACATCACACGTCCCGGGATTGGACCAGTGAGACGTCTATCGAAAGAGCCGGTGCAGGAGGTGGGGCATCGGATGATAGCGGTAAGCGGGACATCCCCTGTCTGTGATCCAGCTGTACCCACCCTTCTCCTTTACCCTCTGAGGCAGCGCTGGGGCCTGTGCTGGCCAGAAAAGATGATCTCGGGTGGGCCTGCCGCAGAAGAGTTTTTGTCCCGGATCGGCCCTGATTCCAGCAGGTGGCGCTGGCGGGCCCCCTTCAGTGGCCGGGCCATTGGACCCACGGCCAAATGGACCAACTGGTCAGTCCGCCCCTGGGGACTTCTTGAAATCTCTGTAGTAAGCACCACATGGGACCCAGGTGCAAATGGAGATCACTAGAGTGAAATTGTCTGCTACAGTGATTTCCAGCTTCTCACAGAGATTCCACAAGTCCCAAGCTGGACCAATGTAACTGTAAAAAAAATATCAATACCTGAAAATCTTCCATAACTTTCACAGGCCTTGGGCAAAACACAAGTTCACATTAACTAAACTTAGTGGTGGTAACTGTAAAGGAGTAATTCATTGTCAGCCCCTCTTGTATGCAGCCATAACACACTGTGTAAGTGTTTTTTATTTTTTTTCAAATGATACCTCTTCCTGACCAAGCCATTTTTCAGCTTTCAGCGCTGTTGCATTTTGAATGACAATTGCGCGGTCATGCACCGCTGTACCGAAATAACATTTTTATCCTTTTGTCCCCACAAATAGAGCTTTATTTTGGTGGTATTTGATCACCTCTGCGTTTTTTATTTCTTGCGCTATAAACAAAAGAAGAGGGACAAGTTTGAAAAAACACAATATTTTTTTTTTTTTTTTTTTTTTAAAACACATTTTTTCCTCAGTTTAGGCCGATACGTATTCTTCTACATATTTTTGGTAAAAAATCGCAATAAGCGTATATTGATTGGTTTGCGCAAAAGTTATAGCGTCTACAAAATAGGGGATAGATTTATAGCATTTTTATTATTTTATTTTTTTTACTAGTAATGGCGGCGATCTGCAATTTTTATCGTGACTGCGACATTGCGGCGGACATATCGGACACTTTTGACACATTTTTGGGACCATTCACATTTATACAGCGATCCATGCTATAAAAATGCATTGATTACTGTATAAATGTGACTGGCAGGGAAGGGGTTAACACTAGGGGGCGCTGCGGGGGTTAATATGTTCCCTATATGAGCGATTCTAACTGTGGGGGGAGGGGACTGACTGGGGGAGGGGACCGATCGGTGTCCCTATGTACAAGGGACACACCATCGGTCTCCTCTCCTCTGACAGGACGTGGATCTGTGTGTTTACATACACAGATCCACGTCCTGCTCAGTTACCGGGCAATCGCGGGTGCCCGGCGCACATCGCGGCCGCCGGGCACGCGCATCGGGTCCCCATCGACGCGGCGGGCACGCGCGTGCAACTCCCGCGGCGCACGCCCCCTAGTGGCCGAAATGTTAACGCCATCATATGACGGCAGCCCGCCACAAGAGCCGCACCGCTCCGCCGTCAATTGACAGTGGGCGGTCGGCAACAGGTTAAAAAAACACTTGCACTGTGTGTTATGGATGGATAAAAGAGAGGGGCTGACATTATTTCAACTTTTCTACTAATAGCGGCGGGGGGGCCACAGACACAGGAGCTGACAAGCAGGGGGTGGGAGCGAGAGGAGAGCAGTGGGATGACTAAGGCAAGCAAACTGACCATTGTAATCGGGGGCTCAGCAGTGCATGTGCTGTTTTAACCTGCTATAAGGGAACAGGATCCTTCTTCTTTTTTTTTTTTTTTTCACTTTAAAGCTGTATTAAACCCAAAAGCAAACATTTATTATATTGCAGCTTAGCAATTCTTAGATGTGATGGCTTCATTAGTTTCCTTTCTTAGGCATTCTTTTTTCTGTTCTCATCTGGTGATCCAGCCAGTAAATTTGTTGTTTTTCACAAGAACAAGCTCTCTTTCAGATATATCATTTTGCAGGGATAAAATAATTTTACCCACCTTTGTGAATATTAAATGGGTTATCAGCTTTTTTTTCCATATAAAACCTTTATCCCAAAAGGAAAAAAATGTTTGCTAATGATTATAAAGCGTGAGCTGGAGTTCAAGGCTTCAACTTGTTAGTGTATTTAAATCTGTCACTACAGCTAACACTCCCCCTCCCCAGACTAAAAATGCTGCTGTGCCCCCTGTGCTCATCCATTCAGAGTGGGGGCACTCTAATACAGGAGGTGTGTTAGTGGCCAGATCATCTAATGATTGGTAAGTAATTATGTGACAGCCCAAAACGCTGGTTGTTTTCTTGTGTGACGATTCTTTGACAATAAAGCTGTGAAAAGAACATCTTTGGAGTTGTGGGGGAGGGGCTGAGAGCGTACAGGTGTGGGGGAGGGGCTGAGAGCGTACAGGTGTGAGGGGGGGCTGAGAGCGTACAAGTGTGAGGAGAGGGCATGCAGGTGTGAGGGGGGCTGAGAGCATACAGGTGTGAGGGGGGGCTGAGAGCATACAGGTGTGAGGGGGGGGCTGAGAGCGTGCAGGTGTGAGGGGGGCTGAGAGCATGCAGGTGTGAGGGGGGGCTGAGAGCATGCAGGTGTGAGGGGGGGCTGAGAGCGTGCAGGTGTGAGGGGGGGGGCTGAGAGCGTGCAGGTGTGAGGGGGGGGCTGAGAGCGTGCAGGTGTGAGGGGGGGGGCTGAGAGCGTGCAGGGGGGGGGGTGTGAGGGGGGGGGGCTGAGAGCGTGCAGGTGTGTGAGGGGGGGCTGAGAGCGTGCAGGTGTGAGGGGGGGGGGGCTGAGAGCGTGCAGGTGTGAGGGGGGGGGGCTGAGAGCGTGCAGGTGTGAGGGAGGGGGGGCTGAGAGCGTGCAGGTGTGAGGGGGGGCTGAGAGCGTGCAGGTGTGAGGGGGGGGGGGCTGAGAGCGTGCAGGTGTGAGGGGGGGCTGAGAGCGTGCAGGTGTGAGGGGGGGCTGAGAGCGTGCAGGTGTGAGGGGGGGCTGAGAGCGTGCAGGTGTGAGGGGGGGGGGGGGCTGAGAGCGTGCAGGTGTGAGGGGGGGGGGCTGAGAGCGTACAGGTGTGAGGGGAGGGCTGAGAGCGTACAGGTGTGAGGGGGGGCTGAGAGCGTGCAGGTGTGAGGGGGGGCTGAGAGCGTACAGGTGTAAGAGGGGGGGCTGAGAGCGTGCAGGTGTAAGAGGGGGGGGCTGAGAGCGTGCAGGTGTGAGGGGGGGCTGAGAGCGTGCAGGTGTGAGGGGGGGCTGAGAGCGTGCAGGTGTGAGGGGGGGCTGAGAGCGTGCAGGTGTGAGGGGGGGCTGAGAGCGTGCAGGTGTGAGGGGAGGGCTGAGAGCGTACAGGTGTAAGGGGGGGGCTGAGAGCATACAGGTGTGAGGGGGGGGGGGCTGAGAGCGTGCAGGTGTGAGGGGAGGGCTGAGAGCGTGCAGGTGTGAGGGGAGGGCTGAGAGCGTACAGGTGTAAGGGGGGGGCTGAGAGCATACAGGTGTGAGGGGGGGGGCTGAGAGCGTGCAGGTGTGAGGGGAGGGCTGAGAGCGTGCAGGTGGGGGGGGGGGGCTGAGAGCGTACAGGTGTGAGGGGAGCTGAGGCACTGTAGGACTTGGTGGGATGGCTAGTGGGCAGATTTGGTGGAAAGGCCAAGGGGCGGGACCCTGGGGAATGTTGGTGGTCAGGCTCGGGGGGGGGGGGGGGGGGGGGGCAGGCCTAAAGCTGTGTAAGGGGCCCCACAATTTCTGATGGCTGCCCTGGTTGTTGGTCCCACAAAATGACAAGAGCAGATGGTGACGTGTCAGATCCAGTAAAAGCGCAGAAAGTCAATAGTACTCCAGTAGAGTTCATTCACTTTTCACGTCTGAAAACAGCTGATGTTTGGGGCCTTGCAAGGTCCCAAAAGTGACCGATTATGTGACAGCCCAAACGCTGGTTGATTTCTTGTGTGACGATTCTTTGACAATAAAGCTGTGAAAAGAACGTCTTTGGAGTGCATGCCTTTTACTGATGTGGGGGTAAGGTGAACTTGCCATTGACTTTTTTTATTTTGGCAAAATGTTTTTATTCCTTGTTTGTTGATGCCTTGTGAATGAAGCAGTACAAATATTGAAGCCTTTGCATTTGTACCCCATAAAGATATGACCAAGTGTGTGAACAGCCACGTAGCGCTTCTACAAAGTCCATTAAGATATTCCAGGCAGGTGTCAATGAAAATTGAGGTTCTGTGGGGAGATTCATTTTAGACCACAGCTGATAACATGGCTGATGATAGAATAGATAGCATTACCAAAGCCTATGAAAACCATATTGCAGAGAAATGGCTGCTGGCTATGCAGCTTGATGTATGTTTACTTAAATTTCCCATTATTCTGAGTTATTGTCAGCAAAATTGCATAGGTTTTCAAAGTGCTGGCAGCCCTGTCTCTACTAATTTCCTGTGGGGAGCTCTTCTGATAGGAACTGGAAGCAGCGTTTTCATCTTTTAGGTTTTTGCTTTTGTCCTTATGAGGGGAGTATTTCGATAAGACAAAATGGTATTTCCAGGGTTCAAAGAAGAATGAAAGGACTTGCCACTGTTTAGCTGACATGAATTCTTGTCATCCCTGGATTGTCTACAACTTCAGAAGTTGCCCTCTGTTGATTGACAATAAAGTTTCAGCCCCTGCTAGGTGGTGTTAAATCGCAGCTGCATGTCACAATGAAAGCAAAGCTGCATTTGTGATGCTAGGGAACACAATTCATTTAAGCCTTCTAATAGATCCCCAGCCAACCCTGTATTGTCTACACTGACTGAAATGCACCATGGGAATGCTGTCTTTCACTAATAATGCTGTCTTCTGTAGATCGAGAGCTCGAAAACCATGGCAGCAGACCTTCTCAGAAGTTTTTGGCACTCGCTGGAAGATCCTGTGGTTTATTCCTTTCAGGCAGAGACGACCACTGGGAGTCTCCTACTACTTTGCCAATCATGTCTAAACAGATGGATGGTGGGCACAGATGGATCCGCCACGCTGGAAGCAAGTTGCAGGTTTTATCTTAACAGTGCTATGACAGTCTTCAAGTCAATTATAATCCACCCACCAATCTTAGATATCACAAAGTGCCCCAGGCTTTGTTTTAATAGTGATCTCAATGCAGTTGTGGGAACAGTACAAGATATGTATTTATTTGCTGAACATTGTCTCCTTTCAAGATGTCCTATTTCCCCTCAGGACATATTGAACTCCCTCAGGCTACAAACTAAAACCATGAATTAAGATTTTTTTTGTTGAAGTTGTGTTTTTTTTTTTATTTTTTTATTTTTATAATTGCACTGACAATACCTGATACATGGATTCCGTTTGATTTTTTTTTTCTTTTTTGTTTTTAAGCTTCCTAACCAAATAGTAATTATTTTTGTATAATGTATAAAAAAACTGTTGTATTTTACAAACCATTTGTTTTTAACTTGCTCCGTTTTTTTTTTTTTTTTTGGACTACTGCTGCATACAGTGCATCACAAACTAATATACTGGAAATTTTAACTTGAATCACCAGATTTTATAACCACTGTACAAACTTTTATTTATACTGTATCCATTTTTTTTATCAAATTTTTTTTCTGTTGTTCAACTTTATCTTTAATATCATGTGGGGCTGGCTGTTAAAATGAATTGTAATTATACCTGTCATGCAGTGTAGTAATATCATATATTTGTAGATTTGTGCTATACCTACAATAAGTGCAAATGTTGGCTGCTTTTATTTTTTTTGTGTGGTGTACAGTTGCTGTATGCTGAATCTCTAAAATATCCCACTGTTCATCTGGTGTGTTTGCATATATAGATTTTAAGAAGTAGAACTGGTTTAGAGCTATAGATATATGATTATTTTATATGGCGCCAATATATACTGTATTGCACAATACTTACAGAGTGTATATATATTTTCTTAAGGATTCAGATTGGGCATTCAGCTGGTTTGTACAATCACTTGTGAATACGCTGTATTCTGGCAAATGGGTGTCAGTGCCGGTTCACACTGGGGCGTCTTCAAAGTCGTCCAACTCTGAAGCTACCCCACACAGCACGACCTCAGCGCGGCTTGCAATCGATTTCTTTAACAGACATCAATGAAAGCTGCTCTCAAGTCGCCCCCAAGTAGTACAGGAACCTTTTTCTAAGTCAGAGCGACTTGAGTCACTCCCTTTAAAACAGTTCCATTGCACTGCAAGGAGCCCAACTTGTCAAGTGGCTAAGTCACCTGACAGGTCGCCCCAGTGCGAACCGGCACTACTACATACGGTATGTTGGATACAATACCTAAGGTGCATTCAAAGCTTTACTTGTTTTAAAGTTGTGTTGGGTATAATAAACTGTGTAGATCAAATACTAAGAAGTTATATTTACATGTCAAATGTAGAATGTTCCTATTAAATGTGCTACAAATATACCCGTTTTCCTTTAAAATGTCTAATGGTATTTTCCATTATTTATATATCAATGTTGCCACGGCCACCTCTCCGTTATAGTACTACAATATCTGGGGAACATTATTTCATATATTACAGTGTAAAGCTATGTAAGATTGTGTGACCTGAAATAAGCTTTGAATCGTATGCTATCATGGGGGTACAGGGGACTTTTTCCAAAAAACAGGTTGTGGATACTCTAAAGACCATTTGAAGTCTCACACTTGTCATATCTCTTTATGACCCTGTACCTCGCATGTTATAATTTTCGGAGTGATTTTTGCTTGAACATGGCTGGGGAAAAAAAACTTTTGCTGTCAGTGAAAAAGATGCCTCCTATTCTCTCCTCTGCCCTGGCATTCCTTGGAAACGGTTGCACCTCTCTCCACAACTGCCCTCATCCAGATTTGTATTGCAGGAAGTGGAGGCCAGTTCTGTTAATGGGAGCTAATTGCAGAGAGCACTGGATCTAGCCCCTGGTTAATTTTGGACTGTGCAGTTTGTATTTATTCTCACTCTGCATCACCGCTGTAACTAAAAAAACAGAGGTAGAGCTGGCCATACATGACTTGAAATTTGGCGGGTTCAGCAGGGACCAGTCAAATTTCAATCTATATATGGACTCCCCTAGTTGTACAAAAGTCGATCTACCAATCGACTTCTGTACACCCAGCCTGTCAGATAAATGCTGATTGATTAGTGCCACAGGGTAAAGCCGGCAGTGCTGATTATTGCATTCTGATGGCGGGGGAAGTCTCCCCACCGTCGGAACACAATAGCTCGGGGAGTAATCCCCCCCCCATCTACATCAAGAGTGTGGATGGAAGAATCTGATCAGTTTTTTTTTTTTTTTTTTTTTTTTGTTCAACCTGCTGGGTAAAAGGAAAAAAAACTGAGCCATTTACAACTGAGGTTGTTGGTACAATGCATGTCAGACTACATATCTATTTGCGTGACTTTAATTGGGTTTTGAGGGCTGAATCGCAGTTTTTGCTGTAGTCATTTTGAATGGCATCCCAACACATCTTCCCCAATGCACCTGCACTGTAGCACCGTGCAACGCACAGAATTGTGTAACCAAAGTTGAGTTCTATATGATTTGGGGTATGTTGGTAGCCCATTCAAAGTATATAGGGTTGCCTTTAACACAACACCTACAAATGTACATTGTAAATGGGCCCTCAATCTCTCCCTTTACTGAAAATGTGTCTGAATACCAAATAGTAAAGAGATTTTAGCATAGCTGCGAATAGCCCTAAATCACATATCTTTCAGTAGATATCCTAGATTTGTGTCACCTTCCAACATTTGGCATCAGTGGCTTTTTGTTAACCTATCCTCACCCAAGTCACTTCATAAACCAGGCTTGTTTGACAGTGAAGCTACATATCTGTTAATCACAAAGGGCACAAAAATGTGTTTTTAAAATGATGGTTTAATGCAGCTTTAGTGCTACATTTTTAATAATCTTTTTTTTCCCAGGCGTTGTAGTTGAATGGTCATCTTTAAATCATGAACATATTATCGATGATTTACTTTTCTGCGACTTAAAATGTTTGTTTGTACTCCTTTTTAAAACATTTTCAACCCAATCATCATCAGTGAATGATTGATTAATAATATTTTTTGGAAAAAAATTATATGTTTACAAAATGGCAAATTGTTTGTATAATGGTGATATAGCTATCATCCACTAACCTGGTACATGTAGACCGTGTCTGTTTTTGTATCCTTAATTTTTCAGTACTGCTTCTGTTCTGTAGCTATTGACATAAGTCATGTGAGTGCCTACTGTAATCACATGATCAGTTCTAGTGTTTTAAGAAGCATTCAACATCTCGCTAGGCGTGCAGCATCCTTGGCAAGCATCAAAGACCAAAATCATCTGTTGCATTGATGTTCAGGACATTGTGGGGCATGTATTCAGTATTACCATAAGCTCTATATGCAGAAATCAATGAACCAGTCACAAGAACTGTGCCTGAGAATTTTTGAAAGACCTACCAATAAGACTGGCCATACCTTATACAATTTTCTTGCACAATTTTCTTGCACAATTTTCTTGCACAATTTTCCTAACACAGTTTTTAGATTTACCAAAACCATATAATATAAGGTCAAACCTAAACACTTTCAATTTGTATCCAATAAGGCTGGCCCTTGCATAGTTGATGGTAAATCTAAAGGAAATTGAATAAGAAAATTGTATAATGTATGGCCAGCTTTAAGCTCCTGGTGCCCTTCTTTTTTTCTTTTTCTTTTTTTTGCTTTAGAATGTCGTAGCCAACTGTCAACCTAAGTGAAAAGTAATTTTGATAGCATTGAATCATCTTTGGTACAAGCACTGTACCGTCAGAGATTCCTTTTACACCCCAGTTCTATAGAAAATGTGTTGGTGATTTCTGGTAACACTGGTGCAAAAGAACACATTTTATATTATAAGGGTTCCAATTAAGTTGCTTCCTCAACAGAAGCAACATCAATAGGTTATTGTTGATATGGTAACATTTAAATCTTGTTAGAATCTATTACATGGTGATCGCAGTGGTGTGTATGTATGTATGTATGTATGTATGTATGTATGTATGTATGTATAATATAATATATAAAATGTGACTGTAGTTTGGTGCACCATTAATCAGTGGTACCAGAATACTGCTGTTACTTATTGGGGACAATGCTAAGTGGGATGTCCTCTATGTTGCTTTATAAATGAGAAGAACAATAATTTGCCTATGCATAGTGGTAACCCAGTATTTGGATTGGATCCCATGTGGCAGATTTTAGTGGCTTAGTGGAAGTGACATTACTTACACTGAAGGTACATTGGATGAAACATTTGTCAGACCATTTCTTTTGGCTGTCTGAATTCCATACTGCTTTTTATTAAACTTCCCTGCTAGGCAGAGGGCTACTCAGAGAGCCAGTTACGGTACTTGTTAATGTTAACTCTTGCTTTGCCCATGCAATACAGAAAAGATTCCCTTAAATCGGGGGGTCCCCAGACTTTCTAAACAAAGGGCCCGTTTACTGTCCTTCAGACTTTTGGGGGGCCAGACTTTGGTAATTGTGAGTAGAAACTGTTCTGGCATCAGTAGGAGTAAACCATGCAAACCATTTCTCCCCTTAGTACATGTAAACATGAACTAGAGGTGGAATCGTGCCCCATCGTTGGTATCAGTGGGAGAAATAGTACCTCATTGTTGATGTCAGTAGCAGGAATTATGCCTCGTTGTTGTCAGTGGGAGGAATAGTGTCCCAAGGGCCAGATAAAGGCAAAAAAAAGGGCCACATTTGGCACCTGGTTTAGAGACCACTGCCTTTAAATAATCAGCATCCCACTCTATTCTACCACCACTTGTTCACCATTAAATTAACAGTATTGGGATAATTTTACTTACGCCCTTCTTCCCATATGATAGCCTTGGTGATTGAAAAAGCACTGTCACATAGGGATGAGAAGCATCAACCATATGTAAGCTCTGACTAGGATCCGGCTGTAACTTCTGGCAACAGAGCAGCAGGGAAGTGAGTAAAAGGGTAAACAGTAGCTGCTGCAGGGACAAGCTTTAAAGTGAACCTGTTGCTTTGCCTTGCGTTTTCGGAAACAGGTTCATGTTAAAGTAGCAAACTTGTGCATAGGGCCTGCGTAAGCTGTTTATTGCCTCTTCTCCCCTGTAACAGCTTTCCAGAATGTATGGAGTCGCATGACAAGTGAAATATCATTATTTTATTTGAAAGCTGTGCGAATCCGATGCGTCCTTAAAAAGGGTCCTGTGCGAATTTAGTACAGTGTGGTGCAATTTTCAGCTCTATAGACTTGAATAAAAACTGCATGCACTTAGCTGGTCTAAAGTAACAAAATTCCAGTGCATTTTCTACAAGGTTTTTGCTTTGTTCTCCGGCTGCAATCCCTGAACCATGTGCTATGGAGAGAGATCACAGCTGTATACAAATCGCATTAAAAACACATCGGAATCTCATCTCACACTGCAGTTGCTCCTTTTAATTGCACTGAGAAACTGATTCAATTTGCACTGCATCAGTGAGAACCTAGGCCAGTGATGGCGAAACTTGGCAACCCGGATGTTTTGGAACTACATTTCCCATGATGCTCCACTACACTGCAGAGAGCCAGAGCATCATGGGTAATGTAGTTCCAAAACATCTGGGGTGCCAAGGTTCGCCATCCCTGACCTAGGCTAACTAGCAGCAGTGAACTCTCCGTGTAAAAATCCACTTTACCTTCAGACATCCAATATCCATAGCTGAAAAATTAAGTCTGCCTGGATATGACATCATCCCTCCTATCTAAATATTTTTTATTTTTTGAGTTGTGACATAGGGGGTACAATAAAGAGCTTGCAACAGTAGAAATGCACAGGTACTGTTGCGATAAAGCATGTTTTGTGCACATACGCAAAATAAGATACATTTGAATGGGAAGGTAATTGCTGCTGGATGCTTTTGCTCTCCCTGAATTTGGGCGATAAAAAGAATGCTTTATGTTTTGAGAAATCGGTATAAAATAAATGTAGTATGGTACCATAATATGCCAGTGCTTCAGAATAGAGTAGCCTTCTAGAGACCTTGTGTACCATTTATAAATGAATAGTTTGTAAATGCTTCTTTAGACAGACCTCCGTATAGGGCAGGATGTATATTACATTATTTAAAGCACCGTATTGTTTCATTAAATGAGCGGATTAAGTCGTTTTAACATCCTTGATCCACTCATTCTACATTGTACAGCTTGTACTGTTTCGTCGGGGGATTTATAATATCCCTGCTGCATCTGATCTCCGATGTTGGTGGTCATTCTTGATGAGCTGGTTACCAAAGGTGCACCTTTCCTGTAGGGAGAGAAGCAAATTATATAATAACGAGTAAGTCTGAGTCAGATCTGATGTTAGTCTAAAACTGGCCATACACAAGACTTGCCAAATTCTTGGTTCTGAGCAATCAGGCCTTTAAACCATTTCTAATATATATTTCATAAATATTCCTCTTATTGAGCATGCCAACTAAGATCCTTATATGTGCCTATGTTGCAAGTTCCCAAAATGCCATTCGGAGAACTAGAGCTTTGGCTAAAATCTTTCAAAACAACATATTCTATATGGTTGTCCTGTGTATCACTGGCTTTTTATCAGACTAAACAAACAGATCAGTAATAAGCTCATAATGATAATTTTTACATGTTTGATATGACTATTCTAAATGTATGTAACTGACAACAGTAGCAGCACTCGGTTCTGTCCTGTTTTAGCTGTAGACATCCAATGGCATTCTACAAAAGATCTTTCAAGGAAAGCAAAAAAATGCTTTAGAATATGCCATGAAGTATTACATTACTTATATCCAATAAAGTGAACGATTGACTGGTATCTTGATGTTTGATCACTTCCGAGATGCCATTTATGTTTTTTAATGCATTGTCTATTGTTGGTCAAATACATGGATAGAAGACAGTTCACACTAAAGCCTCATACTCACTAGTTGTTTGTTTTAGTTTTTTTCATTCAACCCAGCAGGTCTGAATGAAAAATGGGGGGGGGGGGGGGGGGACTGACAGCTCAGGAGGAGCTGCTGTACTAACTATCCGCCTTTAGTACAGTGATCTCCCTTGCTGTTCTATTGTGTTCTGACAGGGGGACGGGAGCTGATCAGCAGACTTTTTTCGGCCATGGCCGACTTCTGTCTGACCAACTCCAGTACACACGGGCCGAAAGTCAGCCGGTTTCTATTGAACTAGCCGATACCGCCGAACATTCGGCCCATGTGTATTAGGCTTAAGGTTTTGAATTTACCTACGTTTTCCGAAAAATTTCCTGCATGCTGTAATATTGGTGTGCTGGTTTTATGTTTTTCATTCAAGAAAATAGAATGGGATACAAAAATACCTGCAATACCTGCTTTATCAAGTGCTGCTGTGTTTGTATATCATAAGGCATGAACTAACCATGATCTGCTGTCATGTCAGTACAAGTAAATATGTGGTGAAATCCTAATACATGTACTTTTATTGTAAATGGTCTTAATGTGTTTTGGAGGTACGGGCAGACAATTATCCTGAGTGTGCAGGAGCCTGACATTGCACCCATGATTACAGGTGCAATGCTCTGAAGGCTTCGTAGAAAAAAATTTAATAAATGCATTTTTTTTACCCTAAAAAAAAAAAAAGAAAAGTGCATTTATTTTATTTTTTTCTAAAGGTGAACTTATCATTTTTAAAGTTTATTTTTTAAATCTTTTTACAGTCTTTCCTTTTTTGAGAAACACTTCTGTTTCTATGACTCCCTTTCATGGGGAAATCTCTCTAAGGCCACACTAACATTTCTCCTTGTGTTAACACAATGCGGTACTAGACGTTAAAACCGCCTATTTTGGATGGGCAGGCTGTGCACCATACATGTTCACACAAAAAAAATGGATGTGACTTTTTTTTTTATTTTTTTTTACTGCAGAACACTGCAACACAGGACATATGCAGTACCAGTATGTTGCTTGCAACTGTAAAAATGATCAGTACCATAATGCATCACATTTACCACACAATACTGCATCCTAGATGGAAATGAGACCTAAGGCGAAACAGAAATAAAAAACATTTCCCACTTGATCCAAAACTGAAAATGTCTGGAGTTGGGCTGTAATGGACTGCAATGCTCACTGGAATATTATGTTGGCACAAAAGCTTACCTTCCGTTCCCCCCTTCTGTCATAAATGTCGACCCGGTGTACTTTGTATTAGGAGGGGAGGGTTAATGACACCAATTTAACACACAAAACAGAATTTGAGCTCCAATTTTGTTACATTCAGAGAATCCCATTCAGGGGGTTATTTGTAAAATACTTTTAACAAAGGTTCACCTTTCTCCTTCTGTACTCTTTGTGCTTGTCTGCAAAAGTTGTGCCTTTTTGTAAAATTTTTTGCTAATAATTTTATTTTTATATGGATACATTTATTGTGAATGAATAGAGAGTGCTCATCTATTACCCATTTTATGCTAGTGTTCATCATAGACTGCATTGACTGGGAAAAGTCACATGACTATCTGCAATTAATACAGGACAAACTAACTGTATTATCTTTTAATAACTGTTGAAAATGTTGGGGCTTTTTTTTTTTTTTGCAGTATGGCATAAAAACAAAACTCTGCACATTTATAAAGCCCAGTAATGCGCTTTAAAAACGTATTCCACTATAGCAGGGCTATGGAAGGAGGGCGTGACATTTTGCGACTTATGTTTCCTTTCCATGGAAACACTGATGCTTGGTAGAAAATGTCACTTACGTAAATTTACATCATTGCCCCTAAATTGGTCACGCCCACCTGCAGGTCCTTGATGCGCTGAAAGAGGAAAAGCGTTCACAAGACCTGCACCAGAAAGGAATAAGAAAGTTATTTAACTGGTGTCTTTTTTTTTAAAAAATTATGATTTATGTATTTCCTTAAAAGAGAAGCGGCTTGCTGAGACTTCCATCAGTCAAGGCAGCTGGCAGATCCAGACTTTGGTAGTCGGGATGACGCGCTGCCTCGACTGATTGCAATGCCATCAGTGGAGAGCGGACTTCAGACTGCTCTCTGCTGAAAACGGGTCACAGGAGTGCAAAACAAATTGTACTCCTGTGACCCTTAGGAGAAGCCCAGCCTAAGGCTGGACTTCTCCTTTAAAGGTACAGTATCTCACAAAAATGAGTACACCCCTCACATTTTTGTAAATATTTTATTATATCTTTCATGTGACAAATGAAGAAATTACACTTTACTACAATGTAAAGTAGTGAGTGTACAGCTTAATAGTATTAATTTGCTGTCCCTTCAAAATAACTCCACACACAGCCATTAATGTCTAAACCGCTGGCAACAAAAGTGAGTACACCCCTAAGTAAAAATGCCCAAATTGGGCCCAAAGTGTCTATTTTGTGTGGCCAACACTGCCTTAAACCTCTTGGGCGTGGTGTTCACTAGAGCTTCACAGGTTTTACTGGAGTCCTCTTCCACTCCTACATGACTTCACGGAGCTGGTGGATGTTGGAGACCTTGCGCTCTTCCACCTTCCATTTAAAGGATGCCCCACAGATGCGCAATAGGGTTTGGGTCTGGAGACATGCTTGGCCAGTCCATCACCTTTACCCTCAGCTTCTTTAGCGAGGCAGTGGTCATCTTGGAGATGTGTTTGGGGTCATTAACATGTTGGAATACTGCCCTGTGGCCCAGTCTCCGAAGGGAGGGGATCATGCTCTGCTTCAGTATGTCACAGTACATGTTGACATTCATGGTTCCCTCAATGAACTGTAGCTCCCCAGTGCTGGCAGCACTCATGCAGCCCCAGACCATGACGCTCCCACCACCAAGCTTGACTGTAGGCAAGACACACTTGTCTTTGTACGCCTCACCTGGTTGCTGTCACACACGCTTGACACCATCGGAACCAAATAAGTTTATCTTGGTCTCATCCGACCACAGAACATGGTTTCAGTAATCCATGTCCTTAGTCTGCTTGTTTTGTGGGCTTTCTTGTGCATCATCTTTAGAAGGAGGCTTCCTTTTGGGATGACAGCCATGCAGACCAATGTGATGCTGTGTGGTGTATGGTCTGAGCACTGACAGCTTGACCCCCACCACTTCAACCTGTGGAGCAGCACTCATACGTCTATTTCTCAAAGACAACCACTGGATATGACGCTTAGCACGTGCATTCAACTTCTTTGGTCGACCATGGCGAGGCCTGTTCTGAGTGGAACCTGTCCTGGTAAACCGCTGTATGGTCTTGGCCACCATGCTGCAGCTCAGTTTCAGGGTCTTGGCAATCTTCTTACAGCCTAGTATATCTTTATGTAGAGCAACAATTCTTTTTTTCAGATCCGCAGAGAGGTTTAGAGTGATAACACCAAATTTAACATACCTGCTCCCCATTCACACATGAGACCTTGTAACACTAACGAGTCACCTGACACCAGGGAGGGAAAATGGCTAATTGGGCCCAATTTGGACATTTTCACTTAGGGGTGTACTCACTTTTGTTGCCAGCGGTCTAGACAATGGCTGTGTGTTGCGTTATTTTGAGGGGGCTGCAAATTTACATTGTCATACAAGCTGTACACTCACTACTTTTTTAAAGTGTAATTTCTTCAGTGTTGTCACATTAAAAGAGGTAATAAAATATTTACAAAAATGTGAGGGGGTGTACTCACTTTTGTGAGATACTGTATATTAGACTATTAGAACCTGACTCTACAACTACTTTAATATCAACTGAGAGTTTTGGAAAGAGGAAAAAATAAAGCACGGAGGAGAGTCCAATCGCGTGCCTTTGACTAGTCAAAGTCCCTGGCCCCCCTCCAATCACAAAGCCTTCTCTTTTCCATTGGCTTTGCTGACTACACACAGTGGCCTGTTTTTGTGTGTCAAGAAATGCAGTATAATGGAAAGTAGATAGCAGTATCCCACGGTCTGTTATAAATAAGCCCTTTCGTCTTTTTATTTGAGGAGTTTTTGCAAGCTAAATATGTGAAGAGGGTTTCAAAGCAAAGAAAAATTGTGATGTTGGCCATAGAAGTCAGCTAGAAAATACCATTGTATGTAATATGAATTTTATATTTTCATATCTTCTGTTTGGTAAAAAGCTGAGGTGAAGAAATAAAGCTTTGTATCTCGCAACAATTGCCAATAACTAAAGTTGACTTTATGTATGGCCAGAAAATAAAGGGAATAGTGCTACTTTTCTCCTGACTGATGATGTTTGTGCTTTAATATATACTTTTCTTGGGAGGGATTTTCTCAAGCTTGCTTGCAAACCATCTGTTCACTCTTAAGGTTTAAACGACACCGGCGATTTTCCATTGTGCCTCTGTGATGGAAAGTCAATGCTACTGTCTGATCACTGGCCGTGCAATAAATTCAAGCAGGTGTGACTAGCAAAGCAGGTCATGAGGACTGGTGTTCAGTCCTAAACACAATGCTGTTGATATTTGCAATTGAATGTTGCCAGTGTGTTTATGCCTTATACAGCAATAATTTATTCCCAGTGAAGTCTCCAAGGGATTCCTTTAATAAAATGTATTATTTTATTACTTCATTGTTATGTCATTTTGTTTCATGTTGGGTTTTTTTTTTTTCTTTTGGCGCTTACAGTCGTTTACAGGGATTTCATTTTTTAATTATGATTGGATTTACTGTGAGCACTACAGGATTTTAATATACTACATTTACCTTCTTCGAATACATTCGATTTTACCCTGTTTTGTCTATTGCTGTTTTTACACTGTTTGCCATACTACTTTAAAATGTATGTGTTTAAACAAATAATAAAATTGATTTAAAAAGGTGTTTGCTCTCATGAAATGTTACTGTTACCCTCTATTTTACTATTTCATATCTTATGTGCAACCCATATGTTCTATTTAAGATCTTTTTTTAGCGACTGCCTTAAAGAGTCAGCGAAAAATGGAATAAGTGGTCACTAAAAAATATGCAAGTGTTTTAATGTATTACAGCTAATTCTGTATTCAAGATGAGGCAGTAATCCAAATTAACCTCTTCATGCTGGAAGTATTCATATATGTGGCCTCTAGGCGGGTGGGCCTTAACGCTGATCGGCCGACCTATGTGTGTACCAGAATATAAACAAAGCCCTGCGCACTCCCAGCACGGTTATCGGCTAATGGAAAGCTCCCAATCTCTACTTGCGATGAGGTTTCTGATCATGTGACCGCTGTGACAGCCAATCATGGTGATCACATAATCATAAACCCCCGGCATCAGAAACCTCCTGAAGGGGGCGGAAGGCACCAGTGGAAGGGGTTAAGGTTTAATTTTTTTTTTCTTGCATACTTCCATGCTGGAAGTCAATCATGTATCTTTACTTTAGTTTCTATTTTAGGTTTACTGATCCTTTAAATGTTTTGAAACCATTTGTGGACCTAACTTCTGGTGATTTGTTTTAAAGGGGGATTCCACTTTCAGTTAGTCAGTTACAAGTCAATGTAAAATGTAGGGCAGCTGCACTAATGGGTATCTAAAGGCATAATGTCCATTCCTTCCAGACTCCAGTCGGGTTCCTGTGAATGCTAAAAACGAACAAAACCTTGCACTTTAGTGCCGTTTTATAATAAATACTTCAGTTGCAACTTTGAAAATATTTTCAAGATCAGCAGCGGAGACATTAGTATATTTCTTGATAAAGGATTGCTTTAAAGCCTATTTCCTCTTTGAAGTTATATTTGGGAAACCCCACTATGTTTGTTTGTTTTCCCATTTACACAGCATGCCAATTTTATTTTTTATATTTCTTACCTTTTTATAGATGTTTCTCAGGAGGCGGTGTCATGGCTGACTGCAGGGATTTTTGAACAATGCTAGCGTAAGCCTGTCCCAAGTCTGTCCTCATTAACATATAATGCAAGAAGCCCAGCCTCTACACCTTTAACCCTTTGTTAGGACAGACGGTGTTCAAATCTAGTTTGATACATTTTTTTTTTTTTTTTATTGATAATGATAATGAACATCTGCCTGCACAGAGACAAGGTAAATTATGACATAAACAGCTGTCCACCCCCTTCATAACAAAGAGAACGACCTAGGATTGTTTACTTGCTTGAGGGTACAGAATAGAACATCTAAAAGAGGTAAGCTACAATTTTAAATTTTTATGCTATGTGAATGGGGGGAACAAAATCTAAAGTAGGAGCAACAGTAGCTGCAAAAGTGGAAATACACTTTAAAGTGGAGTCCCACTCGTAAGTGTAAACAGACGCTTACCTGTCCCACGGTCTAGCGCTGAGGCCACCCGAAGCCTCGCTCCTCTCCCTCTCCTCTCCGCAGCACCGTCATTGCAAGTG
Organism: Lithobates sylvaticus; assembly: GCA_028564925.1. Lineage (NCBI taxonomy): Eukaryota > Metazoa > Chordata > Amphibia > Anura > Ranidae > Lithobates > Lithobates sylvaticus. Next base: position 329,460,536 of record CM053026.1, on the reverse strand, counting down.
TGGGCACCCGGCTGTGACCGCTTTCGGCTTCACAGCCAGGTGCGCACTGCGCCTTTTCAGTGGCCAGGCAATATTCTGGGACCTGTGACGTGTTCCAGGGGATTGCAGGGAGGGAGGGAGAGAGGAGGAGCCTCCTAGGTGGCCAAGCACAAGTGGGAGCTGGGTACTTGTCAAAACTAGGTACCGGCTCCCCCCCCCCAAAAAAACAATTACATGCCAAATGTGGCATGTAAGGGGGCAAGGATTACTTAAAGAGGAAGTAAACCCTCATGGGTTTTACTTCCTCTTTATTCCCCTGCAAAGTAAAAGCATGTGGCACTTACCTGCAAACGAAGCCCGCAATGTCCCCGCTGGTGGAAGCATCCATCTTCGCCCCTCTTCCTTCCGGGGGGGCACGGACTGCAAACTCTGTGGCTGTCCGGAGACGCGTGACATTACTCCCATGCGCGCGGGAGTAGCCAGTCATGGAACACGCTGGCGTTTCTAAACTGTGCATGCACCAATTACATCATCGATGCACTACAAGGTAAATATCTCCTGAACGGCGCACGTTTAGGAGAGCTTTTCAGTACACTTAGGTAAGCCTTATTATACGCTTACCTATATGTAAAAATGTTTTTAAGGGGTTTACAACCACTTTTAAAGCGGAAGTTCCACTTTGCCACAGTACATTTACTGTGGGGGGGGGGGGGGTCACAGTGGATTACTGTTATGGATAACCGGGTATCATGTGATCGCTATGATTGGTCACAATCATAGTCACGAACAACATGTCATGACTGGCTTTTTCAATTCATGAACAGCTTACTTCAAATTTATACCTGGCTACCTGTATTGGCTGTAGCCAATCACGACCTTGAGCAAGCTGTTCATGACAGGGAAACCCATTCTTGACAGCTAAAACTATTGCTTATACAGTGAACATTACTGTATAAGCAATATTGGTGTAAAAAAAAAAAACACTGAGCTACTCTGAAAACAGGATGTAAAGAACAAATCGAAAAAACTGTAAAAAAAAAAAAAAAATTGTGATTGATTAAAATAATTTTCTTAATTTCCCAAAAAATTTTGACAAAAAATGACAATACTTTGGACTGTTTACCTTTCAAAAAGGGGTCATTTTGGAGGGTATTTGTACTGTCCTGGCATTTTAGGGCCCCAAGAAAGGAGATAGGCTGTCAGTACATCAGGATTGATCAATTTTCAAATATTACAAACAAATAGCCACTGCCCACGCCTATAACTTGCCTTTGCAGCAAGGAGCACATGGAAGGGTGACGCATGTCAAACAAAACCAAAGAAAATTGCCAGCTCTACTTACTGACCAGTCTGCAACCAACCAAATTAACCTGTCTAACAGTATGTGTTAAAAACGGGTTTAGTGTGCATAAATTTGCAAATACAAAGTTAAAGGAACACCTTTATAGCATAGTATAGCATCAAATCAATTAAACTCCTGGCATATTGATCTGGTTAGTTAAGTAGCAGAGGGGGTTGTTAATAAGTTTCAGCTGCTTTGGTGTTAATGACATTAACAGGTGCACTAGATGGGCAACAATGAGACAACCTCCAAAACAGGAATGGTTTTACAGGTGGAGGCCACTGACATTTTTTCCCCCTACTCCGCAATTCTGACTGTTTCACTAGTTTTGCATTTGGCTAGGGTCAGTGTCACTACTGGTAGCATGAGGCGATACCTGCACCCTATAGGGCATTGCACAGGCAGTCCCACTCCTCCAGAATGGCACATCAATACGTGGCATTGCCAGGTGGTTTGCTGTGTCTCCCAGCACAGTCTTAAGAGCATGGAGGATATTCCAGGAGTCAGGCAGTTGCTCTAGGAGAGCTAGACAGGGCCGTAGAGGGTCCTTAACCCATCAGCAGGACCGGTATCTGTTCCTTTGTGCAAGGAGGAACAGGATGAGCACTGCCAGAGCCCTACAAAATTACCTCCAGCAAGCCACTGGTGTGACTGTCTCTGACCAATCCGAAACAGACTTCACGAGGGTGGCCTGAGGGCCCAATGTCCTCTAGTGACCCTGTGCTTACTGCCCGGCACCATGGAGATCGATTGGCATTTGCCATTAAACATCAGAATTGGCCAGTCCGCCACTAGTGCCCTGTGCTTTTCACAGGAGAGCAGGTTCACCCTGAGCACGGGACAGACGTGAAAGGGTCTGGAGAAGCTGTGGAGAATGTTATGCTGCCTGTAACATCATTCAGCAGGACTGGTTTGGTGGTGGGTCAGTGATGGTCTGGGGATTCATATCCATGGAGGGACGCACAGACCTCTACAGGCTAGTCAATGGCACCCTAACTTCCATTAGGTATCGGGATGAATTCCTTGAAATCCCATTGTCAAACTCTATGCTGGTGCAGTGGGTCCTGGGTTCCTCCTGTGCACGACAATGCCCGGCCTCATGTGACGAGAGAATGCAGCCAGTTCCCACGCTCGCCTGACCTGAATCAAATAGAACACCTCTGGGACATTATATTTCGGTCCATCCGACACCGCTAGGTTGCACCTCAGTCTGTTCAGGAGTTCAGTGATGCCCTGGTCCAGATCTGGGAGGAAATACCCCAGTATCCCATCCATTGTTTCATTATGAGCATTGACATTGGCCACCACATGCTTGTATGCATGCTTGACAAATGACTGAGTACCATTTTGAGTTGCTGCAATGAAATTTAAGCAAAATGGACTAGCCTGCTGTATAATTTCTTCAATTAGATTTTTGGGGAGTCTTTGAATTCAGTCCTCTATAGGTTTGAAAGTTTTTTTAATTTCCATCAATGTGGCATCCTTTCGTTCCTAACACATTACCCAGTCCATATCAGTATAGATATCCAGCATATTTTTCCCCATTAAGATCTGATGTGTTTTCAAAGTGTTCCTTTAAATTTTTTTGAGCAGTGTACATGCTTAAGCTGCAGAGCCTCTTCACCCCAATATTATCTGCAGTCCTAACTCTAAATTTTGAGTGCCTCCCATAGTAGAAGCACATTATAATGAATATGGAGAGGGCAGATGAGCCTGGAGTGAGCCCACCCCTCCTAAAAGGCACAGGGGCACACTGGACACCCAGCACAAACCAATTAATATTCACTTATTGGGATTTTTTTTCTCAATTTGATTTCATTGGATATGTTTTATAACCGAAAATAAAAAATAAATATTTTTTTTTTCTATTTTTCTGTCTTTTTTTATTTTTTTTATTCATATAATAAAAAATAAAAACCCAGTGGTGATACAATACCACCAAAATAAAGCTCTATTTGTGTGGAAAAAAAAGAGATGCATCTCATTTGGTTACAGTGTTGCATAACTGTACATTTACAAGTAGCAAAAAAATGACCTGGTCATTAAGGGGGTAAAACCTTTTTGAGGTCAAGTGGTTAAAGTGGAACTTTAGTTAGAAAATTAAGTCCTGCTGGATCACTTCAGGCTGGCCCCTTTTGTAGGTATAGCTATGCAAAACATTTAAAATAGGTGCCTATACTGTTTAAAATCCAGTAATACACGGTCTCACCCTGCTCTGCACATGCTCAGTTGCTCTCCATTTTTAGGCACTGTGGATATTGTAGAGGCCAATCTGCTGACAACCTTAAAGTGGAATAAAAACCCTTCAATCCTTTACAGCCAAGGAAGCTGCTTCTGTTTGAACTGCAACTGCCATGGTCCTGCACATGTGAGCAGGTATGACACCAGCCATTTGATGGTTTGACAGTTTGGTTGAGGGCACAATCAAATCAAACAGTTTTTGAAAACGGTAAATCGATGAGTTTAGTTTAGCTTTATGAGTTACTGGTGGGGCTCCGGGCTTCAGCAAAATGGCAGCCTTCAACAAGAAGAAACAGGAACAATGCTGGAGCCAATTTACAGCACACACTATTTTGGTAGCATAATTATTAATGTGGAATGTATGTTCCTTGCTAAACAAGCAAAGGAAAGAGAGCAGCGCCATCTGAGTGCAGTATATCAAGTATTTTAATGGCAATAATAGAAATAAAAAACACAGTGAAAATAAACAAAGGTTGGCATTGTGGAGACACTGTATGGGGTTCATCCGCTCTGGGAGAGGACGTGCTGTGGTTGGTGGATGTCTCAGTCTCGTCCCGGATGGTCGTGACTGTGCTGGTAGTTCCCAGCACTTAACTAGTCCATGGGTACAAGCAGAGAAGCGCCGTCTACATCACTTCCGGGTGTAGGTAAATGTCAGATGGAGCTGGGGTGGTGCGCACGTTCGCAGCATGCATGCTCCTTCCTCTGGCATAAGGTTCAGCCATCTTAGTGATGGTATAAGTGTACTTCCGAGACTGGTTAGCAGAGATCAACTAAACCCATCAGTCTAGAATAATTAGCTGACAAAGCACTTAACCGCTTCAGCACCGGGCGATTTTACCCCCTTCCTTACCAGAGCACTTTTTGCATTCGGCACTGCGTCGCTTTAACTTACAATTGCGCGGTCGTGCGACGTTACACCCAAACAAAATTTACGTCCTTTTTTTCCCACAAATAGAGCTTTCTTTTGGTGGTATTTGATCACCTCTGCGTTTTTTATCTTTTGCGCTATAAACAAAAGAAGAGCGACAATTTTGAAAAAAAAACACAATTTTTTACTTTTTGCTATAATAAATATCCCATTTTTTTACAAAAATAATTTTTTTTACTCAGTTTAGGCCGATACGTATTCTTCTACATATTTTTGGTAAAAAAAAAAACGCAATATTGATTGGTTTGCACAAAAGTTATCGTGTCTACAAAATAGGGCATAGATTTATTGCATTTTTTATTTTTTTTACTAGTAATGGCGGCGATCTGCGATTTATTTATTTATTTATTTTTTTTTTTCCGTTACTGCTACATTGCGGCGGACACTTTTGACACATTTTTGGGACCATTCACATTTACACAGCGATCGTTGCTATAAAATTGCATTGATTACTGTGTAAATGTGACTGGCAGGGAAGGGGTTAACACTAGGGGGCGCTGCAGGGGTTAATATGTTCCCTAAGGTAGTGATTCTAACTGTGGGGGGAGGGGACTCACAAGGGGAGGAGACCGATCGGTGTTCCTCTGTACTGGGAACACATGATCGGTCTCCTCACCACTGACAGGACGTGGAGCTGTGTGTTTACACACACTTCTCCACGGTCCCGCACGGTCCTGCTGTTTTAACGGGCAATCGCGGGTGCTCGGTGCCCCTAGGCGGCCGGGAATGGGAGGACGTCATATGACGCCCACCCAGGATGGGAGATACACCTTGTGGGCGTCATATGACTATGGGCCAGATGTGAAGGGGTTAAATAACTGGTTTGAACTTTTTAAAAACAATAACCAACATATTTAAATATAAATTACTATAAATACAATTTGGATATGAAAAGGAGGGGGACAGTGAACAGATTGTCAGAGGGGATGGGAGAAAACGGGGGAAGGAAAGGGGAAAAGATGTAAGTGAGAGTAGAACTAAGGATTTTCTAGTAGAGTTCAGAATTCATGTTTCCATCAATTATGGTAAGTCGTCTAGGTCCTGAAGCTGCAGCCCCAGACCATCACGCTACCACCACCATGTCTGACTGTTGGTATGATGTTCTTGTTATGAAATACTGTATTCGTTTTATGCCAGATGTAAAATTGTTGTCTCATCAGTCCACAGAATATTTTCCTAAAAGTCTTGGGGATAATCAAGATGTTTTTTGGTAAATGTGAGATGAGCCTTTGCGTTCTTTTTGGTCAGCAGTGGCTTTGGCCTTGGAACTCTCCCATGGATGCCATTTTTGCCCAGTCTCTTATTGCAGAAGCATGAACACTGATCTTACCTGAGGCAAGTGAGGCCTGCAGTTCTTTAGATGTTGTTCTGTGTTCTTTTATGACCTCCTGGATGAGCCGTTGTGCTCTTGGATTGATTTTGGTAGGCCAGCCACTCCTGGGAAGGTTCACCACTGTTCCAAGTTTTCTCCATTTGTGGATAACTGCTCTCACTGCGGTTCGCAGACTGATACATGTCAGTTACTTTGTTTCTCATCTGTTCTTCAATTTTTCTAGATGGTAGCATGATGTGTTGCTTTTTGAGATCTTTTAGCATGCTTCACTTTGTCAGACAACTTCTATGTAAGTGATTTCTTGATTCAAACGGTCTGGCAGTAATCTGCCCTTTTTTGCTTTCCAAAAAATGTAATTAATCACAGTTCATTAATGATTTAGCAAAGGGGGGGGGGGGGGGGGGGGGGCAATTACTTTTTCACACAGGGACAGGCAGGTTTGGACAGCATTTTGCCATTAATAAATGAAATCCTCATTTGCAAACTGCATTTTGGATTTCCTCGGGTTATCTTTGTGTAATATTAAAATTTGTATAATAATCTGAGTCATTTAAGTGTGACAAATATGCAAAAAAAAAAAAAAAATCAGAAAGGGGGCAAATACTTTTTTCACAGCAGTGTATATATCATAGTTTGTAGGCGCTATAACTTTTGCACAAACCTATAAATATATGCTTATTGGGATTTTTTTTTACCAAAGACATGACACAAATTGAGTTTATTGGATATTTTTTTATAACAAAGTAGAAAAAAATGTTTTCAAACTTTTCGGTCTTGTTTCATTTATATTGCAAAAATAAATAAATCCCAGTAATGATTAAATACCACCCATTTGTGGGGAAAAAAAATACATATCTTTAGTTTGGGTACAACATTGCACAAACGTACCATTACCAGTTAAAGTTGCGCAGTGCCAAATTGCAAAAAATGCTCTGGTCAGGAAGGAGGTGAAACCTTCCGGAGGTCACGTGGTTTACTTCCTCTTTGTTTCCCTGCAAAGGTAAAGCATAATTATTATATTATTATACAGGATTTACACAGTTTGCACAGCGCTTAACAAAATAAAGGCAGACATTACAATTACATTACAATTACATTACAATTTGGTACAAGAGGAATCAGAGGGCCCTGCTCGTTAGAGCTTACAATCTAAAAAGGAAGGGTCAATTGATACAAGAGGAGTTGATGGAGGAAGTAAAACAATGTTAGTTAGAAGCAGGATAGGCTTCTTTAAAGAGAAGGGTTTTCAGGGATCGTCTAAAGATGGATAGATTAGGGGACAGTCGGACAGATTGGGGTAGAGAGTTCCAAAGGATAGGAGAAGCTCTGGAAAAATCCTGGAGGCGAGCATGGGAGGAGGTGACAAGTGAGCTAGAGGGCAGGAGGTCTTGGGAGGACCGAAGAGAGCGGCTTGGTTGGTATTTTGGGACTAGGTTAGTGGTGTAGCTGGGGGCAGAGTTATGGATGGCTTTGTAAATTATTGTTAGTACTTTGAATTTTATTTGTTGGGTGAGTGGAAGCCCGTGGAGGGATTGGCAGAGAGGGGTGGAGGACACTGAATGGTTGGTAAGGTGGATGAGTCTTGCAGGGGTATTCATTATGGACTGAAGGGGGTATAGTCAGGTAATCCAATGAGGAGGGAGTTGCAGTAGTCAAGGCGAGAGATAACCAGGGAGTGAGTTAGAAGCTTGGTGGTGTCATTAGTTAAAAAGGGGCATATTCTGGAAATGTTGCGGAGGCTAAGGCGGCATGATTTGGACAGGGATTGTATGTGGGTCTGAAAGGACAGTTCAGAGTCTAGGATTACCCCTAGAACCCTGGCATGTGGGGACGGACTGATAGATGTGCCATTGATCTTGACTGAGAAGTCAGGGGAAGGGGCACGTGGGGGAGGAAATATTAAGAGCTCAGTTTTAGACAGATTTAGTTTGAGGAAGTGGTTTGACATCCAGACTGATGTCTGTTAGTAAATCAGTGATGCGTGAGGAGATTGATTGGGTGAGCTGAGGGGTAGAGAGATAGATTTGGGTGTCATCAGCATATAATTGGTAGTGGAAGCCATGTGAGGCTATCCGCTCACCCAGGGAGGATGTGTAGATTGAGAATAGTAGAGGTCCAAGGACAGAACCTTGGGGGACCCCAACAGTAAGAGGAGTTGGAGAGGAGGAAGTGGAGTTAAGTAAGATCCGAACCAACGGAGAGCACAGCCATGGAGACCAAGCAAATTTATTTTTTTGAGGAGGAGGGGGTGGTCAACTGTATCAAAGGCAGCAGAAAGGTCTAAGAGTAAGAGTACAGAATAATGACCGTTGGATTTGGCTGTTAGTCATTTGTGAGTTTTAGGAGGGCAGTTTCTGTGGAGTGCTGTGGGCGAAATCCAGACTGAAGGGGATCAAGAAGGTTATTCTCAATGAGGTGGTCGCTCAGTCGGCTGTAGACTAAACGTTCAAGGAGTTTGGAGGCAAAAGGGAGTAGAGAGATGGGTCTTAGGTTGTTAAGATTGGTGGGGTCTAGTGAGGCCTTTTTTGGTATGGGAGTGACTAGTGCATGTTTTAGAGGGTTGGGTAAGATGCCAGTAGAGAGGGAGAGGTTAAAGATATTAGTTAAAGAGTGTAGGATAGAGTCAGAGGGTGACTGTAGTATTTGAGAAGGAACAGGGTCCAGGGGGCAGGAGGTTAGGTGGGCATTGGAAAAAAAAATTTGTGACTTCCTCTATAGTAGCTGGATTAAAAGAGGAAAGTATTGATTGTGCAGGAGGACAAGGAGTGTAAAGTGAGGGAGATATCTGTAGAGTAGAGAACTCGAAACTAATTGTCTCAATCTTATTTTTGAAGTGATTAGCAATCTCCTGGGCAGTGAGTAAGTTAGTGGGTGGAGGTAATGGAGGACGAAGCAGAGTAGTAAATGTAGAAAAGAGTTGACGGGGACTGCGTGAGGAGGTGTTAATGAGAGTGGTAAAGTAGATCTGTTTGGCAGTGCGCAGGCAGGAATGGTATTTTTGAAGAGCAGATTTATATTGGCTGAAATCTTGCTGTGACTTAGTTTTACGCCACAGATGCTCAAGAGCACAGCTCTTTTTTTTTGAGGCTTCTGGTGTTGTTTGTCTGCCAGGGTTGTAGCGGTCGGGGCCTGATTCTGTGTGTAGTGAGGGGGGCCAAGGTATCCAGGGTGGATGACCATGAACTGTTGTATACAGAAGTGGCCAAGTTGGGGCAGGACAAGGATGAGATTTTGTGGTAGAGACAATCTGTAGTAGAAAAAAGAAGAGAAGGGTTAAGATGGCGAAGGTTTCTACAGGTAATAGTTTGGTAGTTGGAAGGCAAGGAGGAGGCAGACAAGGAGAGAGTGAAACTAATAAGGTGGTGTTCAAAAAGAGGAAAAGGAATATTGGAGAGGTTGTGCGGAGTGCACAGGTAGGAGAATATGAGATCAAGGCAGTTGCCAACAGAGTGAGTAGAAGCGCTTGTCCATTGTTTTAGGTCAAAAGAGGAGGTTAGGCTCAGCAGCTTAGAAGTAGCAGGAGTGTTAAGATTAACAGGGAGGTTGAAGTCACCAAGAATGATTGTTGGAATTTCAGAAGAGAGAGAGTAGGGGAGCCAGGCAGAGAAGTCGTCAAGGAAGTCTGATACGGGTCCAGAGGGGCGATAGATCACAACAATTCTCACTGAAACTGGAGAAAATTGACGAATACAGTGAGCTTCAAATGAGGAGAGGGACAGAGAGGGCGGTGGATGAAGAACCTGAAAAGTGCTTTGAGGGGATAGGAGGATTCCAACACCACCTCCTTTCCGTCCACTAGGCCTGGGGGAGTGAGTCCACTGAAGGCCACCGTAGGAGAGAGCAGCAGGAGAAGGAAGGTCAGATTTTTGAATCCAGGTCTTAGTAATTGCAAGTAGGTTCAGGGAGTTTGTGATGAATAAGTCATGGATAGGGTTGAGCGAACCCGAACTGTAAAGTTCGGGTCCGTACCGGACTTTTGGACCCGGACCCGAACCCAAACTATTGGCTGTAAGTTCGAGTTCGGGTCCGGTGTTCGGCGCTGTATTGGCGCCTTTTTAACAGCTTTAGGGCAGACGATCGTTTCACTAGTGTGCCCTTAGAAGCCATCACAGCCATGCCTACTAATGGCATGGCTGTGATTGGCCAGTGCAGCATGTGACCCAGTCTCTATATATAGTACACACACAGCACACAGCGTCATTCTGTTAGACAGACACTGTTAGACAGGTTCCTGTGCTGCAGATAGATAGAGGATTTTAGGAGTTAGTGTGCTAATGTCAGTCCACATTTCTTGAATTTTATTCTAATTAGTTAGATCAGTGAGCTATCTAGATAGCTAGAGTAGGGAGGGAGTTTCTTTATTAAGCAAAAGAAAGAGGCAGAGATAATTATTGAAGAGATTCCTAAATCAGTTGTACCCTGGCTGGGGTGCAGTGCACAGTCTTTTAACAGTGCCATGAGGCCAGTGCCAGACAAAATATAAACGTTTTACCTGCAAGCTCAATGCAACATTAGGACCAACACTGCATATACTAAGAGATACACCATAGTCTGTGTGTATTCTGCTATTGGAAAAAAATTGCATAAAAATTTAATTTTGCTTTTTTTTTTTTTTCCCCCAATAGCATTTTCTGCGTGTTCATACATACATGCTGTAGACACTAACCGTGTATTCTGATATTGCAAAAACATTGCAAAAAAAATTAATTTTGCAGTGTTTTTTTTTCTTCCCAATAGCATTTTCTGCGTTTTCATAAACGCTTTACATACTGTCCGTGTATTCTGATATTGCAAAAACATTGCAAAAAAAATAATTTTGCTGTGTTTTTTTCTTCCCAATAGCATTTTCTGCGTTTTCATAAACGCTTTACATACTGTCCGTGTATTCTGATATTGCAAAAACATTGCAAAACAATTTATTTTGCAGTGTTTTTTTTCTTCCCAATAGCATTTTCTGCGTTTTCATAAACGCTTTAGACACTGTACGTGTATTCTGCTATATACAAAAACACCCATTTAGGGCGAGATCATAAAATTTTGAAAATATGAGGAGATCATCAAAAAGGGGACGTGGCCCGGGTCGTGGTGCTGCTGGTGGCACTCCTGTTGCAGGGAGAGGACGTGGTCGATCTGTGCCAGCTACACGCACTAGTGAAACACCTTCCTCAGGTGCGAGTAGGCGACAGAGCCTGCAGCAGTATTTTGGCGCGTCTAATGAGGCTGTACGAATGTTGAGGCCAGGACAAGTACAGGCGATAGTAGATTGGGTTGCTGCTGACAGTGCCTCCGGTTCCTTCACATTGTCTCCCACCCAGTCTCCTGATGAAAGTTCAGAGTTGGCACCTGCAGCCGATGTCCATCAGTCTTTCACCTCACCCCCTTGCAAATCAGCCAATCAGTCTGAGCCCCAAATCATGCAGCAGTCTCTTCTGCTTTTTGATGATTCTGTTAGCAGGGTTTCCCAGGGCCATCCACCTAGCCCTGCCCCAGAAGTGGAAGAGATTGTGTGCACCGATGCCCAACCACTTATGTTTCATGATGAGTACATGAGAGGACCATCGCAGCACGTCTCGGATGATGACGAAACACAGGTGCCAACTGCTGCTGCTTTCGCCATTGTGCAGACCGACAAGGAGGGCAGGGGTGAATTTTGGGTGGAAGATGATGTGGAGGACGATGAGGTCCTTGACCCCACATGGAATCAACGTCATGCAAGTGACCAGTGTAGTTCAGAGGAAGAGGTGGTGGTCGCACAGAGCCATCAGCACAGCAGAAGAGGGAGCAGGGTGCAAAAGCGGAGCGTCCGTCCCCTAGACAGTACGTCTGCTACTGCCCAACGCAGCAAGGGACCGAGCACACCAAAGCCAGGTGCAAGGAGTTCCCTAGCGTGGCAGTTCTTCAGACAATGTCCTGATGACAAGACACGAGTGGTTTGCACGCTGTGCAATCAGAGCTTGAAGCGAGGCATAAACGTTCTCAACCTGAGCACAACCTGCATGACCAGGCATCTAAGTGCAAAGCACGAGATGCAGTGGAGTAGACACCGCAAAAACCAAGAAAGGTCTCTGGCTCCTCCTGCTTCCTCTTCTGCTCCAGTCTCGGCCTCTTCATCCACCTCTGTAGTGACAGTGACACCTGCCAACCCGCAAACAGAGGATCTGCCAGCAACACTACCACCTGGGTCACCAACCATCTCCACAATGTCCCATGGAAGCTTTCAGCTCTCTATTTCTCAAACACTGGAGCGGAAGAGGAAGTACCCCCCTAGCCACCCGCGATCCCTGGCCCTGAATGCCAGCATTTCAAAATTCCTCGCCTTTGAAATGCTGTCATTCCGTCTGGAGACGCAGAGTTTTAAAAGGCTGATGTCATTGGCTGTCCCACAGTACGTCGTGCCCAGCCGCCACTACTTTTCCAGACGAGCTATCCCTTCCCTGCACAACCAAGTGGGGGACAAAATCAGGTGTGCACTGAGCAACGCCATCTGTGGCAAGGTTCACCTAACTACGGATGCGTGGACCAGTAAGCACGGTCAGGGACGTTATATCTCCCTAACGGCACACTGGGTAAATGTAGTGGCGGCTGGGCCTGAGGCGGATAGCAGTTTAGCGCATGTCCTTCCACCACCGAGGATTGCAGGGCACTTCAGTTTGCCTCCTGTTGCTAACTCCTCCTACTCCGCCTCCTTATCCTCTACCGCCTCCTCATCCGGTCAGCTTAACACCTTCACCACCAACTTCAGAACAGCCAGGGCTAAACGACAGCAGGCAGTTTTAAAACTTTCTGCACAGGAGTTGTGGAGGGACATGGAACAACAGACCGATGAGTGGTTGGTGGCAGTGAGCCTCAAGCCCGGCCTGGTGGTGTGCGATAATGGGCGAAATCTCGTAGCAGCTCTGGGCCTTGCCGGTTTGACGCACATCCCTTGCCTGGCGCATGTGCTGAACTTGGTGGTCCAGAGGTTCCTTAAGAATTACCCCGATATGCCAGAGCTGCTGCAGAAAGTGCGGGCCGTCTGTGCGCACCTTCAGCGTTCTCACCCTGCTGCTGCTCGCCTGTCAGCGCTGCAGCGTAACTTCGGCCTTCCCGCTCACCGTCTCATATGTGACGTGCCCACAAGGTGGAACTCCACCTTGCACATGCTTGCCAGACTGTGCGAGCAGCAGCAGGCGATAGTGGAGTTTCAGCTGCAGCACACACGCGTGCGTCGCTCTGCGGAACAGCACCACTTCACCGCCAATAACTGGGCCTCCATGCGAGACCTGTGTGCCTTGTTGCGCTGTTTCGAGTACTCCACCAACATGGCCAGTGCCGATGACGCCGTTCTCAGCGTTACTATCCCAGTTCTATGCCTCCTTGAAAAAACTCTTAAGGCGATGATGGAAGAGGATGTGGCACAGGATGAGGAGGAGGAGGAGGAGGAAGAGGGTTAATTTCCAAGGCTTTCAGGGCAGTCATTTACAAGTGGCTACGAGGGTGGGTTCCTGCACCAACAAGCGCCAGGTACACAAGTGTCTGGCAGCAAGGGCACAGTTCTGGAGGATGACGAGGTGGAGGAGATGGAGGAGGAGGAGGAACCATGTTCACAGCAGGGTGGCACCCAGACCAGTTCATGTCCATCACTGGTGCGTGGCTGGGGGGATACAGAGGACACAGACGATACACCTCCCACAGAGGACAGCTTTTCCTTGCCTCTGGGCAGCCAGGCACACATGAGCGATTACATGCTGCAGTGTCTCCGCAACGACAGCCGAGTTGCCCACATTTTAACTGGTGCTGATTATTGGGTGGCCACCCTGCTGGATCCCCGTTACAAGGACAACGTGCCGTCCTTAATTACCTCACTGGAGCGTGATCGTAAGATGAGCGAGTACAAGCGCACGCTGGTAGACGCGCTGCTGGTGGCATTCCCACTTGGAAGCGGGGGTACGGTGGAAGCACAAGGCGAAGGCAGAGGAGGAGGAAGAGGTCGCCAACGCAGCCGGGGCACCGCCAGCACCTCGCAAGGCAGGGTTAGCATAGACGGAATGTGGAAAAGCTTTGTCAGCACGCCACAACAACAAGCACCACCGGCTGAGATGGAATGTCTTAGCAGGAGGCAGCATTTCACCAACATGGTGGAGCAGTATGTGTGCACACGCGTACACGTACTGCATGACGGGTCTGCCCCCTTCAACTTCTGGGTCTCCAAATTGGGCATATGGCCTGAGCTTGCCCTTTACGCCTTGGAGGTGCTGGCCTGCCCTGCCGCCAGTGTATTATCTGAACGTGTATTTAGCACGGCAGGGGGCGTTATCACAGACAAGCGCAGCCGCCTGTCCAGAGCCAATGTGGACAAGCTCACGTTCATTAAAATGAACCAGGCATGGATCCCACAGGACTTGTCCGTACCTTGTGCAGAATAGACACATATACCGGTGTTCTGACGAAAACTGTCTTGCTATCGGATAGTGTCCGGCCACTTACTGCGCAGGTGCAGTGCTTGCGCAGTACGGAGGACAAGGAGATTCACAAAATCTCCAAAGATGAACGTCGCCTTCGCAGTGAGTGCAAGTTCAAGCCCGACCATCCAAGTGGACATACGGTAGCACATAGTAACAGGGCCCCTCACGGGCTCGCTTGGCTAGGCTTCAACCTCGGATGATGTGGCTTGAACCTGGAGTCACCGCGCATCGTCTTCGGAGAGTTTCAAAATCCCCTTGTCCTACGTACTGAGCAAGCGCAGTACAGGGCGGACACTATGCGACGGGGGACAGAATTCGACACATTCACCACTAGCCATTGTTGTATTTTTGAACCAGTGTTGGCTACCTCGTCCTCCTCCACCGCCGCTTCCACCTACACCGCCACATCCACCGCCACCTCAACCTCCTACTCCATTTGAATTTCGTCCTCCTAGGTCAAGATTATAATTTTCAAGATTATAATTTTTTCATTTTTTTTTAATTTCCAAGTATTTTTTTTCCCACTATCTTATCCATTAAATTGAATAATTTTTTCCAGAAAGTGCGTATTCTGGGGTATTCCCACCATATGTGCGGCATCGTGCCGTTGAGTTTCTGAGGTTCTTAATGACTTCCTGTACCTCTTCTGCTGAGAAGGGGGCCTCCAGCATTTTTTTTTATTTTTTATTTTTTTATGTTATTTTAAGTTATTTCCCTATCCACATTTGTTTGCAGATCACTTGCCATGCTCTTAACAAAATTTTGTTGCAATTTGCAGCCCTCTAGCCCTTTCCATGATCTTTTTACAGCCATTTTAGTGTTCAAAAGTCCGGGTCCCCATTGACTTCAATGGGGTTCGGTGTTCGGGGTCAAGTTCGGTCCCGAACCCGGACTTTTTTCCGAAGTTCGGCCGAACCCGAACATCCAGGTGTCCGCTCAACTCTAGTCATGGACAGTGCTGAGTTTGTTGCAAACAGAGCGGGCATTCCAAAGGGCACAAGAGAAGGGGAGGCTGGTTCTAGGCAGAAGAGGAATGGAAATGAGATTGTGTGGTTTGTGGCTGCAATGAGAGGATGGGGGTTGCTGAGTATGTTGGCCGAAGGTAAAGGATGGCGGTCCAGGATTTGGGGAAATCTCCGGAAATTAGGAGAAGCAGAAGGGTGAGAGAGATGATATGGCAGCCCTCAAAAATTACACTCGCATTTTGTGAGTGATTTTTGAGGGCTAGCGAGGAGAAGAGAGGAGAGCCGCCACTGGGAGATCACAGCAGGGAACATCACAGCTTTAGTTTCATAAGCTGTGTGTTCCCCCGCCGCGCGCCATCACATAAGCTCCTCCCCTTTTCTGGGACTTTGATAGACAGATCACCCATCCAATCCTAGGACGGGTAACATGTATCAAAGTTCCCCGGACAAGGGGAGGGCCTTATGTGATAGCGTGCGGCGGGGGAACACACAGCTTATGAAACTAAAGCTGTGATGTTCCCTGCTGTGATCTCCCAGTGGCGGCTCTCCTCTCTTCCCCTCCACAGGTAGGCAGCACATGGGGGACACAGGCTGCACATGGGGGGGGGGACACAGGCTGCACTGGGGGGGGGCACAGGCAGCACATGGGGGGGACACAGGCTGCACATAGGGGGGGGACACAGGCTGCATTAACATTAAAGTTGTTAATATTTTTATAACTTAATTGCATAAAACATTAAAGGTGTCATTTAATGAGATAATTTATGAGGGCGGGTTTAGGGGCGGGGCAACTGGTGGCGAGTAACCCTTGAGGCCTGGCTAGTAGCTCAGGCTTGAAATTTTGAGCCCTGTGATATGGGATTGCGACTCATGTAGTGGGACACGTCAGTGTCCTGCAGGTTTTATTCAGAGTTAGCAGGAGCTGATATGTGCAGTAATAAGGTGACAACAGGAGTGAGGGTTATACATATATGCTGTGGGGTGGAGAAGATGGGTGAAGGAGAAAGGATGCAACTGTGAGAAGGAAAAGTAGGGAGTGCATGACAGAGTGGCAAGATTTGAAATGAAGCCTGGATGAGAAATGAACAAGTTTGATGGAGAATCAGGTCACCTGTAGTCTGTTTAATGTTCTGCAGAAGTCTGTTGTGCATTTTCGCTTTGTGCATTCGCTGAAGTGCTGAGCCGAAGTGCAATACTTAATCCAATATGAATACTTTATCCAATATGATAGTTGCCAATGCAATCCCTGCCTGTGCAAACCCCTGGCTATGGATTGCATAGTGACTCCTGTGTCACTTACCTGACACAGGAGTCAGCGATGTCACTGCTGTCCCCTCTTCCACGGAGCGTCCTTCTTCCTTCCAGGTATCGCTGCTCTGGCGCTGTGAGTGGCTGGAGCAGCGATGGCGGCGCATTCAGGAGCCATAAGTGACGGCATGTTTGCCTTTACTTGTGGCATGCCCAGTGCGCCTGCGCCGCTGTCTACGGCACGCATTGTAAAATATCTCCTTAACCATGTAGGTTAAGGAGATATTTCTTGGACCTACAGGTAAGCATTAATCTAGGCTTACCTGTAGGTCAAAGTGGTTTGTAAGGGTTTACAACCACTTTAATCCACTGCTTGAAAAGGCATCCCAGTTAGGCATCCACTTCCAGGTATGGAAAATAATTTTGGTTGCCCATAGCAACCAAGTGGGTTTCACCTTTTTGATCTTTAGGAAAATTAAAAGATTCTAGCCATGTGCTATAGTCAAGACCATCGCCTTTTTTAATTAAAATAAACCTGTTTTTATTTTGGGCATGAAGAAAACCAGTCCCAATAACACATAACATATAATTTATGAATATTAAGGTTATTTCATTCATGTTCAAACTGATTTTTGTCTCCTATCATGAACTTGTTTTTGTAACATAACTTAGCGTAGCTTAGACATCTGGATAGGCTATAACCCTCTTCGATAAAACACTGTTTTCAAGCTGGGCAGAAGGTCACAGATAAAAGTTCATGTTCATTTGCTCATGATAATCTAGCACAGAGAAAATGGAACTGAACATCTGGACACTTGGACTGTCACATTGAACTGTAAATAATTTATGGACTGGTTTGTTTTGTATTCTCTGTTTGTACTCACTCTGTAAAATTGGATTTCATGGGAGTCAGATCAATTTCTATGAAGACATCTACTCTTACACCCGATGGGTTTGGTTGGCAAATGTGACTGCAATGAGCTTTGTTGATTACTACACATTTTAAGTGCAGTGGGAGGCACATTTGCTCAAAAAACATCCTGTTAGAGAAGATAAAGAGTCTTCACAGGCTTGAGGAGAATGACAGATAAAATGCTCTATGGTTGCATACTTTCTCATCCCATGTACAGTGTATTATCTATAAAACAGTCACACTTTGCCCTCCAATGCATTTTGTATACATCCAATTTCTACTGACCTATTTATAAGAAGCACTTGACTGAATTACATAAAGAATATTTAGGTTGTTTTTGTATAAATGTGTAAAATATATACAGTGTGTGTGTGTGTGTATGTATGTATGATTATATATATATATATATATATATATATATATATATAATCTATATACACACTTTTTATTAGGTGTTGTAGACCACCTGTATACTGCTTTTGGGTGTTTTTTTGTTTGTTTTCTTGTGAAGGTTAATGTACTCGAATTTTTTTAGTCTTAAAGCAATAGTTCTTAGATTATATTGCCTCTAACATTATCTGTGAATGGGGGAGAGAATAATCCTTTGACTGATCAGACCCCCCCTCCCCAAAACTCCCATCATTCACGTATCGCAGAGGAAAAGCTTGGGGGGGGGCGTGTCCCCATCAGATCTGTAGCACAGACCCTAAAACCACCAGAAGTTCAGCAGCAGGAAGAGGGCAGCCCTGCAGTGATGGTTTCTACAGAATCCAGCAGCCTGCACATCATGTGGCATGCAGGCATGTAATGTAACTAAAGCTATAGAGAAATTTTTTATTTTTTTTTAAAACTAAATTTCAGCTTTAAAGTGTATGAAAACCTCAAATCTAGTTTTCACAGTGTTTGCCATCATACCTCGCAGTATGCAGTTTTCGCAACCAAAAGGATTTTTGTAAACCTGTTACTGAGTTTAGTACCTGGAAAACTGCCAGCAACAGCACTCCTATGCCCACTGCCTTGCAATCATTAGCGTTGTCATCCTGCCTGTGCACTACTTTGTTGGTTGTTGGACTTACGGTCTGATAAACTGGAGAAGCACAGACCGCATTAATAAAAAAAAAAACACAACAGTTGAGAGTTGTTAAAAGACTCATTATAGGCATACTTTTATTTAAATTATTAATTTTGACTAAACTGGCACAACCCATTTACTTTACTAACTGTTTACTGCTGTAATGCCCCATACACACGGTCGGACATTCCGACCACAAAATCTGTCTGATTTTTTCCGAGGTATTTTGGCCGAAACTTGTCTTGCACAAAGTTGTCGGAAAATGTCTGATTGGATTTTGTTGTCGGAAAATTTTAGGTCCTGCTCTCAAACTTTTTCTGTCAGAAATTCCGACAGAAAAAGTCCGCTAGAGCCCACACACGATCAGATTTACCGACAACATAATCCAATCTGACTTTTTCTGTCTGAATTTTTGACCTTGTGTACGGGGCATTAGAGCTATGTACACTGTTGTGTTTTGGCAGCAGTATGGGTAATTCTCAGCTATTCACAGGAAGCCTTGTATTTTTATTAATGAATACAATGCTTCCTCTGACTGGCTGAAGTGGAGAGGCTGACGTATGATGTCATGATCTCAGCCAACCTTGTTTTCATTGAATAAAAATGAAAGTCCGTCTATGATTTCTTATACGTTTCATTTACTTCAACAGCTACAGCTCCTTACCATATATCTTGACTTTGATCTTGTCGATTTGACAGGCCATGGGAGTTGTAAAAATCTGGCATGTGTTTTTTAGTTCCCCAGGATCTAGCAAAAAAAAAAAAAAACAGACATTTCCTACATGAATCTATTACTCTAAAAAGTGACATTACTATTACTAAGGCCGTGAAACTGATCAAATCACCTGTGAAAAATAATGGAAAAGCCTGAAAACATGACCTGTTGGGCCCCCTTGAGGACTGGAGTTGAGAAACACTGCCCTAGAGCTTACTAGGACCAAGATGACTGTTTTTCCTAATTGTAAATGGGACACTAGGTGACGTACTTCTGATATATTGAGTTATGCTACTGCCTTTAGGAGATTTAACACTGGCAAACAAAGCTGTAAGACAGCACAATATAACTTCTCCCACTTCCACTATGCTCCAGTTCCTTGCTAGCATCCTGGGAGAATGGATGTCCTTTCTCCTCTAAGAGAAGCAAACCTATTTCAAACTTTTTCTGCTTTTTTTTTCAAGATTTTCTTTTGTTATAGCCAGATTCTACAGTTCCTACAGTGCCAGAGAGGTTCCCAATCCCTCAAACATTGAGAATGAGTTCTCTGCTTCTGTTGGCGCACAGAAAAAGGCACTGGCTACTGAAGCAGTGGCCATACTCTTTGGTAAGCATAAGCCAGACAGTTTTTCCTTTCCCTGCTTATTTTGATAATTTGTTTAAATTATTAGGAACAACCAAAACACCCTTTTGTAGTCCCTAAATGTTTTTCAGTACGTCATCCTTTTGAGGAGGACATTCTAAAGAAGTGGACCTCCTCTCCTGTAGTGAACCCTCCCATTTCTAGGTTGAATAAGGCATGGCAACAATGATACCGGTGGAGGACTTTCATTCCTTCAAGGATCCTGCATGGACTGGAAGGCGGAATTGGTTGCCCGCACTAGCTTTACGATTGATGGCACTGTGTTGGGTTTTAGCCACAGCCCTTGAGTTTCAGATGATTACTGAGTGCACTAAGCTTTTGCACCAAGGTCTGGGTAAAGAGCAGCTGTCCCCATTTTACAAGGAACTTATGGACCATTTAGTCCAGGGCTTTAAGTACATGTGTGACACATCCTTAAATGTGGCCTCATTGCTTTTGAAGCTCTCCGCCTCAGTGGTAGTGCTTTGACAAGTGCTTTAACACAAGTGTTCGTCTGCAGACGAAATGTCTAAAAAGGCCCATGTGAGCTTGCACTTCCAGGGAGAACGTCCCACCCTGGATGACATTCTCAACAATCTTACTGGTGGGAAGAGTACCTTTCTCTCACAGTCTATGAAGGGGAGGGAACCTTGCCATAAGCATGGCCCTTCTTTCGCTGCCCACAGGCAGCTATTCTGTTCCTCTGGCTCTTTGGACAATGGATCCAAGCCTTTCAAGGCTTCCACAGGTGGCACAAAGCGCTCTTGGACTCACAAGCCCACAAACAAGTCCTTCTAGGCATGAAGGCTTGCTCCACCAGTTCCCAGGGTGGGGGTCATCTTCATTGATTCACAGACCCATGGACCTCACTGCTCTTCGACAAATGGGTCCACAAACTGATTGTGTCCGGCTACAAGATAGAAATTCGCTTCTGTCCACCAGAGAAATTATTTTCTTCCAGTCTTCATCTCTCTATATACCACCTTCAGGCTCTTTACAGGGTAGTGCAAGATATGCTGATTCAGGGTGTGATTTCCCTGGTTCTGAGCCTGGAGAGGTTTCAAGAGCTTTACTCCAACTTGTGTAAGGTTCTAAAGAAGGAAGAAGTTCATTCCAATCCTGGACCTCATGACCCTGAATTGCTTTGTGGGGGTGCAAGATTCAAGATGGAATCTATCTGTTTAGTGGTGGCCTCCCTTCATCAGGGAGACCTGTGCTGGATACTAGGGATGAGCCGAACACCCCCCCATTCGGCTCGCACCAGAACCCGCGAACGGACCTAGGGGACCCCCAGATCCCGCCCCCCCCTGTGTGAAATGGTAAGGGGTACCATTTCACCAAAAAAGTGTCAAAAATGTTAAAATGACAGGAGACGGTCTTTGACAATTCCTTTATTAAAATCTTCTTTCTTCTTTCTTCATCCTTCGGTTTCTTCATCTTCTCCTTCCGTCATCTTCTTCGATCTTCTTCCATCTTCTTCTTGCGCTGGTCTTCTCGTCCGGCATCTTCTTCCGTCGGTGTCTCTTCTTGGGCCGCTCCGCGCAATGGGAGGCTCCCGCTGTGTGAGGCTCCGCTCCGTCTGACAGGTCTTTTATAACGGAGGGCACCTGGTGACCCCGCCCCCCTCTGACGTCATGGGGAAAGCCATAGGGAATTCCCCAAGTCACCAGGTGCCCTCCATTATAAAAGACCTGTCAGACGGAGCGGAGCCTCACACAGCGGGAGCCTCCCATTGCGCGGAGCGGCCCAAGAAGAGACACCGACGCCGACGGAAGAAGATGCCCCCACGAGAAGAAGGGGGGGGCTGGGATCTGGGGGTCCCCTTGTTAAAGGGGGCTTCCAGATTCCGATAAGCCCCCCGCCCGCAGACCCCCACAACCAATGGCCAGGGTTGTGGGGAAGAGGCCCTTGTCCTCATCAACATGGGGACAAGGTGCTTTGGGGGGGACCCCAAAGCACCCTCCCAATGTTGAGGGCATGTGGCCTGGTACGGTTCAAGCGGGAGGGGGGGCCGCTCTTGTCCCCCCCTCTTTTCCTGCCGCCTGCCAAGTTGCGTGCTCGGATAAGGGTCTGGTATGGATTTTGAGGGGGACCCCACGCCATTTTTTTGGGCTAGGGTTCCCCTTAAAATCCATCCCAGACCTCAAGGGTCTGGTATGGATTTTGAGGGGACCCTACGCCATTTTTTTTTTTGGCTGGGGTTCCCCTTAATATCCATCCCAGACCTGAAGGGCCTGGTTATTGAATTTGGGGGGACCCCCACGCTTTTTTTTTTGTTTTTTATTAATGAATGACAGTTCTCTGTGTTACAGAAGCCATCAATTCATTAGCCGCGAGTGCTTTTAAATAGCTTTTTTCCTGCAAAAATGACACTTTTTTGCAGGGAAAGTTCTAAGCACAGGAAACCTGCCCCCCTTCACAGGCCACCTATAGACACCCCCCAGATGTGATACTGCAATGTTCTAACAGCACGCACACACAAATCCCCAGAAATAGAGCATATCTTGTCAGCAGTCAGCAACACACTGACATGCTGACACTGTGACTGAAACATAATATGCGAGACCGCCGCCGCGGCGGCCTCTTATACCGTGGGGCGTGTCCTAAAGCCCCTGAGCTATAATTGGCTACAGGCATCCTGCCTGTAGCCAATTATGGCTCTCCTCGCTGCCGGCACTGTGATTGGCCAAGCATGCGGGGTCACAGTGCATGCTTGGCCAATCATCAGCCAGCATTGCACTGCGACTAGCGCAATGCATTGCGGGCCGCTCGCATCACACGAATTTGATGCGAGCCCCCAATAGTTCTGGGCTCGCCGAGCCAGCGAACGCCCGGTGCTCGATTCGAACATGGATTCGAAACGAACACCGGGCCCATCCCTATTGGATACCAACACTTTTTACACTTTGCTTCCTTTTGGCCTGGCCTCTGCTCCTTGGGTTTTTACTGAGCTTGGCTATCTGGATGACCTTCTCCTGCGAGCAGAGACTCTGTGTTGATGGACAATGTTATGATCATGATGCTCACTGTATGAATTTGTATGGGTCCTGAATCCTAAGAAGTCTGGTGTGCCCCGACCAGGAGGCTGGAGTATCTGGGTCCAATTCTCATCTTGGAGCAGGCCAAGGTTTTCTTTCTGGTGGACAAGCTACGGAGAATTCAAACTGTAGTTCAGCTGTTGAAGGTTCTGGGTTTTATGGTGGGCACCTTCAAGGTGGTCACATACGCGCAGTTCCGCATGTGGGTTATGCAAAAGGAAATCTTGTCCAAGTGGGACAGGTTTCCTGCATCCCAGGACAGCAAGATTGGCCTGGATTAGTTGGCCTGGGCCTCTATTCTCTGGTGACTCCAATCTCCTTCTCTTCAGGCTGGGAAGTCTTTTCTCCCTCTCCATTTGACAGTGGTCATGATGAACACCAGCTTGTCTGTCTTGGGAAAGTCCTGTTGTTGAGGTTAGCTTAAGGCCAATGGACGCCAGAGGAGGCTCCACTGATAATCAGTGTCCTGGAGTTTTGTGGTATCAGGCTAGGTCTTGAGCGGTGGACAGGGCTTCTTCGTGGGGGCCCAGTCAGGTTCCAGTTGGACAAGACCAGGGTGGTGGTCCATGTCAACCACCAAGGAGGTACCAAGGAGGAATGCGGTGATGGTGCTGAAGGCCTCATGCATTTTTTGATGGGCGGAGCTTCACATGCTGTCTCTCTCTCCACGTGTGCATTCCAGACATGAAAAACTGGCATGCAAATGCTGCATCAGGGGGAGTGGTCCCTGCACCTGGACGTGTTTTCTCAGACCTGTCTGAAGTGGGGCATCTCAGATGTGCATCTTCAGATGTCCCTTCTTAACAGGAAGGTGTTGAGGTTTGTGACGAGAGCGAGGGGTTCCCTGTGTTGGAAGGCAACATGGTTTAATATCATTTCTGGAGTTTTTCTTTCTGGTTGATACCAGGTCTGGAATGTAACAAGTTGCACATCAAAGCTTTGTAGCATATCTGAAAGAAGAGATCAGGCCTCCATCAAGGCTGAACAAAAGCTTGGCTCCTGACCGTCTGGTGTTATAATGCTATGCAAGCGAGGCTTCAAAGAGGGCCTTGGCTGCTGGGATAATTGATGAAGGTGGGTTACAAAGATCAAAGGACCAACAGGCTTTGAAGATTGACCCGGGATA
The DNA here is from genome assembly GCA_028564925.1 of Lithobates sylvaticus. Taxonomy (NCBI): domain Eukaryota; kingdom Metazoa; phylum Chordata; class Amphibia; order Anura; family Ranidae; genus Lithobates; species Lithobates sylvaticus. The sequence goes on along the minus strand of CM053026.1, from coordinate 329,436,567 downwards.
CAGAGACATTATACATGGACAATGCTGCCCCTAGAGGCCAATACAGCAGGACGGACAGTAATATAATATATTGAGGAGGACTGCCCCATAAATACTGTGATTCGTCAAAAGTCCAGATGGGTTGGGTCTGGATGGTGTATGATTGAAGTATAAAAGGGTTGAGCGAGTCAGAGAGCTCTCTCTCTACCATTTTTGAGCCGCATGGCTCTATGTTACCATCTTGAGCCCACCTGATGATACTGTTTTATAGGACAGCTTTGCGATAAGTATTTTTGATGTTTCTTGTTGTTATATGCTTTCTAATATATTCATTTTAGTATTTTCATGTTGGCGTTTTCCTATTTTCTTGTGAAATAAATAAGACATTGTTTTATTAAGCAGTGTGTTTGTTTTCCTAGCTAACCTTATATTATTGTGCTATCAACAGTAACTATCAGAGTTAATACATATATAGAATAAATAGAGGGAATCCGTGACCACCCTTGGATAATATTTAGTTTAGAATTTATTCCAATTCCAGAAATGATTTCACCCTGGAAGATGCAACTGACTTTCTGATGCAGGGCCATTATCGTCTCATTTATGCATTTCCTTCTCGGGCTTCGTCCTCGTCTACTGCACAGGGTAGAGGCCGAAGGGATTCTTGTCCCTCTAGTGCAGGGATCCTCAAACTACGGCCCTCCAGCTGTTGCAGAACTACATATCCCATGAGGCATTGTAAAACTCTGACATTCACAGACATGACTAGGCATGATGGGAATTGTAGTTCCTAAACAACTGGAGGGCCGTAGTTTGAAGACCCCTGCTCTAGTGGCTCTGGACTGGTCTTGTTAACCCTGGTACGCCATTGTGGTGCGGCTGGTCACAGACATTCCATGGCGGCTGCCTCTTCGGGAAGATCTTCTCTCTCAAGATTCAATCTTCCACCCTGCTTTACCATCTCTGGCTTTTATGACCTGGCTATTGAAAGGCAGGTTCTGAGAGACAGGGGGTTGTCAGGCTCGGTGATCCCTACCATGTTAAAGGCGTGTAAGATTTATCATTGCACATAGTGCAAGGCTACTGGTGTCCATCTACGTTCCTTCTCAATGGCTCAGATTTTGGCCTTTCTCCTTTGAGATTATTAAGGAGATTCCCTTACTTGCCCTCTCTCAGAAGGTTACCTTTTTGTTTGCTCTTACTTTCACACGCTGCTGATCAGAGCTGGCGGCCTTGTCCTGTAAGACTTCTTTTTTGGTCTTACACAGGGACAACATGGTTTTCTGTCCATGTCCCTCCTTCCTTCTAAAGGTGGTGTCTGATTTTCACCTGAATGAGGACATTTTACCTTCACTGTGTCCACACCCTTCACACTCTAAGGCAGTTGAGCTGCACTCTTTGTATGTGGTTCAGGCGGTTTGTGTATACCCATCTGCTATGGCTTCCTTCAGGAGCTTGGATTCTCTTTCTCAATGGATCAGGCAGATAGTAATTCAGGCTTATGTCATTAAGGGTTGGTCTCTTCCCTTCCCTGTTATCACGCACTCTACCGGGGCGATTATTGCCTTCTATGCGTTCTGACATCCGATATATGTATCTCAAGTTTTCAAGGCAGCCATCTAGTCGCCTGTGCATACCTTTACCAAGTTTTACAAAATTGATGTGTTTGCATCCGGATGCTGTGGCTGTTTAAGGTTCCTTGTTTCCCCTGTGGGGTTTTTGTCAGGTGCTTTTGCCTGTTTGCTCCTGTTTTTTTCCCACCCTTCATTTAGGCACTGCTTCGGGGCATCCCTATGGTTGAGAATGAGAAGAAGCTGTGTTCGTCAATGAACATAAGAGAAAATTGAATTTTTTTGTAGCTAACCGTAAAATCCCTTTTTCTGAGCTCATTGATGTACACATAAAGTATTATTATTGTTATTATTACTAATATTAATAATAAAAAAAAATATTACATAAACACCCAACCCCCAATAAATAAATTACTATTAATAATAATTTATTTATTTTGTGTTAGGGTTAGGTTTACGTTATGGGGTTAATTATTTATTTATTATTACTTGGTATTCTTTTATTGAATTGTATTGATTTTATTTATTATTAATTATGTATTATTTTTATTTATTTTTTTTTTTTTTATTTTACATTTATTTATTCATTCATTTATTTTTATTATTAGTAGTAGTATTGTTAGTAGTGGTATTATTAACACCCTAACAAAAAAAAAGATATAATCCTAAACCCTAATCCTAATCTTAACTCTAATGCCGCGTACACACGCTCGAAAATTCCGACAAAATCCTTTTTTTTTTTTTTTCGACCGATGTTGGCTTAAACTTGTTTTGCATACACACGGTCGCACAAATGTTGTCAGAAATTATGAACGCCAAGAACGCAGTGATGTACAAGACTTTCGACGAGCCAAGAAAAATTAAGTTCAATAGCCAGTGCGGCTCTTCTGCTTGATTCCGAGCATGTGTGGAATTTTGTACGTCGGAATTGTGTACACACAATCCGAACTTCCGACAAGTTTTGTTGTTGGAAAATTTGAGAACCAGCTCTCAAATTTTTGTTGTCAGAAATTCTTACACACGGAGCCTACACACGCTTGGAATTTCCGTCAACAAGCTCCCATCGAACATTTGTTGTCGGCAATTCTGAGCGTGTGTATGCGGCATTACCCCTTACCCTACCAAAAAAAATTATAAATTAATAATAATAATAAAAAAAATAAAAATAAAAGCTAATAAAAAAGCTGAAATTCCTCTATTGGCTAATAAAGAAATTGCCAAAGCTCAAAAACGCTTTTAAAAAACGCGCAAGTTGCGTGAAAAAATGCTGGAAAGTGCTCAAAAACACTACGCTCAGGTGTGAATGCAGCCTGAGCCATTAAAGTGCACCAAGTTGGGGGGGGGCGTGTCCTGGCTATGAAGGAGTGACTACGTGCTCTGCCTCAACTGCGCTCCACCACCGCTTTTATCACAGCTAGAACGGGGGTTACCTGCAGCTAACAGCTTCCCCCATGTCACAGTGACCACGGCAGTCCTCCCAACCGGCAGGGACAGCTGGACTCTTATTTCCCGGGGACCCTAGGACAGGGCCGCAAGGCCTCCAATATGGCGTCGACCGGGAAGACCCAGAGAGCAGCAAAATCCTCTCAGCCAGCTGCGGCCACGGCTCGGCTGCCGAAAGGGACAGCTTCCCCAACTTCCAAAATAACCCCAACTTCTCAGGTACCATCCCCAGGGTCGGTGAATAACTCAGCCCCCCAGTCTCCCCTGTATCCCTGGATGGCTGCTCTGAGGTGTCTGACTTCCTTGGGGATGAGGACATTAGGCGCCATTTTATGTCCCTCCCCACTAGAGAGGACCTGGAATGTTTTACATGCAGAGTGGAGAAAGCTTTTACTGAAGATATAGCCCAGCTTAAGGCTGATACCTCACATTTGGGCAACAGGGTGGAATCCCTAGAAGAGAAACTAGAAGAGGCTCTCCCCACTATTGCTTTGCTGCAGTCTAAGTGCCAAATGCAAGATCAGCAGATTGAAACCTTACTGTGCCAACTAGACGATGCTGAAAATCGCAGCAGGAGGGCTAATATCTTGATCCGGGGTCTGCCAGAGGCCACAGCTTTCAGAGACATTATCCCCATGCTGACGGATATTTTCAGGGACAGACTGGGCCTACCAGCTCCCATAGAAATTGACCTGGCACATAGAGGACTAAGACCCCCCGTCTCAAGATGTGGACAACCCCAGAGACATAATTTGTAAGCTCCACAAATACACCCTCGAGGACCGCATTATGCAAAAAATGCGTGGCAAGCCCTTTTATGACTTTGATGGTGCGGGCTAATTTTTCTATCAGGACATCTCCAGGCGCACCTTAATGCAGCGTAGGGCTCTCCGTCCCCTCCTGTCTGTGATCCAGGAAGCAGGATTGCCATATCGCTGGGGCTTCCCCTTCTTCTTGCAGGTGACTAAAGATGGACGACAGGTCACCCTACGCAATAAAGACGATCTCCCACACTTTCTCTCATCTCTTTGACTGGACCCCGTGGTTTTCCCAGATTGGAGGGGACCACCTGACGCCCCTGGGATAAAACTCCCTCAACCATGGTGGACAGCTACGCGCAAAAACTGAAAGAGGGATAGACAGCAACCGAATCATGATTCTTCAGTGGGCCCATCCACTACCCGAGACTGATGTCGATGTCTCTCTTACTTGTATAATCCGGTGGTTATCGTTCTCCTGTTCAGTTGCTAGGGGGAGATTTTGCCCTCATATACCGAACCCCTTATTAGACCTGGCATTCATGTCTGGCCTTTGGAACTGCCCCAGATGGAGCCTTGGCCCTTCCAGGACACTACAGATGCTGTTCCCGGTTCCTTGACAGCTGAACTTTGCTGCCCCCACTAGGGCCATAGACGGGGCTCCCCACCTTTGCCACGCTGACCCTTACTAGGAGTCTGTGAACATTTTATCTAACCAAAACAACCCCCTCACTTGATTTTAACACCTTGTAAGATGCAGTGGACAGAGATGGGACTTCTTACCTCCCCCCCATGTTGGCACACGTTCCCCACGTAGGCCCCCCAATGTTGGGTAAAGTATTGGGACACTAGGTCGTGGTCTCAGGTCCCCCCCCTTGGATGGGAGGTCCCCACACCCGGCTTACAGATGTTTTGTTTACCGATATGCTTAATGCTACTTTATTGTGTTTTCTTTGCTTCAACAGATAATTCTCAATGTTTATTCTCTATTCTTTCTTCTCTCCTCTCTCTACCCCTCTCCTCCCCTTTCCTACCCTCCCAAGAGTGTCACTCTGCTTCATAGTCTGCACTGAGCGAGTTGGAGTACTCAACATTCCTTCCGTTTTCCAGTTTCTCTGACTACGCTTAAGGTAATATCCTATAACGTAAGAGGCCTCTGTTCCCCAGCGAAACAAAACAAATTATGGTGGGAACTTAAGAAGTTAGGAGTGCAAGTGGTCTTCCTACAGGAAACCCATTTTACCCATCACTCCCTGCCTAGACTACCCACCCATTTATATGGTTCCACAGTACCTCCCCTACCTCCAAGTCCAAGGGTACCACAATTGCGATTCATAAAACTTGCCCTTTACAGATCTCAGGCAGCAAAATAGACTCACAGGGCCGCTACATCTTTTTGAAAGGTACTATCGCGGGAAAGATGTATACTTTCGCCACTATCTATGCTCCCAATACTAATCAAATAACTTTCATAGATGCTACCCTCAAACTATTGGCAGAATTTAAGGAAGGCTTTGTGGTCCTTGGAGGAGACTTAAACGTCAGTCCAGGCCCTGTACTCGAGTTCTTATGCTTTTCTTAAACATTTCCACAAGTCCCTTCAAGCGCACCTCTTACTTGATAGCTGGAGGGTCCTTCACCCTACGGGTAAGGACTTCACCTATTACTCCGCTGTCCATGACATATACACTCGCATAGACCACATTTATGTTGACCACCCCACACTGGAGCTCCTGCAGTCTGCGTCCATCAGGAACATCACCATATCCGACCACACACCAGTCGGGGTGGCCCTCATGCTTCCATCCGGACATGGAGGTTAAAGGAAAACCTGGACGATACTGCAGTGACAGCCAAAGTGACGGAGGCCAGCACTAACTATTTCAAAGAAAACATTGCAGATGACCTCAGTGCGGGTATTAGTGAAGGGAGGGTTATAAGGCAGTAATCAGGGGAGAGTTTATATCCTTAGGCTCCAAACTCAAAAAAATGTGTCAAGCAGATTTTGTAAGGGTTCTTGACACCCTTCAGGAGGCAGAACTTAGGCATAAGCAAAGTGGATACCCTGAGGCATTGAAGAGATTGACCGACCTGAGGGAACTGTTCTTGTGTTTGCTGGATCGGCAAACACATGGCAAGCAAGCCAGATATATGTCCCACAAGTATTATGAGCATGGAAATAAATGTGGCTGCATGCTCGCAAGGGCCCTTCGCAAGAAGCATCCTCAGACTTATATACAAAAGCTTTGTTCCCCATCTGCCGATATTATGGTCCAGTCCTCTAAAATTGTCTCAGGGTTCCAGGAATATTATACTCAACTTTATAACCTGACCCCTGATCAACCCCTAGAGACTCAGGCACCCAAGTCGGTGGTCATCCAAGACTATTTAGCTTCGGCTGGCCTTCCACCCTTGAATACAGACCAGTGCGCAGACCTGGAGCAACCAATTACTCCCAGTGAGATAGAATTGACAGTGAAGTCCCTTCCCAGTGGGAAGAGCCCTAGACCAGATGGTTATACGGGATCATACTATAAGGCTTTCTTGCCCCTCCTAGTACCCCACATGTCTAACTACTTCAACTCCATCGCAGAGGGGACCCTCATTCCCCCTGAGGCGTTGCTAGCTCATATTACGGTACAGCCAAAAGAAGGTAAAGACCCAATGATTCCCCAAAGTTATCGCCCCATATTCCTCCTTAACGTTGACGTTAGGATTCTAGGGAAAATCCTGCCGAATAGGCTTGGACGTCCATAATGGACTTATTATGCCCCATATCATCCACCCTGACCAAACTGGGTTTATCACTGGGATCGAGGCGAGGGACAACTCCATAAGAGCCATTCAACTCATCCACTGGGCCCGCACCAATCCCGATCAGCAGTCTTATATAATTCTTTCAACCGATGCCGAAAAGGCTTTTGTTTGCGTCGATTGGTCATACCTAAGGGCAGTGCTAGAGGCTCAGGGGATGGGACAGCACATGCTGACCTCAATTATGGCCCTATACTCTACTCCTTGCGCGCAGGTCAAAGTAAATGGTGTGCTCTCCCCTCGGTTCCCAATCAGGAATGGCACGAGACAGGGGTGCCCCCTTTCCCCCCTCCTCTTCGCCATGGTATTAGAGACGCTGTTAGGCACTGTAAGAGCGAACGTGGACATAAAGGGCCTGAAGGTGGGCAGCACTGAACACAAACTGTGGGCCTATGCAGACGACGTGCTCTTACACCTTTCGGAGCCTCTGATCTCGCTGCCAAACCTGATGAGTGAACTAAAGCGATTTGGGATGCTTTCCAATTTTAGGATTAACTTCTCTAAGTCAGAAATACTACCCATTCACCTGACCCCTTTCCTAGAAAATTGTCTACAAGCCGCCTTTCCCATTACCTGGGCCAAGTCCTCCATTAGATAGTTGGGTATACGATTAACAGACCGTTATGACACCCTCTATGCCGCAAATTATCCCCCCTTGAAGCAGTCAAGAGGTATCTTTCCCCAGTGGACCAAGACCACCTTTACGTGGTTAGGTCGCATTAACATTATAAAAATGAACATTCTGCCATGCATACTCTTTTTCTTACAGATGATACCAGTCCCCCTGCCCAGAGATTTTTTTTACCCGGATGTCTAGTATGCTGTCTGGGTTTGTGTGGAACGCACGGAAACCAAGAATAGCTCTGAGGGTGCTAAGGCGCTCTCTAGAGATACTACAGGTTGCTCTTCAGAGGATCCCCAACTGGCGTTTCCACACCCAGTCCAAGCTTTGGGTCTCCCTAGAAAAATGTTTGGCAGGGAGGAACTTAGCCTATGCACCATGGCTTTCCCGGGAGCATAGAGGACTGTCGGACACTACCTCCCTGCTAACGGTACACGATCTCTCAATTTGGGATCGGATAAACCCGAACTTAAACTTATCCCCTCCCATGTCCCCGCTGGATCCATTGGGGGGGTTTTTGTGGTTCCCACCAGGCGAACAATTGGCCTTTTTTGGCCCTTGGGTGGATGATGGCACCGCCAGAAGTGGAAAGCTAATGAGAAATGGGAAACTACTGAGCTTCGAGTCCCTACAGACCAGACATAGCGGCTCCCAAATTAATTTTTGGAGGTATAGACAGCTCCACCACTTCATTGAGGTCCACGGCCCCTCTATAAGGCTGCTTTCACACTTGGGCGGTTTGCAGGCGCTATTGCGCTAAAAAAAGCGCCTGCAAACCGACCTGAAACAGCTGCTGCTGTGTCTCCAGTGTGAAAGCCCTGAGGGCTTTCACACTGGAGCGGTGCGCTAGCAGGACGGTAAAAAAAGTCCTGCTAGCAGCATCTTTGGAGCGGTGAAGGAGCGGTGTATTCACTGCTCCTATACCGCTCCTACCCATTTCACTGCTAAAGCAGCGCTAAATATACCGCTCCTACCCATTGAAATCAATGGGACACCGCAGAAGGGATACTGGACCGCGGGGGATACTGCCGGCAAAGCGCCGCTGCAGCAGGGCTTTGCGGGGGGTTTTAACCCTTTTTAGGCCGCTAGCGGGGGTTAAAAGCATACCGTGGGTAAAACGATGGTAAAGCAGCGCTAAATATAGCGCTGCTTTACCGCCGCCCCCCGCACCGCTCCGGTGTGAAACCAGCCTAAGAGAAATCTCCTCTCTCACACCCTTTGAACGCCTTTTTGTAGAAGAAGAACCAATCCCTCCCATGATCTCGGGATTGTACCGCGCCTATTAGGTTCTACCACCCAAGACACTAGACCAGCTTTCGTACGGGCATGGGAGAGAGACCTTGAATTCGATTTTTCCGTGGCTCAGCTGACACACCTCTACCAGCTCACTCACTCCAGCTCTATTGAATCTAAAACCCAAGAAACTAACTACAAAATTCTGTCTCACTGGTACAGGGTGCGGGCTGATCTAGCGCGTATCTACCCCTCGTATCTGACCAGTGCTGGAGGGAATGTGGCCACAAAGGCACACTCCTACACATTTGGTGGGAGTGTCCCCGGATCAAACCATACTAGGCAGACATTAAATCCCAAATAAAAGAAATCCTAGACCTGGATGTTCCTTTATCAACGGCCCACTTCCTTCTGCATGTCCCCCAGGTTCCGATTAGCAGATATAAAAAAGCACACTGCCACATCTCTTAAATGCGGCCAGGCGTCTACTCCCAATCTATTGGAAGCAGTCCAGAATTCCCTCAAGGGAAGAATGGATTAAAAAAGTAAAGGCGTAAAAGTGGAGGCTTATTTGGCCCCCCTCTTCTGGGGCTACCGGCGGGATGCCCCCTATCCCTTGAACACACAAACACCTCGGTGGAGGCGGAGCTGGCTGCGTGGCGGCTTCTGCTCCCTCGGTTAATACTAGACAGTTTTTGGGATATTGATAACAAAATGCACTGCCATTCTAAGTCCAGGGAAGAGTTACAATCATTGACCTGTATCAAGGTGTAATTTCTACTTATATTGCTTTGCCCTCTCCTCTTCATTTTCCTCAAGATAGTTTATTAATGTATGTATGTTTTTCTTGGTGTTTGCATACTTCAATACGGTTTTTGACTATCTGATTTTTGTATGCTGTTTCATGCTAAATGGTTTCTAAATAAAGATTTTACAAAAAAAAAGTGCACCAAGTGAATAAAATAAATTAGCCATTTTGCATTCAGAATCAGTATCCAAGGATACAAAGTGGAACAAATTGCATTTTCTTCACAGCAGAAACAGGTAGGAATCTGCAACAAAGTTTGTTAAAATCTGTGCATTGTACATTGATCACCCAGGTATGCACGTGTCTAGCTCTGGAAAAACCTGCATTGGCCATGTCTAAAGTAACCAGCCTGTGTTCTCTTACGCCCCAAGCCTGTTGAAACTTTTATAGTACATTCACTATTGCAGCATCTTTTGTATAGTGATTGGCTTAATCCACATAAAGTTTTTACTCCTCTGAAGTTATTTACCCAGCAATATCTTATTAAGGAGAGGTGCCCTAAAATTGTCCCATCCCTGTAGTGCAGGGGTCAGCAACCTGTTTCCACTTAAGGGCCGGATTCAATGTATGTGAATGCTTGGAGTGCCGCATTCATCTGCTAATAAATTAAGATAATAATAATCCTAACATAGTAATAATAACTGTACAGGTTTACCTCACTTTAAGGTGCTTCACTAATACAAAGTCAGTTCACCCTGAGGGGGCATGTGGCTGGGGATTAAAATTTTACTGCCCATCCCCCATCCTTGATGGCTGACGCCAGCCCTGCCAGCCAGCATGGTCTGGAGATGGGGTTCCTGTCCCTAGGGAAAATGGGGTTCCTGCCCTTAGGGGAGATGGTGGGGTCCCCAGGGGAGATGGCTCCATTTCCCTTCGGGAACAGGGCCCCCAATCTCCCCAAGGGACAGGGACCCATCTCCCCTGGGGACAGGGACCACATCACCCATGGGGACAGGGCCCCCCAATCTCCCCAAGTGAGAAGGGGTCCCTAATAGGGTCCCCCTATTGCAGTGTCCCCTGTACCCCTATAGCAGTGTCCTCTGTCCCCCTTCACATCACTACCATAGTGTCCTTTGCCCCCTCCCCCATTGCAAGTTTCCTGTGCTTCCAAAGCAGTGTCCTCTGTGCCCTGCACCCCCACCCCCCACTGTAGTGTCCTCTGTCCCCTGCAGATCGGCATCACAGGTCTGGGTGGGGGCAGGAACTGCTGAAGTTAACTTTTCTATCATTTAAATGTTTTATTGTTTTTTAAAATGAAGCAGAAGAAAATATGCATACATAGCAATAGTAAGCATACAAATGGAAAGGAATCCAAAGAAAAGAAAATATACATAAAAATTTAGAAGTTGTATAGCCAATCGTCATGAAAATAACTAAGCATTGATCATATAGTTCATATAGTCATATAGTTCAGAAGTTGCAGGCAATGCCAAACACATCACTGTAGAGCAGGGGTCTCCAAACTGCGGCCCGAGGGCCAGATGTGGCCCTTTGCTAGACTTTATCCGGCCCTTGGGGCAGAATTCCTCACACTGATAAGAGGCACTATTCCTCCCACTGACACCAACAATGGGGCACTATATCTTTCACTGATACCAATGATGGGATACTATTCCTTCCTACTAATAGGGGGAATACTCCTCCTATTGACCACCAACCCTGAGGCCATATTTATTCTCACTAATGCTGGGCCGTGACATTTTCTGCCCCTGCTGGTCACAATCCGGCCCTCCTAAAGTCTGAAGGACAATAAAGTGGCCCTTTGTTTGAAAAGTTTGGAGACCCCTGCTGTAGAGCAATATAGCAGAAGAAATATTACCAAAATATGCATTACTAGAACAAACATGTCAAATACACTAAGTCAGAGACTGATGAAAGTCAGATTTCTGCAGAGAGATCCAAGGACCCCAATCTTTAAGGAATTTATGAGAGCTTCCTAACTTAAGTGCCAGATACCATTCATATTGAAATGTAGCTTTACATCTGATAAGTTGGGGATTAGGGTTCCTCTCCGCTTCCTGAAGATCTTTAATCTTGCAGCGAATAAGATATGCATTACCAGGGATCTAAGATCAAACAGGAATTTTTCTATGTCTATACTGAGAAGGGCCAAAGCAGCATTGGGTTTTGTTAAGCAACCAGTTATCTCAGAGTAAACACTCTTCTCCAATAGCTTTTTATGTGGGGCCACTCCCAAAGAATGTGGAACAAAGATCCCACCTGCAAACAGCCACGCCAACACAGGTTATCGTTGAGGTTAGAAAATTTAGGCAGGGGGACAAGAGTTAAATACCATCTTTTGGGCTATTTCCTAATAATAAATGCACTTGGCTGTCTTAGCATTGTATTGGATTGCTTTTAGCCATTGTGAATCTGAAAATGTGAGCCCCAGGCTCTTCTCCCATTGCACCATAGCAGGAGTTTTAGTAAACGTGGATTTTATTTGTAGTAGAGGACCAGAATGACCAGGCCACACTAGACACAGCGATGCAGGAAATGTTTTTTTTCTGTAGATAGGATGCAATTTGCATGTGCAAATATATATTGAGAGAGGGAGGAGCTTGGTATTTGCTTTAAAGAACAGTAACAGGAGTGATTTTATTGTTTGTAATACTGTCTTGTAAATTGGTCATACCCAGAGATTGCCACTTAGCAAGGGAGAAATTGGGTATCAGAAAGTGAAAAAAGTCCAATGGAATCGGTACCATTTTTGTGGGGGGGGATTTGGATGTGGAACCAAGAAAAAATCGCCAAGCATCAGCCGATGGTGGGATGGGTAATTGTTTTCCTGAGTTTATGAAATACATGGGCTATAAGGAATGAGTTTAGTTGACCTTTGGGCATAAAATGTTCTATAACCCTCCATTGTTTGTCTGCAGAGGGGTTGAACCAATATTTAAGTTGGTCGCACAATACTACTACATAATAATCATGTAAATCTGGGAGCCCCATTCCTCCAACTGACTTGTGTTTCGTGAGTGTGGTAGAGGGACATCTTGTTTTTTTCCCCTGCCAAAGGAAGTTGTTTAGAATGCGCTTTATTTCAGCAAAGAACAAGGGAGGGAGTGGGATAGGTAGTGCTCTGTATATATACAAAATTTTGGGAAGTATCAGCATTTTAAATGCCGCCAACCTTCCAGACCATGTTAAGTAGAATTTGCTAAGTCTATCTAATTCGGTTTTGCAGAATGAGAGTAGGGGCATGTAATTTGCGTGAAAAAGGTTGGTGGAGGGAAATGTTAAGGATATCCCTAAATAGGGCATAGAATATTCTGACTATTGGAAGGGGAAAGTAGCTTCGAATCTTATCATTCCTATCAATGTTTACACTGAAAACATGGCATTTGGATTAATTGATTTTATAGCAGTAAATAGAATTAAAGACTTTCAATATATTATACACATCAGGCAGGGAAGAAACCGGGTCCATCAGTGTAAGAATGTCATCGGCAAAGAGCGTAATTTTGTGTTCTTTGCCTTCTATGGATAAACCTGAGATGGAAGTGTGATTTCTTATCAAGGGCTCCATCAGGAGGGAGAAGATTATGGGAGATAGTGGGCGGCAATCCTGGCGTGTTCCGTTTGTAATACTAAATTTTTGAGATAAGAATCCATCTGAAAGAACATGTGCCCATGGGGTAGAATATAAGGCTATATTGGCTGCCAGGATATTACCGCAAAAAACAAATTTGGATATGGTATGGCGTAGATAATCTCAATGAATCCTGTTGAATGCTTTTTCAGCATCAAGGACTAAGAAAATAGAGGGAGATTTTGGAGATTTAGCATAGTGCAACAGGTTGATAATCTTACGGGTGGCATCAGGGGCCTGGCGATCTGTAATAATGCTGACCTGATCAGCATCAATCAATTGTGGTGAGAGGGGTGCCAACCTTCCGGAGATTAATTTGGCATATATTTTTATGTCTGTGTTGAGGAGTCCAAAGTTTTGGGGGGGATACTGGCTCCTTCCCTGGCTTTGGCATAGTGACAATTGTTGCATTAAGCATTTCAGATGGAAAAGAGCCAGAGGACACAGCAGCAATGAATGTTGATTGCAGGTGAGGTACTAGAGACTTAGTAATTTTTTTATAGTACTCGGCTGAAAGCCAGGCACTTTGTTGTTTGGAAGCGCAGTAATTGCTTCCTCAATTTCTATAGAGGAGAAGGGTGCATTAAGGTCTTGCAAATGTGCTTCTGATAATGTTGTGAGATTCAAAGAATTAAGAAACTTAAATATTAATTTATCAGAGGGTTGTGATGTGGGGATCATCTCCTAAATTGTATAAGGTGCTATAGCATTCACTAAAGGCATTGGCAATGTCTTGTGGGTTATACAGTTTGCCCCCCTTAGTGGGGTGTTTAATGTGTGAGATTTTTTGTTTCGCCACTTCTTTATTGCCATTGGCAAAGAAATTGGACTGGGCTTTACGTACATGTTTGGCATGTTGAGCCGATAGAAAGATTGTAAGATCGTTCCTGGTTTGAGACAACTAGTAACAATGTTGGGATTATTTTTGTTTCCGTCTTCCAATCGTGAAATACTGTAGAGGCCAGTAGGGTATTTAACTGCTGTGTTCTCTGGCGGTTGGCTTTGGCACTCATCTTTAGTAACAATCCTCTAATGTACGCTTTGTGCGCAGCCCAAGTTGTAGTAGGATCAACCACGGAAGGTGTGTTAATTTCAAAAAGTTCTTGGATATGGCACGTGATTTGTTTCTAGTTAGTCAGATTAGACATTACTGTTGGATCATTGCACCAAACTGACATACGTCTTCCGTCGTGACCCCCCACACACATGGAAATGGGAGCATGATCTGACCAGGTTATTGTATGGATGGTAGATGATGTGATATCTTGAAGAGATTTGTCAATTAGCATTCTCGAGTATGAGCAATGTGGTTTGGAGAAGAAGTAGTCTCTTTCCGTGAAGTGCTGGCATCTCCATATGTCAAAAAGAGAGTTAGAGCTAATAAAAGACTGCAGGGAAGAACAACGTGACCTTTCGTGCAGAGGAAACTGAGACGTCCATGGAGATACCTGGAACTAAGTTGAAGTCCCTGCATAAGATAAGATGACCTTGCTTCTTTTTTGGGATTTTCTTCCAGACCTTATGGATAAAGAATAGGCGTTTCGATTTTGGTACATAAACATTTGCGATGGTATATAAACATTGTTGATTTGGCAGATTAGTATGATATATCGACCTTGGACATCCACAGTTACATCCAGAGGTTGGAAAGCTACAGTGTCCTTGATAGCGATTGCCACTCCTCATTTTTTGTGAGGAGCGTTGGCCAGGTATATATGAGGAAAGCTTCTGTGGTTGAATGGTGGAGAATAATTGGCACAGAAGTGAGTCTCTTGAAGACAAAGGATGTCGCTACGCATTTTGCGGGCATCTGACTAAAGTGAATAGCATTTTTTAACATTGAAAGAAGTAATTGTAAAACTCATAATGTTCCTTAGTAAAGGAATAGCTTGGAGAACAATAGGGGTGTAATATACCGTACCGAAAGTTGAGAAAGTGCTCCTGTAAAGCTGCAGATAGGTTGTGGCTCTAAGCTGTTAGCTGTTGCTTAGTGAGCGAGCCGTGTGGTGTTGTACAGGTGGGTCGAGGAGGTCATGAGTTTTAAGCGTGTGAGTCTGTATAGATATGCCTGTGTTTTGTATCCGAACTATATTGAACTAGATTGAACGCTCAAAACAAAAATCAAAAAGTTGTAACAATTGCAAAAAAGTAGTTGCATAAAAACGTTCAAAATAACTAGGTGTACGGCAGAGCCGCGACTAATACCTTGAGGGAGATCAACAAAAGGCCCATTCTCATAGGGCTATTACCAGGGCTAAGGTAGATAATGACCGTTGGGAAAAATTAAGTGATCATTTCAGTTGAATGGTTAGACGCATTCCAGTCGAGGTCAGCGTGTTTGTGGCCGGAGGTTGAAGTATCAGGAGAAGCCTAAGTCTCCAGGATATTAAAGCCTTTCTTTAAGGCCCCTTTCACACTGGGGCGGGAGCCGCGGTGACAGTAAAGCAGCGCTATATTTAGCGCTGCTTTACCGTCGTTTTAGCCGCGGTATTTGGCCGCTTGCAGGGCGGTTTTACCCCCCGCGAGCGCCCGAAAAAAGGGTTAAAATCCCCCGCAAAGCGCCGCCGTAGCGGCGGTATTGCAGCAGTGTCCCATTGAAATCAGTGGGTAGGAGCGGTATAGAAGCGGTATAGGTGAATACACCGCTCCTATACCGCTCCAAAGATGCTGCTAGCAGGACTTTTTTTACCGTCCTGCTAGCGCGCACCGCTCCAGTGTGAAAGCCCGCCGGCTTTCACACTGGAGTGAATGGGGCCGTTTTTTTCAGGCGGTGTACAGGCGCTATTTTTAGCGCTGTACCACCTGAAAAATGCCCCAGTGTGAAAGGGGCCTAAGGGAATGAACGGTATGCTCTCTTCCCTCCTTGGTGATCACCACTTTCACTGAGTGTCCCCATTTGTACGGTATGTTGTGGTTACGCAGAGACTTGGTGATAGTGGCTAAATTTTTCCTTTTGAAGCAGTGTGTACTTGGACAAATCCAGAAAAAAAGGAGAGACAAGAGTATTGCTTAGGAAGGGATAATGTATTCCTAGTGTTCCTTTATTATTATAAAAGTGAATGCGGACAATGGTGTCCTCCAGAAATTTGTCTGGTAGCTCCGGAGGCTTAGGCAGCCTGTTTATGCAATCAACGATCAATTCAGTTGATGGAGCTTCAGGCAGAATATCTGACAAAAGTTTAAAAAAGTAGTCCTTTAAAGCTATTGCCTTGATGGTTTTTGGGATACCTCTATATTTTTAATTGTTCTGTCTGGAACGGTCTTCTAAGTCGGCTAACTTGACCTTAATCCACTCCACATCTTCCCCATGTTCACTGTGCACATCCACTAATTCATTAAAGTGGGAGGCGAATTCACCCATCTTGTTTTCTACATGGGAGTCCCTGTCATCCAGGTCATGTATTTCAGCTTTAAAATGGTGGACCATAGTAATGATATCTATGTGAATGGAACCTTGCAGGGACAGCATCATCTCTTTTAGAGTGTTGTCTAATACTGCCTGGCCTGGCCTGAGTCAGAGTTAGTGAAAAGTTATCTTCCCTCTGAAGATCCTTATTGGGGCAAAGCCTGGGTCTAGATTTGGCCCAGCTATTAGATGCAGAGGATGCTTGTGAGTGTGGTCTTTCACTTACTGTGAGCTTGCATCTCTCTGTTATGGAGCAGGCGCTGTCTCCTTCCTCCTCAGCCCTGTCACGGCTGTGAGGCATTCTCCTGCTGGCGCCATCTTGGATTACCGAGTGGGTAGGCAGAGGGAAGAATTCCATCATCTTCCTCAGCGCCTATGCTCCTTCCCCTGTTTGGACATCCCTGGGGTTGTGGTGAGTTGGTGTGGCAAAACCGTTGGTGTTAGGGCGATAATGCCCACGCTGTGAGCCCTGTAGTGCCAATGCAAGATAGAGCTGGATCAGTGTGCGGGCATAAAGCACGGAGTCTGGTTACGCCCCCTGAAGTTAACTTTTCACATTAACAGGCTGGTGATTGGTTGCTAGGATCACCCAGCAACCAATCACCTGCTGTTTTTAATGTAAAAGGTTAACTCCAGCTGTTTCTGCCCCAGAAACCGGCTGCTCGCCGCTGTCCAATGAAGAGGACAATGGTGAAAATGTCCCTCCTAAAATTATTACTAAACCTAAAGGGCCTTGTATAAAATAGGGGGAACCCTGTGCCATTTTTTTTTTTTTTGTGCGGGGGCACACAATTAACATCTATATCAGGCCCTTATCTAGGATAAGAGTTTGGTATAGATAAATAGAATCCCTGGCTGCTTTGTTTACAAACAGAATGAAGCTCCTGAGAGCTGTCATTTTGCTGGCACTTTTTTCATTGTAAATGTCAGCGTTGCTGTACAGGGCACAAGTGAGCCACTTCCCAGGCAGGGTCGGGGCATCCCCCAGGCATGTTATTTAATGGACTTTGCATTTTTAATATTCCACTTTACACATTTCTAAAATCTCTGCTTCTCACCAAACAAAAAATTGTTTTGCTTTGGTACATGTCCCCCAGGGCAGTACCCAGCTCCCCATGCATTTGTTTGATAAGCCCTTGCTCATTAGCGCAGATAATGGCAGAATTATTATTATTATTTTTTTTTTTTAACGTTCAGCTCCCATTGACTTCAATAGGGTTCAGATTCTGAACCCGAACTTTAGTAACGATTGCCGAACCTTGCTCAAAATGAACCCAGGTATATTTGGCTCATCGCTAATGACCACCTGCACTAGTAGAGATGACTGGACTCACCAGTCTACTCATTTGATATCTGAGCTGACATCAGTCACACAATGAAGATGTTTGCATTCTGCATTTGTTAAATAATTTGTATATGAACACCCTCCTTTGTACTTTGTTGTTCTGTGTATGCAAATAAACAAAAATAGAGCAGGTGGCACCAAACTATAAATAGTAAAAATGTTGGTATGATGGCACAAAGACAGTCTAAATGGTATGAAGGGCAAGATTAGGCTTCATAGATGATGTCTGATTACAAAACAGTGGCAGGTGCTATCAACAGACTACTAATGATCCATATGACCGGTGACAGGAGGGAAATAAACCCATCAGCAAACCACCCAGTCAACACAAGTGATTAAATGGTGCCTCATATGTATTTCTCATAATTATCTCATCTAATTAAGAGATTGGAAATGTAAATTCATATTTCAAGATTACATTTAATAAATAGCTTGGTCAGTAAAGATGACACATAAAGTTCATTATCTTTAATCCTCTATCTAGGTGTGTACAGTATACATATCATACATCTGTGCTGCCTGCAGAGGTCTCTTGCCATTCTATATTTAGAAGATAATTTATCATGTACTTGCCAGAAATATCACAACGTATAAGAGATCATGCCATTCTCCATTTCGGCCCTGGCTTAGATTCAGAAAGTCTTTTGCTGGTGTAAATGCAATATTAGGTATTGTGAAAGTTTTAGAATGTAATGCATATGTGTGAATGCAAGAGCATTAAATGTTTAATAGCGAAGTATGCCATATACTCCACAATGCTCCACTCAGTACACTGTGGTGTATGTTATATACTATATTGTATGATATTATAATATGTACTGCTCCAGTTTGCATCCTATGGTATAGGTTATATATGCCACACCACTTTGTTTTGTTTAATGTGCTGTATATTATATGATTCATACCTGCCGCAATAGGCAAGGAGTAATGTTGATGATGTTGATGTCTTTTTTTTTTTTTTTTATTGAAGCTATGAAATATGGAAAAAAATCTAGTAGGACCATAAGCTTCCATGTTCTAAACAAAAGATGCTTATTTAAATGTTTCCATTACAAAATCCATCATAAGTCTCTAAGCGTATTCTCTTCCATAACAATTTTTATTTTCTGAAAATTATAGTGGTGATTGCAAATAACACTTTTTGTAGCTTGAGTAATTAGGTCAAATGTCCCTTCTGGGTCCAATGACTTTGAATGTACTTTTGATGGCTTGAGCTCTGCTTTCTTACTATCTGCCAGATGCTTGTTTTACTCCCTCATCTCTCCTTCATGGTCTCTTCTTTATTTGAACATACATAGGCTGCACCATCTTCTGACCTTATGCTTGATTTTCTGAAAACTTTTGACTGCTACCTGATGTAACTTGTCTGACCTAAGGCTGAACAAGAGTTTGCCACAGAATGTGGTATTCCACCTCTTCTTGCCTGAACTCTTAGCTCTTGCTGCCAAGGCAATCCAGAGGACCACAGCCAAACTCATCCCTGCCATCATGTTCTGGTAAAAGCATTGTTAGGGTCTGACTCTAATGCCGCATACACATGGCCAGACTTTCCGGCAGAAAAAGTCAGATGGGAGCTTTTCATCGGACATTCCGACTGTGTGTATGCCTCATCGGACTTTTTCTGCCAGCATTTCTGACGGACTTAGATATAGAACATGTTCTAAATCTTTCCATCAGAAATGCCGAAGGAGCTTAGTTCGTTGGCAAGTCCGACCGTGTGTACGGGACATAAGCCTTCGTGAGAGCTCTCCACCACCTGTTGGGGCTATAGAAGAAACAATATAAACTGAAATTAGTTTTAGTTAAAAAAAAAGATTAGAAGTAATTCCTAAACAAATCTAACAAAGAATGTTTTTGATGTTTAATCAAACTTGAGGCGGGTAGTCATCCTGCCTTCCCTTGTGGCAAACATAGAAAGAACAGAGAAATCAAGTGTTATTTCGATGACAACCATTGTTTATTTAAATATCTGGATGGAACAGCTCCCTGGAAAGAATCTTCCCCTTCTATTGCTGTTTGATGGCTGGAATAAATCTTTCAAATCATGAATTGCCAAATGGATTTAGTCTGCTATTAAGACCTATACATCACTAAATAAGTCAGTACCATGTTTATAAAGGCTCACTTAAAAAAAAACACTTGTTTTGGCTGGGGAAAATTGTTATACCACTTCAATTGTAGGTATTGATTGCCACCATCCCTGTTACATCGACATCAAGTTTTTTCTAGCCTCCAGTGTGACTTTGTTGGCAATCACACAAATTACACAAAAAGATAAACCAGTTTATCGTTTTGTGTAATTTGTGTGATTGCCGACCAAGTCCCACTAGAGCAGGGGTCTCAAACTGGTGGCCCTCCAGCTGTTGCGAAACTACAAGTGCCATCATGCCTCTGCCTGTGGGAGTCATGCTTGTAACTGTCAGCCTTGCAATGCCTCATGGGACTTGTAGTTTCGCAACAGCTGGAGGGCCGCCAGTTTGAGACCCCTGCACTAGAGGCTAGAAAAACATGATGGGAGAGCCAGAGACCAGATAGAACATGTGCAAAGCAGCCACATGTACCAGTGTGAACCTTATTGGCCACTACTTAACCTATATGCTCCTACTGTACACTTGTGGTCAATGAGAAGGATGCCCCATACATTGGTGTTGCCCTTTATAAATATGAAAAGTTCATTGTTGGTTTATATACACTTTATAATAACATATGTGTTCTATGAACAATATTAGGAGTCTATTTATTAAAGTGATACTAAAGTCATTTTATTTAAAAATAACAAACATGTTATACTTACCTGCTCTGTGCAGTGATTTTGCACAGAGCAGCCCAGATTCTCCTCTTCTCTGGCCCCTTGCCAGCGCTCCTGGCCCCTCCCTCCTTAAAATGAATTCCTCTTTGTTGTCTAGTTTATTGATAGGCCCTATTCCTCAAGTGTTCCACTAACCTGTTGAAGCCCACACGGGAGATACCAGCGAGTAAAACTTTATAATTTTTTTTCCATTATACCTTTTAAGTCACTTAAAGGGTTATATCACCTTAAAAAATGTAAAAGTGAACTAACACTGTTCACCAAAACCCACCCCCACCCACACCCCCAGCTGCACTTACCTCCGTGGGTGTAGCGTTCTGGGGATTTGAAATCAAATGCAAATTTTTGCAGCATTTCCAGGATGGATCAGGGTGATGCTCTGTGCCAGCACTGACCAGTCAGAATCACTGGAATATAACCTTGTGACAGTAATAGGCAGTGACAGGTACTCTTTATGGGGGGATCTGGGGTCTATAAGATCCCAAATCTCTCCTTTGCACTTAGAAGCATTTAAGTTTTGAATGCTGTCAACTTTTTAAATCTGACACCTTTTAAAGGGGTTGTAAACCCTCAAGGTTTTTCACCAGAAGAGAAGGATCGGGGGCCACTCTGTGCAAAATCCTTGCACAGTGGAGGTAAGTATGATGTTTGTTATTGAAAAAAAAAATAAACAAGACTTTACAACCCCACAACCCCTTTAAGGCTTCAGTAAAACGGAAGTGATGTCATGACATCACTTCCGGGTTTCTATATCCGAGACCCAATCAAAGTTGATTTCAGCTTTGTACAGGGTACCGGCCAGCCGGCAGAAGTGCTGGCTGGTCGCTCAGGCAGTCCCCTCCCACTGCTTTTAATAACAGTCGAGTGGCTAATTAGCCAATTCGGTGGTTATTACAAGAAAGCCAACCGACCCCGGTACAGCCCCTTGAAGAAGAAGGCTGTATATTTGCATTACGTCGGTGTGAAGGGGTTAAAAATTCCAGCTCTAGAGACATAGTCCTCTCTAGAAACAGGCTTATCTGTCAGTCTTTCTGTGGATTTATGTTGCTTTCTCATATGAGACACCATGGAGAGGCAGCAATTGCTCTACATCCTATTATCCAGCCCCTGCTCAGTTCAGTGAAATAATAGGTAGCTTTTTTCGCCTAAATTTGACAGTTATACTGTAGTGCAGCTTTGCTTCTAAAAATCATGTAGCACTATGTCGTAGATAACCTTTATCGTGGAGGGATGTTTGCGTCATTCCATGATTACCAGGTTAAACAAGTAAACAAGTTTTTGGTGTCCATAGAATCCAGTATGCTAATGTCAATGTACAACCATAAGAATTATATAAAGCTGCATGGAAGAGTGAGAAAAGGCAGTTCCGGAAACCAAAAGATCTGCCTGAGGCTTAAGGCCAACAACAGAATGTGCCATAGCAAAGACATCCTGAAGCAAAAAGTAATGCTTCTAAATATATCTGCTAATAATTAGAAAGATAGTGCCTAGAGCTGCTAAAAGATAGAAGAGCTGAGAGCTTGTGAAAGACAGATAAGCAAAACCCTTGCAATACTTAGTTAAGCACCTGCTTTCCGACAGACATAGAACAGAGCAGATCCTAATAAGGAAGCAAAGAGCTTCCAGTGCACAAAGAGCAAACAGTCACTGAAGGAGACTAATTGACACAAGTGACAATACATGTAATAACCATGCATTTACTGAAAGGCTGTATATGGTTTGAAATTAGACAGGTGCAAAGGGGACAACACTGCTGTGTGTGTCACCTAAAATAAGAATGGATTTAGAAAAAGAGCTATACAGAGTATTTATTATAGTAAGAAAAAAGTTTGTGAACTGTTGAAAACTGTATTTATTTTTCCATGAATGGCTCCTAAAGTGTTATCTGATTTTTATTGGACATAAGGGTTATACAGGACGCCAAGTATGGGTCCTAGATGGATGCTATGCTTTTGCCTGTATTTGGGTTATGGTCTCTTTGGGGGGGGGGGGGTGATTTGTTTTCAGTTGGAGTACTCAGGGGTTTTCATCCGTGCAAGGTGAGGGGCTCTAGGTAGTCCGATCAGAGAGCAGAGGACTGACTTGCAGTCACTAAAAAGGGCTCTGATTGGACTCTGATTGGACCCTCTGTGGCTGATACACTGTTAGTATTATTTTGTGCTGAGGATAAACACACTTTTATGTCGTCTTTGATGGAGTTGAGCTATTTTTGTTTGCTAGGGAAAGAATTGCTTTGTTTACTTTGGGAAAAATAAAGACTTTCTGTTATTAAAAAAAGGCTTTGCATATGATCCTAGAGCATTATCACAGTAGCCAACACCCCAGAACTTTACAGGGTAAGTTAAAGCAGAATTTAACTTGAAAACGAGAGCTAGCCTTGTTTAAGCCCCCCATGGCAAAAGGAGAAGTATGGAAAAAGCTATTTTGGTTATACTTCTTCTATAGATCACAGGAACGCAATTTGTTCTGCACTCCTGTGACCCGTTTTTAGCCACTGGCGGCTGATGTCACAGGGCCCGTCCAGGCTTGGGATCCACCCAGAAGCCTGGACCAGCAGCTGGCTCAGCCTGTCAGTGATCTGCTGAGGGCCTGAGCCAGATGGGCCTGCCCCATTCCACGGTTAGGCATTTCAGTGAGCACTGGAGGGGCAGAGCAGAGAGACACTGACTGACAGTCACGGCTCTCTGCTCAGAGCGATTGGGGGAACTGAGCAAACAGTGGTGTTTGATTTCTCAATTCTCAATGCAGAGGTGGCGGACACAGATGTAGCATCAGATTGATGCTGCATCCACCTAGGTGAGTATAAATGTTTGGGTTCTTTTAAGTCCATACTTCTCTTTTAAAAACAAAGTCAATTATTGTTTTCTGTGCTTATTTTTTAAAAAGCAGCCTCCTGGGATACTTACATCACATCTCTCAAGAAGCTGCAGGATCCAGACACAGAGCACTTCAGGAGGGCGGGCCTGCTGCGTCATCAGTAGCTGGCTGCCTGCACCCAGAAGAGTGCACTCATCAGCCAGCTGAAGAGGACCAAGATGGATCCTAAATATTTCACCTGAACAGCTAATTGCAGTGGAACAAAACTGGCTTTGCTGTCTGGGTGAATGTGTTTTGAAGCCCCAGCAACGTAAGTAAGAGGTAATACAAACCCCAAATGCCACTTTTGCTAAACAGCTTGATCCGTTAAAGGAGGTTGAAAAATAGCAATTATAGACTTACTGGCTAGGTCACCAGGTGAAAATAAAGGAAAAGCGCTCAAAATGAGATAACTAACATAACCACCACATTTAAGTATTGGTAAGTTGTAATATATTACATTTTTGCTTTTGGGCTTAGATATGCTTTAAGGTATGCTAACAAATGCTTAGAGCATGCTAATAGGGCATATGATAATATTGACTGAGACGCCAATTTAAAATTTCTCTTTTTTTGTGTGCTATAAGTCTCATTAGGGAGACTTCCCATCACTTCCTGTCCTGTAGCCTTGACAGGAAGTGGGAGGATATCTTTGCAGTTTGAGGAAATTTCAGTAAATTTTCCAGTCTTATGCCCCGTACACACGGTCGGAAATTCCGATGGAAAAATGTCCGATCGGACCATGTTGTCGGAAAATCCGACCGTGTGTGGGCTCCATCGCACTTTTTCTGTCGGAATTTCCGACGGAAAAAATTTGAGATCCTGCTCTCAAATTTTCCGACAACAAAATCCGATTGGACTTTTTCCGATCGTGTGTAGAGAATTCCGACGGACAAAGTGCCACGCATGCTCAGATCAAATTAGGAGACCAAACCTATTGGCTACTAGCCTCTACGTAGTTCCGTCGTACGCAACGAACGTCACCACGTTCAGAATGATCGGATTTTCCGACAACTTTGTCCGACCGCGTTTATGCAACACCAGTGTTGGACAAAATCCGTCGGAAAAAATCCGACGGATTTTGTGGTCGGAATTTCCGACCGTGTTTACGGGGCATTAGACAATTATCACAGGAACAAGTTTCTCCATTCTAAGATTTCCCCATTATTCCTGCTCTGATGGAAACTTAAATTTTGGATTTACTCTCACTTTCATTCACAGTGAAATTGGTGATAAGGACAATTAGCGTGATTCTCCCTAACAAGGAATAATAATACGAAATGCACAGATAAATTACATAAACTTTTTCTCCCCAAATTAAGATGACTACAACAACTATTCCAATGTGTCCATCATGTGACTTATCATGCCACTTTCAGGGGACATATAAAGCCCTGCTCCACCTCCCGGAGACCACCCCCCCCCTGTTTTCACAGATTAGAAAGCTAGTAAGTCATTGCTGGGAGGGGAGAGTGGGGTGTACTACTGAGAGATTGACTTCAGTGCTTGAGAGGTAAATTTGAGAATGAATTGCTCTACAATGCTTGCAGTTATGGAGGTCAGTGAAAGCTTGTTTAAAGCTCCTTTCCTGCTTGCTGAAGTTAAACTTCAGGAATTAGATCAAATCTACTCTTTAGTGCCAACCCCCCTACCCCACACTGCAGAGTGGCAACTCAAGAGCACAAATGGGAGACGTAGAGGTATCGTGTTGTCACACCTATAACAAGGAATGCCTGAATAAGGTCTTTCATGGCAGGATGACAAGGTATTCTTTCAATGAAAGTTTCAGACAAAAAAAAAAAATGGAAATTACTTTTGAAATGACGTTGTAACAAAATAACATGTTAAAGCATATATAACATTTCAGTGATTTTGTTTACATATGCTTTAATCCAACCACGCCATAAACCAATACTCTTTTGACCCTACCACTTACTTTAATCCTATACTTACCTTATCAAAAGTATCAAAGCATAATTTTAGCAGTCCTGTGCAGAATACCACCTGTGCCTATGTCTGTGCTGATACCAACTCTTCTTCTATTTTATGCTACCATTTATGTAATATTAATTCAAAAAATTAGAACAGTTATTAAACACAGGAAAACAATGATTTGATCATTGTGTACATTATTAAATGAATTCCAGTTTGCATTCAGGAGTAACTATATTTATCTTACCTTTTTTTTCACTGAGGTTACTTACAATTGATATACTGTATCTTACAGAGTGCTGCGCAGTAGAGGTTTGTGTCCACAAGGAGGGGCTCATGGCTTGTAGGAGTAGCTCTGCTCTTCAGGCATCGCTATGCCATGTACATTAGTAGTAAACAGAATGTTAACATTTGTCACAAATGTTCTCATCTGTTCACATCTGTGCCTAGCGGCTCTCATTATAGGATTTAATTGTAAAACAAGAACTGATGACATTTGCAGAGTTAATGATGTTTAAAGTAAACAAAAAGTCAGAATAGCTTTATAACTGGCATGCATGTACAAATATGTTTAAAGTGAAACTCTATCCCAGATTTCTTTTTATTGTTTAGGGTGGGGTTAGTTAGGTTTGTCTTTTTATTGCTTTCGGTGACCTTAATAGTAAATCCTCACATATGTACTTCCTAGCTGTTGAAATGATGCAGTGCATAGGCAGGGTTCTCTAGCTCCTACGCCTAATCAGTACCTTACAACTAAGTCAGCAAATCTCCATATCACTCCAGCCCATAAATGCACTTGCCTTCACTCAGCAGCATATCACCTCCAACCACAGACTACACAGCTCAATCTTTAAAGAAGAACTCTAATAATGGGATTACTTTATACACTTTGGGCTAGCCTGGCTCAAATAAATTATGCAGATGCCACCTGTGTGGCCGATGGTGAATCTTTAATTTATTGTTGTAGCCTATGCTACATACAGGAAGTGGCATCCTCTTCCAGTGACTTCTCTTCTGGTGACCCTGTCATGAAAATTAATTATTAGAAGCCATGTTACTTGTAAAACAAGAAGGTAAATACCTACCAAAACATCACTATGATCCAGAGTCTGTAGGGAAACCAACACTTCCAGGTGTATCAATTTCCAGGGTTTTTCTTTTCTTCTAACCTCCACATCACTACAGTAGACAGTAATGATGTGGACAGATGAGAGCTGTTTAAATCTCTGAACAGAAATACAAATTGCTTGACAGATAATGTAAGGAGATGTCCTGATATTTTTATTGATATGTTTTATAACAGAAATTAAGGGAAACAGTTTTTGTTTTTCAAAATGTTTAGTCTTTTTCCTTAATTAGTCCTGGTTCACACTGGTGAAATTTGTCATGCAATTTGACAGTTCCAAATCTCATGACAAGCCAGCAATGGAACCGTTCAAATCGCAGCGACTCATGTTGCAGCGACTTTGAAAAATGCTCCCGCACTACTTTTTTTCTGATTTCATTGCAACTTGCATAGATTTCTGTTAAATTAAGTTACAAGCTGCAATGAAATCGGAGTTGCAAATCAAACTGATCTGCAGCTTTGATTTCAAAGCCGCACCGTTGTGAACCAGGGCTTATATAATAAAACCTAAAAAGAAAGCTCTAACAGTTCTCAAAAATGACATAAACTATCATAGCACTCAAAGTCAAAAAAAGGAAGGGGGTAAATGCCCAACACGATCGGATTTTCCGCCAACAAAACCATGGACTTTGGCCCAATCTTGTCTTGCATACACACAGCACACAATTGTTGGCCAACAATCTCGAACGTAGTGATGTACTACATGTTTTTTCAGCTCTTTAGTGCCACCCTTTGGGCTCCTTCTGCTAATTTTCGTGTTAGTAGAAGTTTGGTAAGTGTTGAGTCTCGCTTTTCATTTCACGCTTTTGATTTCATGCTTTTGATTTCACCCTTTTCAGTTTGTTTCTGAACAGCCGTTTGTCAACCAGCCATGTTGCGGAATCGGAGGAGATAACCTGTTATTTATTATTGGCCTTGGAGTTATTGCTTTGACATTATTTTTTTGATTGAATAATGATTTGATTTGGTATATTTTTTGATGTATAGAATGCACTTTTTGGTTAAGTTCTATTGGCAGATAGCATGTCTAATTTTATTTGTTTTCTTTTTTTAATGCACAATAAAAAAAATTGTGTAGAATATTACTTGGCTATGTGGTTTACTTCAAATAACATTTTGGGAGTAGGCAGTTATATTTTAAAAAATACAATGTAAAATTGACAAAGAACACCAACATACCTGTAATTGTATCTTTGATCTTGCCCAAATAAAAAAATAAAAAAGAATAATAATATTAATTTTGATATCACTAGAAAAAAAAAGCCTTTGAAAATGAGTTTGCAATAACTCCATCAGTATCACCAGCAAAGCAGCTTCATTATTATCCCATTAGATGAACAAGAAGAAGAGAATGTGCTCTGCATTTCGAGATTTCATAATTTGCCACGTCACGAATGTTAATTCTCCATTACGAACACTAGTTTACAAGACGGACCGCTTCTGGCTCATCCTTGCTTCCGAGCATGTGTGTTTGTACTTTGGACTTTTGTCGATGGACTTGTGTACACACGCTCGGAAAATCCGACAACAGACATTTGTCCGCGGTAAATTTTAAAACCTGCCATCCAACAATCCGATGGAGCATACACACAGTCAGATTTTACACCAACAGCCTGTCATCACACATTTCCCATATCTTGTTAATAGCTTTTTTTTTTTAAAGTGGTCTCAAAATTTGAACACAATATTAGAAATGAGGTCTAACTAAATTAGGTATATATATATATATATATATATATATATATATATATATATATATATATATATATATATATATTGTACAGGATGCAGTGGCTGTGTCCTGGAAGGACGCTATGTTTCCCCTCTGTTTGGACTGTGGTCCCTTTAAGGGAACAAAAAGGGTTAACTCACCTGGCAAAGGAAGTGGGTTTAAAAACCAGACAGGAAGTTGCAGATGGGTGTGGAGGAGTGTAGAGGAGATGGTGGTTTGTGTGTGGTTTAATTTGCAGCAACCAAAGTGGACAGCAGCATTCTGCCTGGAAGCCTCCTAGCAGTTGAAGTCACCTGCAACCACCCAAGGACTGTTTGATTGCGATAGCAATGCTGGACTTTGCATGTCGGTGAGACTGAAACCTTTTTCTTTTGTTTTTGCTGCTGTAAAGCTGTTTAAGTTTAATAAACCTCCTTTTGGGTTAAAAGCCTGTGTCCTGCGGTCTAGCTGGTCCCCTGAACTTTAAAGGTTAAAGCTGCCCAAACCCTGAAAGCTGAAGCAATGGAAGAACTAATTAAACAACTGTCCCTGGCTAATATACAAGCGCAGACCCGCCATGAGGAAGCTAATCAGAGCTTAGCAACCCAGCTGGAGGTACAGCAAGAAAATACTCGCCTGTTGGTGGCTCAGTTGGCAGCCCAGCAAGCAACCCAGCAAGGGGTTATGCAGGCTCAGGTGACTGCCTTAAAAGAAGTAGTGCAGCAGTTTTCTCAGGGTCGTGAGCAAGCGGCTGTTGCCCCTGGCAAACAGGTGACCGTGAGGGCAAGCCATTTTTTGCAGAAGTTGTCCCTGAGTGATGATGTAGAGGCATTTCTTGCTACATTTGAGAGGACGGCAGAGAGAGAAGGGTGGCCCCAGGACCAATGGGCCGGTCTAATTGCCCCTTTCCTCACCGGAGATCCTCAAAAATCCTACTTCGACCTGCCACCGGATGACGCTAAAGACTATCAAAAACTAAAGGCAGAAATACTGGCTCGTTTGGGGGTGACTACGGCCGTTCGGGCCCAACGAGTGCACCAATGGAAGTATCGTCCAGATCGTCCACCACAGTCTCAAATGCATGACCTGGTGCAACTGGTGAAAAAATGGCTGCAGCCCGAAGTGTTGTCTGGCCCCCAAATCGTGGAGCGGGTCGTGCTGGACCGATACCTACGGTCACTGCCAGACGACCTTCAACAGTGGGTCAGCCATGGAGACCCCAAAACAGTGAACCTCCTTGTCGAGATGGTAGAACGATATACAGTTGTGGAGGATCTGCTTGGCCCTACCAAGCGCCAAGGGCACAGTCTGCCACGGCCTATTCGATCGACTGCCGCCCTTTGAAAGGATGTCCCCCGGAGCCCTGGATTCAACACCCCGGAAGGTCAAGAGTCACTCGCAGTACCTCCTCAGCGATCTGTTCCTGTTCGGAGAGGAGGGTATGTACAATGTTGGCGATGTCATTCCTGGGGCCATACCCGGGCCCACTGCCCACTGCAAGAGGAGCCCATGGAATGCGGGGTTCTTCGGAGGGGGTCTTTTTACGCCCATAGAGCATGTACCACACACCTTGACCGTGGAGAAGAGAAATTTGATTGTGTAGTCCAAGTGAACCACCTCCCTGCCTGGGCTTTGCTGGATTCCGGAAGCGTGGTAACCCTGGTTCATCCTAGAGTAATTGGGAAGATCGGTCCGGTAAGCAAAACTTTACGGGTTGTGTGCATTCACGGGGACACTAGAGAGTACCCTCTCATCTCGGTGTCCATCTCCACAGCATATGGCACTGGTACCCAAGAGGTGGGGGTGGTAAAGAACTTGATACATGATGTTATCATAGGACGAGACTGTCCATTTTTTGCAAAACTGTGGGGACAAGGAGAACTACCTGAACGATCCCAAGACTGGGGAGAAACTAGTTCCTCTGTTCCTACGGTTGAGGGTAATAACCCTGAGATGCCAAATGTTCCTAATGTGTATCCAGTTGATAAAAATGCTAATGATTTGGTTAATGGTAATGAAAGTAGTGCTGATACTGTTAAGGGTGTCAAAATGTGTGGTTCGCAGACCTACCTGAACACTGAGGAGGGGGAACCTTCCCCACTTCAGGTAATGCTGGGGTAAGAGGATGAGGAAGTGGCCTCTACCCCTGCCCTGCCGGATTTGGGTGTTCCCCAGGGGACATTTGGTACTGCCCAGATGCAGGACCCCACTTTGGCCCGTGCACGGGAACAAGTTGTAGTATTAAATGGGGTACCCCAAGAGCCAGGTGCGAATGAGCGTTGGCCACACTTTGCAATATGTCATGAACTGCTTTATCGGGTTACCAAGGTGAGAGAAAATGTGGTAGAAAAATTATTGGTACCCCAACAGTATAGACGCAAGGTCCTGGACCTAGCCCATGATGATGTTTTAGGGGGACACCTGGGAGTTGAAAAGACGGAGGCACGGATCACTGACCGGTTTTACTGGCCAGGTCTGAAAGCAGAGGTAAGAAGATACTGTGCCTCTTGTCCCACCTGTCAGTTGATCGCTCCGGTGACCCACTTCCGGAGCCCTTTGGTCCATCTGCCCATAATTGAGGTCCCATTCGAGAGGATAGCCATGGATATAGTGGGTCCTTTGGTAAAGTCAGCTCGAGGTCACTCCTACATACTGGTGATCCTTGACTTTGCCACCCGATATCCTGAAGCGCTACCTCTGCGGAATACCTCCTCCAAGGCTATTGCTCGGGAATTATTCCAGTTGTTTACACGGACTGGTTTTCCCAAGGAAATACTCACGGACCAGGGCACCCCATTTATGTCGAAGGTTATGGCTGATGTGTGCAAGCTGTTCCGGATTAAACAGCTGCGCACATCGGTCTACCATCCACAAACGGATGGGTTGGTAGAGCGCTTTAATAAGACCCTTAAGTCTATGCTCAAGAGAGTTGTACAAAGGGATGGGAAAGACTGGGACTGCCTGTTACCCGCTCTCCTGTTTGCTATTCGGGAAGTACCCCAGGCCTCCACTGGGTTTTCGCCCTTTGAGTTGGTATATGGGCGGAGACCTCGCGGACTACTGGATTTTGTTAAAGAGGAATGGGAAAGAGAACCTATTCAGCATAAGAGTGTTCTTTAATATGTTTCCCAAATGCAGGAGAGGATCCGAACTGTGATGCCTCTAGTCAAAGACACAACAAATTCTCCTGCGCTCGGGTGTCTAGTCTCTTGATTCGTGATCTAAATGGTCCCTCAAGGAAATGTCCAAGGTCTTGCAGCCCTCCTCTGAACAATGGGTGTTCATAAACACTGAGGAAACAAGAAAAAAACAGAAGGGCGCACCGACCTTTGTGCATTACCACTAAAAGACTTTATTAAAATAGATAAAACAGCGAATTTCCTACTCACAAGCGAGTACACGATAAAGGCAAATGCATAGATAAATAGACACGTCCACTGCTATGACCCTCCGACCTCAACTCTTAGGTACCGGGAAGATCTGATGATTCCTCTAGTGAATGGCTGACGCGTATCAGGGGAGCACCCCTTTCCTCAGAGCCTACAAGTGGGCAAGTGGTCTCGTCTCCCAGGGAGACGAGACCATTGTTTCAAAGTTTTTGTCCGGCCTTACCGCATTCCAGAGGCCCAAAGGAAGGCTGTTTCAGAGGAAGTGAAGAAGATGTTAGACCTGGAAATTATTGAGGAATCGCAGAGTGAGTGGTTAAGCCCGATTGTGTTGGTACCGAAACCCAACGGGACTCTGCGATTCTGCAATGATTTCCGGAAACTAAATGAAGTTTCGGTTTGATGCCTACCCCATGCCCCGGGTAGATGAGCTTATTGAGAGACTAGGTCCAGCCAGGTATATCACTACATTAGACCTTACCAAGGGGTATTGGCAAATCCCGTTGACTAAGCCTGCTAGAGAGAAAACTGCTTTTTCTACCCCAGAGGGAAGTTTTCAGTACAAAAGAATGCCTTTTGGATTGCAAACTGCTCCAGCCACATTCCAGAGGGCAATGGATAGGATTTTACGTCCTCACCGGGAGTATGCCTCAGTATACTTGGATGACATAGTCATTTTTAGCAGAGACTGGGAATCACACTTGCCCAAAGTCCAAGCAGTACTGGACTCTCTTTGGAAGGAGGGGTTTACAATAAACCCTGAAAAATGTGCTTTGGGAATGGAGGAGGTGAAATACCTGGGCTATATTGTGGGTAGAGGGGTAGTAAAACCTCAGGTCAACAAGGTAGAGGCTGTACAGAATTGGCCCCGCCCCCTCACAAAAAAAACAGGTACGTGCATTCCTGGGTATGGTGGGATACTACAGGAGGTTTGTACCCAACTTTGCCACGTTGGCAGCTCCATTGACCGATCTGACTAAGGGTCGGAAATCGGTCATGGTGGAATGGAATGCAGACGCTGAGAAGGCTTTTTTGGAGCTCAAGTCGGCACTGTGCCAACACCCTGTCCTAGTAGCACCCAATTTTTCAAAAGAGTTTGTTGTACAGACTGATGCTTCCGATGTAGGATTGGGAGCGGTGTTGTCACAGGTTGTTCATGGCGAGGAGCACCCAGTAGTCTTCCTCAGTAGGAAGTTAACACCAGCGGAGAAAAACTACGCTATAATTGAACGAGAGTGTCTGGTCATTAAGTGGGCTCTGGAATCCCTCAGATATTACCTTCTGGGGAGGAAGTTTAGGCTGGTTTCTGACTATGCCCCTTTAACATGGCTGAGACAAGGTAAAGGGACTAATGCCAGGGTTGCTCGGTGGTTCCTCGCACTCCAGGAATTTAAATTTGTATTGGAGCATAGGCCCGGGAGACTGCATCAAAATGCAGATGCCCTCTCCCGAGTCCATTGTTTGAGCTCCACTGTTGCCTCCACCTCCTTGGCGTTGGGGCACAGGGGGGGGGGATATGTACAGGACACCGTGGCTGGGTCCTGGAAGGACGCTATGTTTCCCCTCTGTTTGGACTGTGGTCCCTTTAAGGGAACAAAAAGGGTTAACTCACCTGTCAAAGGAAGTGGGTTTAAAAAACAGACAGGAAGTTGCAGATGGGTGTGGAGGAGTGTAGAGGAGATGGTGGTTTGTGTGTGGTTTAATTTGCAGCAACCAAAGTGGACAGCAGCATTCTGCCTGGAAGCCTCCTAGCAGTTGAAGTCACCTGCAACCACCCAAGGACTGTTTGATTGCAATAGCAATGCTGGACTTTGCATGTCGGTGAGACTGAAACCTTTTTCTTTTGTTTTTGCTGCTGTAAAGCTGTTTAAGTTTAATAAACCACCTTTTGGGTTAAAAGCCTGTGTCCTGCGGTCTAGCTGGTCCCCTGAACTTTACAATATATATATATATATATATATATATATATATATATATATATATATATATATATATATATATATATATACACACACACACACACACACACACACACACACACACACACACACACACACACACACACACACACACACACACACTATATAGGGCAATCAGAACCTCCTTCCACCTACTAGTGATCTCCTCCGTGATGCACCCCATAACTCTATTTGCTTTCCCCGCACATTGTTTTTGCATTTATAAAATGTTAAACTGCAGTTTCCACTGTTTGGCTTATCTTCCAGCAAAGCCAAATCGTGTTCCAATGTTACAACCACTTCCAGGAATATCCAACCCAGTACACACCTATGTGTCATAAGCAAAGAGGCATACCTTACCCACCAATCTTTCAGTTATGTCACTAACAGACTACATAGAACAAGACCTAGTATGAAGTTTTGTATACAAAGCAGCTGTGAAGGTTAATGGGGGACCCTACACAAAAAAAATTATATGTGTTTCTCCTAGAAATTCATACCAAATCCTTAGTATAGCTTTTAGGGGGAACCCCACACACACAAAAAAAAAAAAGAAAATGCCCTTATTCCAGCATGCAACCTGCCAGGCCAGGAGAAGGGGGGATGAGCATGCAGCAACCTGCTGAACTATACCAGGCCATGTGCCCTGAACATGGGAGGGGGGGGTGGGTTACAAGTCCAGGGAGGACCTGGCCCACCCCAGCCCAGGATGGCTGATTGTGGGGATCTTTGAGTGGGGAGCTTATTGGAACATGGAAGCCCTCTTTAAAAATAAGGGGGCCCCAGATATCTGCTTCACCTCCTGCATGAATGAGTGAGGGTGCATAGTACTCCTACTCATTTACAAGAAAACAAAGTAAATAGTATATTAACACACCACGCTTTTTAAAAAAAAATAGTCCAGCAATGCAGATCTTCATCAATCACAACAAACGATGGCACAAATTACCAAAAGAAAAATCACAGTTGACCAATTTGCATGTCTAAACCCGTCACTGCAATAACTTCAAATTACAGGTCCGGTCTCAGACGCTAAATGTAAGAGGTGAGTTAAACAAATTAATGCCATCAACCAAATATGGCCATAGTATATCTTCTTTCTGTTACCGATATGCCTAAAAAAGATTTGTTCTCCTTTTTTAACAGATTGATTTTTAGGGGGGCTCCTCATGGTTTTTTGCAATGGGGCCCTGAAGGTTCTAGTTACGCTACTGCTATATACTTTTTTTTTTCCCAGGTAGTGAATGATTTTTTCTTTCAGTTTCTCTT
The DNA here is from genome assembly GCA_028564925.1 of Lithobates sylvaticus. NCBI lineage: Eukaryota > Metazoa > Chordata > Amphibia > Anura > Ranidae > Lithobates > Lithobates sylvaticus. The sequence goes on along the minus strand of CM053026.1, from coordinate 329,401,949 downwards.
CCTAATTTGCCTGATATATAATCCAGAATGGTAGACTTTTAGTAAATGTGTAGGGATCAGTGGCATCACTAGGGGGTGGCTATTGAGGCTAGATCCCCAAATCTGGGGCTCATAGCACCAAGTCCAGGGCTGGCCCTACCATGAGAGTGTCACTCTCGCTGAGTCTGCACTCAGTCTGTGCTTCTGTGACAGCCAGAGAAGGGAGATGAGTGTGAGAGCGAGTCTCCTCCTTGCTCCGCTCATATCATAGAGTGGGGAGGAAGTTTCTCACATAGAGCTCCTGAGCAGGTGAGTACAGACCATGAGGGAAGGGGGAAAAACTGTACTACCCTAATATATCTTCTGTATACCCAGCCTTTCTGTATATACCCAGCCTCTCTGTATATACCACCCCTCTCTGTATATACCCAGCATCTCTGTATATACCCAGCATCTCTGTATATACCCAGCCTCTCTGTATATACCCAGCATCTCTGTATAACCGGCCTCTCTGTATATACCCATCCTCTCTGTATATACCCAGCCTCTCTGTATATACCCATCCTCGCTGTATACCCAGCCTCTCTGTATATACCCAGCATCTCTGTATACACTAGCCACTCTGTTTATACCCAGCCTCTCTGTATATACCCAGCCTCTCTGTACACCTAGCCTCTCTTTATATACCCAGCATCTCTGTATACCCAGCCTCTCTGTCTATTCCCAGCCTCTCTGTATACGCAGCCTCTCTGTATATACCCAGCCTCTCTGTATATACCTAACCTCTCTGTATATACCTAGCCTCTCTGTATATACCCAGCCTCTCTGTATATACCCAGCCTCTCTGTATACCCAGCCTCTCTGTTTATACCCAGCCTCTCTGTATATACCCAGCCTCTCTGTACACCTAGCCTCTCTTTATATACCCAGCATCTCTGTATACCCAGCCTCTCTGTCTATTCCCAGCCTCTCTGTATACGCAGCCTCTCTGTATATACCCAGCCTCTCTGTATATACATAGCCTCTCTGTGTATATACCTAGCCTCTCTGTATATACCCAGCCTCTCTGTATATACCCAGCCTCTCTGTATACCCAGCCTCGTTGTATATACCCAGCCTCTCTGTATGCCTAACCTCTCTGTATACACCGACAATCTCTGTATACCCAGCCTCTCTGTATATACACTAGCCTCTCTTCTATATACCCTAGCCTCTCTGTATGTAACAATACGCATTTGGTGGTAGGTGACGTGGCAAGTGACAATCTGCATCTAGTGGCAGGTAATGTGACAAGCTCTCTGGTGAACCCGATATAATGAGGGGGGCTTTGGGGACCTCGATGTAATGATAATATATAATGTTATATATATATATATATTTACACACACACACATATTATATACATGTGTATGCACACCCAAGTGTATGACTTTCTTTACTTTGCTTCTATGGGCTCTAGCCCCAGATCTTTTGTAGACCTAGCAACACCCCTGGTGGGGATCTTCGCAAAGTAAGTTTACAAACTTCAAAATTGCTCAGATGAATAGGAGTAGGCTAGACATAAAGAAATTCAATGTGGAAATTAATATACGATTTTAAATTTTCACTATAAATACACTTTGAATGCATGGCTGCAAACCTGAACTGTGTTCTAACTAGCCCAGTACCCTTGTGTGAGAGATGCAGACCAAAATCTTCTGCCCTGTTGTTTTAACTTTGGATAGTTTTTTTTTTGGCAGTAAATACCTTATACAACCCACTTCCTGTTTCTTGTGTAGCACTGACCCCCGAAGGAGCTGCTGTTGTTTGTTGGGCTTACCGTTACCTCACCTGTTCACGGTTTCCGTCCTAGGGGTTTCGTTGTAAAGTTGATTAAAGAATATTGGCTCCGACACTTAATCCTTTTTCCATAGATTTATTTGAAAGAACATGAATTTTGCAATAGAGGGATAGAGGGTTAAGGGGAATTCAGGTACCTTGTAATTGCGGGTTAGAGGTATTTCCTTGATCCAGAGGACAAAACAGCTTCCACAGGCTGGATCTAGCAACCAACTGATAGGCCTCTCTCACTGGTTTAGCAATGAGATACTCGGTCAAAGTCTCTGCCACAGAGTTGTCAATTTAGCGAAATCCTTGTGCAATCCTCTGCCACAGGAAGGTACAACCATCAACTTGTTTGCGAAGTTAAAGAACTGTCACACAGTACCAGCTTCTTTCAGCCAGTCCGGCAGTACTGTGTAATAGGTGACCCGGGATGCATCCTCCAACTGAGTCTCCAGGCTCTTCCAGAGATACCAGCCTTGTTGCTTGGTCCTCTCCTGGAAAAGTCCTCCCCTGGATCCTCCAGTCGCTTGGCTTCTCCCCGCAGGCAAGACAGCACAGGACCACCCCTGGATCGGTAGGCCCCAATACTTCTGGACCTACCCTTCAGTTGCGAAGCCTCGGGCCAGCGGCCCTGAGACATAGAGTAAGGCAGCACACACCCTAGGCCAGGAGGGCCATGAGGTCGGGATAACGAACTCCAAAAAATGGCGTCAGTACCTTAAATACCCTTACCCAGAATGCACAGCGGGCAGACCACTCCCACCGGGCTGTTTCTGAGTAAAAGGGGTACCCAATACATTTAGCCTGTTGCATTTCCAACACTTACCGGTGGTGACAGCAGGACCCACGGTCAAGTGTAAACTAGCACAACCCAGCTAAACTGGTACAGAAACCAGAACTTTAGTGTAATTAATCTGAGCCAAACTGCAGCTACAGACAAACTTAAATTTACAAAAATAATAGCGTCTGCTCATTAGGTGCAGGGCGCTACATACTCCCCCTTCCGCATTAGACGATGTCCCCATCGTTTAAAAAGAAATAGAGACTCTCAGTCCTGAGAGTCGGGTACCTGAATACCAAAATTTGAATAGGAAGGGAAAAAGGGTAAGGTAATAACACATAGTACAATTAGCAGTTTCGCACATAGGATTACAACAACATAACTCTCAACTCCTAACTATCTATCTAGGCCACCCATTCTCCAGCAGCTTGATAGTAGATCTAGTTGAATCCTGAAACAAAACACACAAAGCAAAAACAAGAACACACAAATCAGTATACACTGTAGGAAGCAAAGCCCCATCTCTGTAGAAATTACACTTTCTTTCCCTGGTTTTATCCGTAGTGACTAAGTGCAAGAGTTCAACCTCTGTTGTGCAAACTCCCACCACCTAGTGGCAGAAACATTGTAACACAAGTCCTTTATGCAAGTACTGCGGCAGGTAGACAATCTTGACCCAAAGCTTTTCTCTATGAGTTACACTACCTGGCTATACTCCCCACAGTTCTTGTATTTTAAGAGTTTCTCTTTCCAGATCTAACATCAGCAGAACAGTCGCTGTGTTCGATCACCAATAAAAACAGGGATCAGGCAAAGTTACAGCTTTCCCTTTAGCATCCACAGTTGTAACAAAGTACATAATGTTGTCTTTGCCCGGCCGGCAAATGATTACTTTGTCAGCATAGATCTGTCTCCTGTAGCTCCAATGTAGAAGACATCCGGTAAACTGATCATCCATGCTGGAAGAACACCCTGGCTTCCTGAAAGGCTTTGGCACTTTTAAATAGTCCCAAACATCCTCGGCATACCAACTTTATCTGTTCCCCTCGATCTCTTGCATAACCTCCTTGGGGACGTCGGGAAACTCCAGCCCATACTCTGTGGCCACCCGTTTATTCAATAACCGTTGTGATCGAGCGAGTCTCGGCAGAGATCGGGCACTTCCCAATCCAGGGGGCACACATGAAGTCGGCGACTTTTGCACCATAGCATAAATGGGTAACTTCTTTGACCCAAACAAACTGGCATCTTTGGGCAAAGTCTCGCTAATAGTGACAGGGGTTTCCACCCGAGGTGATGTACTCCCCGAGTTCATGGCTATCCAGTCAGATACGTTACACGCTGAGGCAACATCATCAGCATTTGCCCACAGCATCTCCTGGGACATAGTCTCAAAAAGGTCATCATCGCCAGATACATCAGAGAGGGAGTCTATTTCAGAGTCCCGTAACTCCTTTGCGGGTACATATCTACACACAGTCCCTCTATGTATTTTCCCCAGATTTCTCACCCGTTCCTGGCGTGGATTCCTCTGGAGTGATCTCTTTCTCCGTATCCGGTTCAGGCAGTCTCTGGGGTAGGCCTCGACTGCGGCCGCGGGAGGCTTTCATGTATCCCAGCTTCTTTTGGGTAGGTGCAATAAAGTGGGTAGTAGTGGACGTGACAGCTTTAGTGATGTCCAATGTTGTTCCTCCAATGGCAGTAACAGTACCATCTCCCTCGGGAACACTCGGTGTAGCAGGCAGGCTTTGAGAACATAGGCCTGGCCATAAGAGTGAACGTAGCGGTCTCCTCAGTGGCGATGCCTGTGGACCAATCCATCTGGTAGGCACGAGGGAGATGCCCCAACCCCAAAAAAAGGCGTCAGTACCTTAAATACCCTTACCCAGAATGCACAGTGGGCAGAACACTCCCACCGGGCTGTTTCTGAGTAAAAGGGGTACCCAATACATTTAGCCTGTTGCATTTCCAACAGCAACACCCACGGTCAAGTGGAAACTAGCACAACCCAGCTAAACTGGTACAGAAACCATAACTTTAGTGTAATTAATCTGAGCCAAACTGCAGCTACAGACAAACTTAAATTTACAAAAATAATAGCATCTGCTCATTAGGAGCAGGGCGCTACACTTGTCTGGAAAAAAGCCTAGGCTTATGACTTCATGCACAGCTCTCTCTCTAACTCTCGTGAGAGTTTTCCAGGAAGGGAGAGGGGAATGAGTCATAAGAGGGCCAATGAGAGCTGCAGAGCTGGAGGTGTGCCTCTGTGTAAATCCAGGAAGTGATCAGGCAGCAGCTGCAGCCAGACTTAGTGGAGGGAGATTTCTGCAACATATTTGGCAAGTACAGAATCACAGTATATATAAAATATGCAAAGTGGTTGGAGGGAAGCTTCAGAATGGCAAAGATGTTTTTATTACAAATTATCTGAGCAGACTGAAGTTCCTCTTAAATGTCAGACCACCTGCTAACCTAATGACTAACCTATCTGAAACCTTCAAGTGGTATTCAATTTTAAAAATATTTATTAAATTGCAACTCGCCAATGCTTACATGTGGTGGCTGTATACCTTTTTCTTTTTTGACTTTACAATCCCTGCTTAGCTATATAATTTAACACGAGATGCATTCAGATGTTGGCAAAATCAGGAAGAAGATTGCAATGTATCCCAAAACTCCAACACTGCAAGGCAAATATCTCACCACCTGTCAGTATGGTACGCTTATAGCATGCCATAAGTGTAACTTTTTGTTCCATTTTGGATATAGTAAGGGAGGGTTATAACCCATCGGTTTCTTTTTCTGTCAGCCACCTGTCATCTGTGTGTAATGGGGGAGAGTACCCTTCACTTCCTGTCCCATACTCAAAACAGGAAGTGACAAGAAATTAATCAAAGTGAGGGAATCCCAGCATGTCACCAGGGCCACCAGAACTAGTAGCGTCATTGGAAGATTTCCCCTTCATTGCTGTTCTGGTGTTTTCTTTTACTCTCACTTTCAATAATAACGCTAAAGAGGACAAATAGAGAGGGTAAATCCCCCTAATGGGGGCACAGACGGCAATGAAAACTGACAGGGGTTCTAATGCCACTCCACTCTATCCAAAACTAAAAAAAATATTTTGTATTTAGTTGCACTTTAAGGTCTACCAAAGGAAATTGTTTCTTGATTCAGCTAATTACAGATACTAACAAATATCTGTGAGTATTCTATATCCTCTACAGAGACCCAAATGATCTTGGGGGAAAAAACAAATCAGCCAACTAGGTTGTTTGTTAATGTTCAAATATTTTATTAAGTGACACAAAGGCCATCTCATACATATTAATAACCATCATAAGTAAAGATTGACTCCACATAGGGAGAATTACAGAAACAGGCACCATTAACCATTTGGGTCAAAACACAAACCCATTGCAGAGGGTCAATCAATAAATGAGCAAAAAGGATCCAACAGATGATGGCATTTAACAACATAATACACAGTTTAAGGCCTCATGCACACAGGGTGTTAAAAAAAAGGAGCTGCAAAGTCAGTACCGATGCCAGGAAAAATCAGCTGTAGAAGCGTTTTGCATTGACGTTAATGCGCGTTTAGCCATGTTAGAGTTTAGCAGCATTTCTCTGCCCTCTTTTATTTTCCACTCCCAAATCCAATTACTACAACTTAAAAGCGATCGATGCGTCAGGCATTTTTTTTTTTTTTTGCGCCAGGCATTTTTACAGCTGTAATGCTGCTTCTCCAGAACGCACTGGCCCTGTTTCTTTTTTTTTTTTGCAGCTTTAAAACACCTATGCAAACAAATAGAGTCTCAATAGAGTTTCAAGCTATAAAAAAAACAAAAACGCCTGATGCCCCTAGGAGCAGCTGCAAAATCGTCCAGTGTGCATAAGGCCTAAGTATGAGCGAGGTGAGAAAGCTGTGCCTCCACCATTTAACTGTGCTCAATGCTCCCATCACCCTACACCCTCTGGCAGCAGCCGTAATCCACAGAACTTAGTTTCCATTCTCTTCCCAAAACCAGCCTCCCCTTCTCCCGTGCCCTCTGGAATGCCCACTCTGTAAAGAAACTCACCTCCTTCCATGACCTCTTTATCCCAAAATCCTCTAACCTACTTGTCTTTACCGAAGCCTGGCTTCATGAATCCGACACTGCTTCTCCTGCTTCCCTCTCCAGTGGTGGCCTTCTCCAGACTCACACTTCCCCAGATCCAGTGGACGGAAGGGAGGCAGAGTGGGAATCCTTCTAGCCCCCCACAGTACCTATGAGGTACTTCACCCACCTCCCTCTCTGACACTCTCCTCTTTTGAGGCACATTGTATTTGTCTATTTTCTTCCATTTATCTAAGAATTGCTGTGATCTACCAGCCCCTGGACTGGTATTAACCCTCCTTGATGATTTCTCTGCCTAGCTACCCTTCTTTTTCTTTTCTGGAATCTCCACAATTTTTCTTAGTGACTTCAATGTCCCTGTTAATGCTAATACTACTACTACAGTACTTCTAAACGTCTCAGTCTAACCTCCTCTTTTGCCCTGAAGCAATGGATACATGCTCCTACTCTATACTCTGATAGCAACACCCTTGACCTTGTATTCCCCTATCTATGCACTCCATGCAGCCTCTCCAACAATCCGCTCCCCCTCTCACCACTTTATTAGTTTCGTTCTCTCCCTGTCTTCCACCTCCTCTCCCTCCAACTGCCTTACAGTTACCCATAGAAACCTTCACCATCTTAACTCTTTTTCTCTCTGCTCTGCTACTGACCACCTCTATGACAAAATCCCACCCCTGTTCTGCCCTAACCTAGCCACTTCTGTTTACAACAGCTCACTGTCATCCTCCCTAGACAAGTTCACCCCCTCACTACATATGCAATCAGGCCCTGACCCCTACAACCTTGGCAAACAGATGACACCAGAAGTCTCAAAAAACGTAGAGCGCCTGTGGCGTAAGACTTGAAACAATATAAATCTGCCCTCCAAAAATACTATTCCTGTCTCCTCAATGCCAAGCAGACTTATTTCATCACCCTCATTAACACCCTCTCATCCAGTCAACTCTTCTCTACCTTCAACTCTCTTCTTGGTCCTCCACTGCCTCCACCCACTAACTCACTCATGGCTCAGAAGATCGCCAATCACTTCAAAAATAGGATTGATATAATTTGTGAGGCGTTCGCCAATGCACAGATATCTTCCCGACTTAACACCCCATGTCCACAGGTCCAATCATTGCTTCCCTCATTCAACCCAGCTACTATAGATAAGATATAGATAATGGAGTGGTTTCCGGGATTTGAACCGGCGACTATCCCAAGAGCACAATCAAAGAGTCAATTAAGGCTCCATAAGGGAAGCATCAAAATCAAGAGGTAAAAATTTAATTATCCAAGGTTGCCAAATTTTGGTGTACCGTCTCACCTCGTCCTTTAGCATTGCCTCAATCTTAACAAGTATCATCGCCTGGGTGACCCAATTTTTTGTAGAGACTATGCAAAGTGCCGGCATCTTCCAGGCTTTAGCTATTGTCTGCTTTACAGCAGTCTACATAAAAAGGAGGAGACAACATAGGTTTCTGGCTAGCTCCAAGGGTGTAAGCCTTAAAAGGGTTATTCATGGATTGGGTTGCAATGGACTTGTCAAACAATGAGGACAGAATAGTAAAAATGTCTACCTAGTAGGACTGTATGATAGGGTAGGTATGTACCAGGCTCCCTACACCCCCAAAAACTGGAGAATGGATAGCCCGGGATGCACTGCTATTCTGTGTGGTACCAGGTACCACCTTGATAACACTTTATAGGCTATCTCCAGGGCTTCAAAATTTGGAGAGTCTTGTGAACTGCTAACCAGAAATCCGACCAGTTCTAAATCTGTGGTCCATTTAGCGACATAGGCTGGCAGAGGTAAATGTGGGGTGGATTAGTAGCTTTAACTCCCTTTACATGTTGGTCAGATGCACAGAAATGTTTGTAAATAGACATCATGCTGAGGTCTGTAGCGGGTGAAAGTTTAGCAGCATAAAAAATTGCGGCGTTTATTATGCTCTTGCAAGGTCGGGATGAAACTAGGTTGTTTTTTACTCACCAGTCACAAATGAAGCCCTATGGTCAGTTTTAAATGTATTTGTTTATTCTATGATCATTCTAAAGAAAATGTATTCACCAACCCAATATTTTGATTCTTATATCATTTCTTTGTGAATCTTAAAATTTGAGGGTAGATTAACACTTAAACACATGCAGTAATGCATGTTACTGCAAAGATTCCTCAGGTTTCTGAACCACAGGGTGGCTTAGTGAATAACACTTCTGCTTTGTAGCACTAGGATCATCAGTTGAAATCTTAACCAGGACACTATCTTCATGGAATTTGCATGTTCTCCCTGTGCTTGCATGGGTTACCTCCATGTACTCCAGTTTCCTCCCGCAATCCAAAGTCATAGTGGTAAGTTAATTGGCTCCTGTCTAAATTTGCCCAAGTATATGCATGTAAGGTAGGGACCTTAAATTGTAAGCTTGATGGAAGGGCCTGTTGTGAATTAGCAATAAATGTAAAGAGTTGTATAAATTGTTAGCTCTAAATGCCTATCAATAATCAATTGATTAGATATTATGCTGAGCTGTTCTGTGCAATGGTATAGCACAGAGTGGTCCCTTACCTACCCTTCTGGAGTCCCTCACCGGCGCTTCCTCCGGATGCCCCCTCAGCAAGCCGTGTGCTGCAGGGGCACCCGAATGGGTACTCCCAAGCCGAGTTGTGTGTATCCATAGACTCTCACGGTGCTGGTAAGCTATGCCCTGCTCCATGCCCACTGGAGTTTTATTGACAGCACTAGGAGCCTATGGCTTCCTCTGTTGTCTGTGTCTTCTGTGAGACCCGGAAGAGAAGGAGCAGTGATACAGCGGGGACAGCACTGGATTGGTGAGAGAAGCCGGGAGGGAAAACAAGCAGTGGGGCATTTTTTACTGCATAGAATTCATTAAGGTAAAAAAACATTTAGACTTTAAATGGCTTTAAATAAATAAACATGCATAACGCAAATGTGTTTCTAATTAAAGTAACAGTGCCACAGATGGATATACTAAATCTAAATATGAATATAAAATGATCTGATGGATCGCTGCTGCCCTGATTAATTGGTAACCAATTAAAACATTGGGACAGAATCTAAAGTGAGCAGCGCTGATCCACACACCAAATAGGTGTGCCTAATTAATGAATACTATGCAAACCATATACTAAAATAAATTCATAAACATGTGCAAACATATATCATAAGGCGCTAATATGCTATACCAAAAGTTAGTAATTTCTATATATACAATGTGCAAACAATATCGAAAGTGCTTAGTGCAAATCAAAGTCCAGTGTAGAAAACAACATGCAATACAATAAATGCCAAGAGAATGCAAACATCCATAAAATGTATATAAAGTGCTATAGTCCAATTATGACATCTTCAAAAAATAATAATAAATGACAAAAATATATGATAAAAAGGTTGAAAAATGATTCAAGGTAAAGCCCCCATTTTTTCAATGTTGGTGTATGGTGTCCAAAAAACAGTCCGCAGTGCAGCACCCAAAGGTGATTCCGTCACCGCTCTCACTAAATCAACTCACCAGAAAACCAGACTGGTCAGATTATAAAGCAGCACCAGGGAAGATTGGTGTGTACCTTTGACAGGACTCTCGTTGGTCATCTCAGGGGAACCCTGTGTCCTGATTGGACACAAGTTCTCCTAAAATTTAGGTCGCCATTTTGGACCCAGAGGACATAAATTTATCCCCAGATAATGTCAATGGGCATTCCCGCAGTGTAGAAGTGGGTAGGGAGAGGAACCTGTCTTTCCAGGGACAGTTTAGAGCAATGATAGGTTATTGCTGTATAGAGATAGTTAGGGCAGCTTGTGGATCCCACTGTATTGTTCTTTGACAGGGTGAAAAGCACTCCTGCTTCACTGTAAAAATACTGGTCAGGCACATCCCTGGACACCAGTGAAGTAATGAGTGAAGCTGAGATACCTTCCTCATCTGCGCTCTGTTGCTTGGCCACAAGGATTCCTGTTTAAGAACGCAAGCCTCTGGAAGTCAGCTTATGGAATCAATGCATACTGGCAGTATTCCATTAAGTGCCCTGCCTTTGAAACCCATTTGAACATTTATTGTTATTATCATTTTCCATTTGCCGACTAGTAAAGCAGAAAAACAGTTGTCATCTAATTCCTCTGCACCGTTGCCAAATGCAAGCCCTGCCTGCCACGGTGACCTAAAAAAAAGTCCAGTAGTCTGCTTTATCAGGTCACATTGGGCAGGAAAAGCAGCATTTTCACATGTAAGATGACACATGTCAGGAAGACTGTTACAACTAGTTCACCAAGAAACTTGGCGCCATAGAACATGATACAACACCAACTTTATTCAATAATAAGAGACAAAGCAGTATGTATGTGAGTGTGCGGAGGGCTTACTCATATGTATAGTTCATGTCCTCAGCAGTAGTCTGGTCTCTCTTTTCAGGTCAACACATGGCCAATGGTTGTCAGGTTTCTCTGCACAACCTCTTGGTCATGTTCACCTAAATAGCTACAAGATGTTTAGGGGTTTCCATGACACACTGAAAACCAACTATATATTCCTTTACAAAGTTGCTTGTTTACTACCAAACAAACACTACAGTATTTTAAAACAAATCAGAACTGAAATGGCTGGAATAAGAATCACGGAATAAATTAAACTAAAGCATATGTTTTTGTGCTCATTGACTCTTTCGCCCTGCTGAAAAAAAAATGATATTATCCGGCTCACTGAAAATAATGTATGCTTCATTAGAGAAAGTGGATCTGTATGCATTATATTGCCTGTGGCTCTCTGATAATAAACTGCAGCATCATTTTCACATCAAGAGCATATCACTCTTCTTGGCTATTGTATGCTTACTTTTCAGATCTGTTTTGTAGCTAAATATTAGAGATTTATCTTAAATGGGAAAGTTGAAAATACAAATATATAAAAGTTTTCTGTTTTTTTGCGAAACATAACATATAAAGGGGGATGCAGAGTTTAATGAGCTCTATTTAGTTGAAGTCAGCATATTCCTGTGATTTCCCTTAAAAAATTATCAGATTTATGTTAAAACTTAATTTGAAATTAAAAAAAAATTGCTTACATTATACTTGAAAATCCTTTTTTTTTTCTCACCTCGTCTTTCAGGACAACACCTGGAGAGAGCACAGCTCCACCCACTTCCCAGGAAACACTGCAGTCATTTATTTAAAGCCTGGACACTTCCACCATGGTCTCAGTTGTAGTGTTTCACCAGCCATGGTGGAAGCACTTCAGGGGGCCAGTGGTGTGCTGCGCTCTCTCCAGGTGGAGAAGGGTTAGGGCATACTTGGTGGTGTTTTCTATTTTCTGTTACTGCTGGCCAGCCCAACACCCCCCCTGACGAGTGTGTGGGGTGTTCCGGTGCCTTTCCCCTTTTCGAGCCCGGCAGAGGGTCCCACGCAGGTAGACCGGTGGACTGCGGGGGCTGCACTAGTTCCAAGCATCCGCTTTCTGCTGGGTCCCGAGTGGCAGGTGATGTCACTGTGGACGGGGCCGGACTTCCGGCGGTGCGCATCGGCTTCCGGTTCCGGACGCTGGAACGCAGGAGGGGGAGGCCGCCTCGGCGGGTGCAATTTATTGTCCTCAAAGCGCCGAAAGGCCTGTGGAAATAAAATGCTGCCAGACGTCTGCTGGAACCTTGGGAGAAATGGAGTCAGAGGAACCGGCGGAGGTGGAGGTGCAGGAGCCACAAGCACCAGCCAGACCCAGGTAGGAGAGGCAGTGGCCTCTGTTAGCTTAGACCTGGGCTATGTTTGTTTTTCCCTCCCTTCCTCCCCTGATGGGGGGGAAGAGAGCCTGCACCACACTCCTCAGGTGACATCTCTGGAGAAGTGTGATTTACAGCAGTGATGTTATGGGGTATACTGTATCACTGACTGTTGTTTATGGGTCTGCTGGGAGGAGATCCAATCTGCAGGATTTATTTATGGTATATTTTGTCTGCTTGGTGTTTTTTCAGGCAAAGGCTCAAGAAAAGACAAAACACGTCCCCCTCCCAAGAAATGATGTGCCTCATGTAAGGCTTTCCTTAGGGATTCTTGGACCAGGTCCTGCATAGCACATTTGGTCAGAGAGAAGACTTCTACTAAAGCGCCCTCTGCCCAACCTAGTGAGATGCTCACTTCCGGAAGGAGTTCGAAGACACTTTCCAGTTTCCTGTCCCAAGACAAGAAGCAGCTATTGATCCACAGAGAGCAGGTTATCACCACACAGCTTGAGTTTGGTTGGCTCCTAAACTTAGAGAAAAGCCATGTGGAACCAGTTCAAAGCCTGGTATACCTAGGAGCCCAGTCCGACACGGTGGAAAGCACCAGCTCTCTCCCAGTGGAGAGGATCCCAGTCATCCGAGGGAGAATCTCACGGGCTCTGAGCTCCTCACGCCTAAAGGCCTCACAGTGCCTAAAAATTATCGGCACAACAGTCTCTACGACCCCCACGGGTCAAATGGTCCCTGTGGAGGTTACTTCCTTTCCATACAGGATTTCCCCCCGTCAGTGGAGCTCTGGGGATGGCAAGCAGTCCATTCACATAACCTCAATGATGAGAAACAGCCTCTTCTGGTGACTTCAGCGCACAAATCCGCTCACCTGCCACTCCATTGCCCCCTTCTCATGGGTCACAGTCACGACCGATGCCAGCGGTGCTGGTTGGGGAGCTCTTTGCGGGTCAGAACTTGCTCAAGGCAAGTGGGATGCACGTCTTCACTACTCGGGCTCAAATTTCCTGGAACTACGGGCAGCCTGGTGTGCCCTTCAATTTTTTCACTCATCTCCTGAAAGGGGAGTCAGTTTTACTGAAAATGGACAACACCACAGCGGTCTCTTATGTGAAGAGGCAAGGGGGCACTCAGAGCGCCACACTGCTCCAAGAAGTTGAGCCCATCATGTCCTGGGCTCAGAAAAACCTGACCAATATTTCAGCGGTCTTTGTCCCCAGAATCCAGAACGTCCAAGCGGACTTCCTGTCTCGCACACAGTGGTCTCTTCATGTGCAGACGTTCGAATGGATCCTGTCCTTGGGAGTCAATCCCAAAGTAGACCTATTTGCATCCCCCTGCAACTTCAAAATCAAAAAGTATTACACTCGAGGCTGTTGCAGCCAGGCCTTCGGAGAAGATGCACTGACAGATCAGTGGAGCTTCAACAGGGCATACGCCTTTCCCCTGCTTCCAATCATCCTCAGGTTCTTACGGAGACTCCAAACGGTCGAGGTGGTAGTGATTGCACCTTACTGTCCGAATAGGCCATGGTTTCCCCTCCTGACCCAGCTCAGCTTCTGGGACCCGGGCCTCTTCCTACAAGGCTGGATCTTCTTTCTCAGGTGGCAGTCCTGCTCCTGTGTCCAGCATTACTAAGACTGATGGTCTGGTTCTAGAGAGGGAAAGGCTGGAATCCCTCGGGTGCGCTTCAAGAGTGATTTCCACCCTCAGGAGCTTGAGAAAAGCGAGCATGAATAAAGTCTATAAGAGGATATGGGCCAAGTTTGTCAAATCCTCATCCTCTACGGGCAGATTGTTCAGGGATCCAGGAGTCCGGGATATCCTCGGCTTCCTCCAATCCGGCCTAGATCTGTCTCTATCTATCAACTCTCTGAGTTCTAGTCTCTGTTCTGTCAGCCTTCTCCGGAACATCATGGGTCTTTAATCCGGCAGTTCTTCCGTGGGGCGACAAGACTCAGGCCCCAAAGAAGACCAAGATTCCACAATTTCTATCAAAGATTTTTCTGCAAAAGTTGCCTTCCTAGTTGCCATCACTTCGGCCAAAAGGGTTTTGGAGACCGGGTCCTTGGGTCATGAAGAACCTTTCCTGATTTTCTTTCTGGACCGGGTTGTCCTCATCCCTCTGCTCAGCTAAAACCCGAAAGTTACTTCAGTGTTCCATGAGCACCAAGAAATTGTCCTACCTACATTCAGGACCCATGGGTCCTCTGAAGTTCATCCTCTGGATGTAGGCGAAATACTGACGGAGTACTTGCAAGTTACTTCCTCCTTTAGGTGCTTAGGAGGCAGTTGGAGGGATTCAAGCCGAAGAGACAGAGGAGAGAGCAAGGAGAGACAGTGAGTAGATCACCACAATGCAGGGACAGACAAGGGGAGAGACTGCCATCTGTAGCAGGTCTCTCTTGAAGACAGCGGTGTGCCAAGTCTTCATCCAACCTTGCCCTGGGGAATCTCCTTGTGTGTGTGTGTCAGTTGGCTGTACAGCAGTGGGGAGCCTTAATTTCAGGAAATCTTACGGGGGTAGTGCTGCACAGGTAATCAAAGTAAAATACCAAATGAGCCTGGCAAAGGCAAATTTGGCAAAACTGTCTTTAGTTAGAGAAAGCAACAAACTGGCAAAAGTTAGAGCAGGTGTCATTTTCCAGTTGCACAGCTGTCTTTACAAAATGAATAGCAGAATTTCGGAAATATGCCAGTGTTGCAACTAGAAAAAGGTAGGCAACTGCAAACTGGAATAAAATGCACCAACGCAGTCCGATAAACCCAAGTGATGTGGTTCATCCAAGTAAGGTAAAGTGCCATTAACATGGTATAGCATGAGCATCCAGGTGTTTGCACATAGCCTTGCTTACCTTTATGCCCAAGGATTCCCTGAAATATGGGACATTAAAAAATGAATCTAGGCCCTTAGGCATCACCTTCCACTTCATACAACTTATTGGTCAGTGAGGTAACCAATTGTAGAAAGAAAACAAGTGTCTCTGTGCTCCCAAATTCAGGCACATCAAAATCCTTGATATGGACATAGGGCAAAAAAGCACTTGGATATAATAAAGGGGCTCCAGGGCCAGTACTTCTGTGAGGTCTCAGCTCCAGTGGAATAGAATTGGATTGTATTGGGTGAGCAGCAGCCTTTGCAGCAGTCAGTGCAGGGTGTGTCACAGGGATAGATGAATCAATTGAAACTCAGATTGTACTGTAATGCACCAGGGTTTGTCAGGTCTGGGAAGATCCTCAATGGCATGTAGAAAACCAAAAAGGTGGCCACGGTACAGAAATCAATAAGAGCATGTAGTAATTTATTAAAAACACAAATATACACTTATACACACGGTCGGAAATTCCGACCACAAAATCCGTCGGATTTTTTCCGACGGATTTTGTCCGACACTGGTGTTGCATATACATGGTCGCACAAAGTTGTCAGAAAATCTGATCATTCTAAACGTGGTGACGTTCGTTGCGTACGACGGAACTACGTAGAGGCTAGTAGCCAATAGCTTTGGTCTTGTAATGTGATCTGAGCATGCGTGACACTTTGTCCGTCGGAATTCGCTACACATGATCGGAAAAAGTCCGATCAGACTTTGTTGTCGGAAAATTTGAGAGCAGGATCTCAAATTTTTCCGTCGGAAATTCCGATGGAAAAAGTCAGATGGAGCCCACACGCGGTCGGATTTTCCGACAACATGGTCCGATAGGACATTTTCCGTCAGAAATTCCGACCGTGTGTACGGGGCATTACAGTGGATATAAAAAGTCTACACACCCCTGTTAAAATGTCAGGTTTCTGTGATGTAAAAAAAATTAGACAAAGATGAATCACTTCAGAACTTTTTCCACCTTAAGCCGAGGTTCACTTTACTGCGATGCGATATACTGCGAATTTGATTTTTTTTTTGTCCTGTGTGAGGTGCGAATTTGCCTTGCGTTTTGAGATGGACAGGTGCGAATTTACTGCGATTTTACCACGATTCTACCACGAATTTCAGAAGGCAGACAGTGAACAATTCACAGAGATGTGAACTGTGTGCTGTGAGTTTACTGCAAGTTCAATTGAAGCTCATGAAGATAAAATTTGCACTGCACCATAGGAATTTGCATCGCACTCGCAGTCAACACGCACAGGACCCTTTTTTTTTTCTTGCACCAAATTTGCATTGCATTTATGTGAACCAAAGCCATGGAATACTATGCTTTTTACATGACCTGGGAATCTGTGTGTTCCTAAACACATCAAACCTGCTGTAAATTCGCATCAGTGTGAACCCAGGCTTAATGTGACCTATAAACTGTACAACTCAGTTGAACAACAAACTGAAATCTTTTAGGTGGAGGGAATAAAAGTAAAAAAATGTAATAATATGGTTGCATAAGTGTGCACACCCTTAAACAAATACTTTGTGAGTAAGCTAAGTATGCCTTGGACTTGGAGGGATGGTAGAGCTGTGAACAGCGCAGCTGGCTAACCAGCAAACAGCTGTCATGGGTGAAAATCCGGACCTGCCAGAGATACTTGGAAATGGCAGTGGCATACACGGACTCCTTATGCTCTGTCTCCTTTTTCAAGTATATAATATATAGTGCTGAGCATAAATGAGTACACCCCTTTTGAAAAGTAAGATTTGAATCAATATCGCAATGAACACAAAACAATTGTTGACATAACAGAGTTTTACGGAGCTTTTGTTTAGCTCATTACATGAAAGTAATGTTAATAATATAACTAATGCCGCGTACACACGGTCGGAATTTCCGATGGAAACAGTCTGATGGGAGCTTTTCAAAGGATTTTCCGACCGTGCGTATGCCCATCGGTCTTTTTCTGTTGGAATTTCCGACGGACTTTGGATTGAGAACCTGTTCTCAATTTTTCCGACGGAAAACCTTTCTATCAGATTTTCCGATCGTGAGTATACAATTCCGACACGCAAAATTCCAGCGCATGCTCGGGAACAATTCGACGCATGCTCGGAAGCATTAAACTTCCCTTTTTTAATGCTGTCGAACGTGTTTTATGCCGCTGTGTTACAGACCGTCGGAATTTGGTGTGACCGTGTTTAGGCAAGACAGTTTGAGCGAAATTCCGTCGGAATTCCGACGGGAAAACCATCAAACCTTTACCCGACGAGAATTCCGACCGTGTGTACGCGGCATAAGATTACAAAATCTTCAGTTTTACTAAGTTGATGGAAAAATACACCCCGCAACAAAAACTACTACATCTATTGTTTTGTATGACAATGATTTGTAAGGACAGCACCAAGTTTTCTAGGCATGGAATGAACAAGTTGGTGACCTACTGCAACATCTATCTTTTTCCATTCTTCAAGAACGACCTCATTTAGAGCCTGGAGCCTGGATGCTGGATGCTCAACTTGTCTCTTCAGAATTCACTATAGGTGTTCGATTGGGTCCAGATCAGAATACATACTTGACCACTGAATCACTTTCACCCTGTTCTTCATCATGTTGGAAAAGTGCACGACGACCAAGGGCATGAAGTGATGGTAGCATCTTCTCTTTCAATATAGAACAGTACCTCTGTGAATTCATGATACCATCAATGAAATGTAGCTCCCCGACAACAGCAGCACTCATGCAGACCCACAGAAGTACACTGCCTCCACCATGTTTCACTGTAGGCACCATGCATTTTTCTGTACTCCTCACCTTTGCCATCAGTTCCAAAAACATTTACTGAATCTTGGTCTCGTCAATCCAGAGTACAGAGTCCCAGTAGTCTTCTTTTTCAGCATGGGCCCTGGGAAATTCTAGGCGGGCTTTTTTTGTCGTCCACGATCCTTCGTGGGTGACACCCATGCATGCCATTCCTCTGCAGTGTACACCGTATTGTGTCACGTGAAACAATCACCCCAGTTTGGCTTTCTACTTCTTTAGCTAACTACAGTGAACTTGCATGGCAATTTTCTTCAGCTCTTCTCATCAGAAGATTCTCCTGTCAAATTGTTAACTTCTGTGGAGGGCCTGGATGTCTCTGTGAGATGTTTGTAGTTCAATCTTTGTTAAAATTGTTGTATCACTTTTGCTACAGTATTCTGATTGATAAGTAAAGCTTTGCTGAGCTTCTTGTAGCCTTCGCCCTTCTTGTGTAAAGAAATTATTGACATTTCTTTTCCATGTGGTGCCATTGCTGACAGCATGAAATGGGAAGGGGGCTTACTTTGTTAAGTAATGCCCTTTTATAATCAACTGTCTGCTGGACACCTGTTTAATGAATAATTAAACTCACCTGTAGTTGAATTCTTGTTAATTATGTTCTTGTTGTCTAGCTCTAGCTTTTAGCTTTGCTTCTGGGACAGTGGTTCTCAACTCCTGTCCTCAGGACCCACTAACAGGTCAGATTTTAATTATTACCTTGGGGAGATGCAGACTAGAATACTGAAATCACTGAGCAGCAAATTATATCACCTGTGATGTATTTCAGTTATCTTGCAAACCTGGCCTGTTAGTGGCACCTAAGGACAGGAGCTGAGAACCACTGTCCTAGGACTTTCATTGGGATATATTCATTTTTGCAACATGGTCCTGAATGAATTTGTTAGGAAAAATACTATTTTGTGTGTGCAAATTACCAAACCTTGGTTGCAATCAATGGCCTTCATTTGTGGTAGTATAGTGTCCCTGTCCAATGGAAAATGTTGATTCTGAAAGGAAAGTAAAGGTTTTATGACAAATCTGTTGGGGTGTACTCATTTATGCTGAGCACTGTATAAATCAATCCATCCAAGTCCAAGCAGTACTTCATCTACTCAGATGTAAGTGTATATTTGTGTTTTTAATAAATGACTACATGCTCTTATTGATTTCTCCACTATGGCCACCTTTTATGTTTTCTAGGCAACCATTCATACTCCGTCCTGAACTAATGAAAGATGCAGCTACCACACTTCCCAGGATACCTCTCATAACACCCTATGGGCAATCTGCCCAAAAATCCTTATGAATGTGGTACAGCAACAGAATCCTTTAGCAATTCATGGCACAGCAGAAATACTTCTTTGTTATTCAGTTCGCTAATTACATTTGAAAATGCCACTGTGAAATGATCCTGTTCTTCTAGACATTACGTGCATAGAAATGAATAGTAGAAGCACCCATTGTTGTGTAAAAGACACATGCCCACACCCCTGTCCACTCAGCACAATGATAATCACATGTGACGTATCTTGTTTTTACATAAAGGACATCCAGTTAAATTAGTATATATAAATATAGTACATATGATATAAATAACTGGTTGATGGTAACATTTTCTTTTGCAAGACAACTATTTGCAAGTGTATATGTGTGTTTGGCTACAAAGAGAAAAGGAGTTCTTCAGAATTTAGCAGAGAAGACCTGGACCTTAAGACCCCTTTCACACATGCGGACAGTATGTCCGTATTTCATCCATCCGTTTTCGAATGTAATACGGACATACATGCATCCCTATGGGATAGCGGGTGTCAGCGGATGAGCATCCGCTGACACCCGATATCGTCCGCCTCCGCTATGGTCCGATTCTGCAGACAGAGGAAAACCTTATTTTTCCATCCGTCTGCAGAGCGGATCAGATGAACACGGACAGACGGTCCGTGTTCATCCGATCCCCCCATAGGGGAGAGCGGAGATCTGACAGGGTGGTCCCTGCACAGTGTGCAGGGACCGCCCTGTCATCAGCCGGCTCAGCGGGGATCAGCGGAGCGATCCCCGCTGAGCAGCGGATGTTCATGGGGCGGATCATTAAGGATCCGCCCCGTGTGAAAGGACCCTAAGGCTACTTTCACACTGGGGGGTTGGGGGCGTCAGCGGTAAAGCACGCTATTTTTAGAGGCGCTTTACCGTAGTTTTTATGGAAGTTTTTAGCCGAAAAAGGGTTAAAAATGCCGGCGGCGCTGCCCATTGAAATCAATGGGCAGGGGGCACTTTAGGAGCGGTGTATACACTGCTCCTACAGCACTGCAAAGATGCAGCTTGCAGGAATTTTTGTTGGCGTCCTGCAAGCGCACCGCTCCAGTGGGAAAACACTCAGTCTTTCACACTGGAGAGACAAGAGAGGCTCTCTACAGGCGCTATTTTTAGCGATATAGCGCCTGTAAAGCGCCTCAGTGTGAAAGCAGCCTTATGGTTCACTAAAACCCAATGGAAACAATTTAACTGGAAATTATCTGTATGATGTATAAGACTCAAGAATAGGACTTCATTTTAAATAACCTTATATTTGCAAAATGTGTATGTGCCAAAATGATGTGTGTTCATTAGGAAGGCATAATTTCTCATTAAAATAAGGCACTGTTTCATGGTAATTGGTCAAGTATTGTAAGTGAAAAAATTTACTTTCTAGGCACCAATCATAAGAATTAAAATATAATTTTTTATTAACAATTAATACATAGAATTTTTTTTTCAAAAACACATTAAAATACTGCAGTGTTACTACAGTGGCAGCTAGACCTCTCCAATATTGGTCATAGATGTCAAAAACATGTCATGATAGACATGTATGACTGAACTATAATGTAACAATAAAATAAGCTCTACATGTTTTGCGAAAATCGCTTCTTCAGGAGCTTGTGTAAATTCTAAGGAGAGAAAAAGACAATCAATAAATATATCCCAATAAAACTATATATGATATGAGTAAATAAATAGTCTCAAATTTAGCATAGTATACAGAAGGCATCAAGACTGCACCCAGGAACGAACTAAGGGACCACAGCGTGCAAGGTGCGCAACGATATTCGGGGGCATGCCAGATAGAAAAAGATAAAAATAAATGAATAAGAATATGTATAAATGCACCAAAAAATGTTGCAACATCTAAACTGGGTATGTAAAGGAGAAAAGAAGGAAAATAATATATATATATATATATATATATATATATATATATATATATATATATATATATATATATACAGTGGTGTGAAAAAGTGTTTGCCCCCTTCCTCATTTCCTGTTCCTTTGCATGTTTGTCACACTTAAGTGTTTCGGAACATCAAACCAATTTAAACAATAGTCAAGGACAACACAAGTAAACACAAAATGCAATTTGTAAATGAAGGTGTTTATTATTAAAGGTGAAAAAAAATCCAAACCATCATGGCCCTGTGTGAAAAAGTGATTGCCCCCTAAACCTAATAACTGGTTGGGCCACCCTTAGCAGCAACAACTGCAACCAAGCGTTTGCGATAACGTGCAATGAGGCTTTTACAGCGTCCTGGAGGAATTTTGGCCCACTCATCTTTGCAGAATTGTCCTAATTCAGTTACATTAGAGGGTTTTCGAGCATGAACTGCCTTTTTAAGGTCATACCACAACATCTCAATAGGATTCAGGTCAGGACTTTGGCTAGGCCACTCCAAAGTCTTCATTTTGTTTTTCTTCAGCCATTCGGTGGTGGACTTGCTGGTGTGTTTAGGATCATTGTCCTGCTGCAGAACCCAAGTTCGTTTCAGCTTGAGTACACGAACAGATGGTCGGACATTCTCCTTCAGGATCTCTTGGTAGACAGCAGAATTCATAGTTCCTTTTATCACGGCAAGTCTTCCAGGTCCTGAAGCAGCAAAACAGCCCCAGACCATCACACTACCACCACCATATTTTACTGTTGGTATAATGTTCTTTTTCTGAAATGCAGTGTTCCTTCTACGCCAGATATACTTGGACACACACCTTCCAAAGAGTTCCACTTTTGTCCACAGAATGTTGTCCCAAAAGTCTTGGGGATCATCAAGATGTGTTGTGGAGAAATTGAGACGAGCTTTGATGTTCTTTTTGCTCAGCAGTGGTTTTCTCCTTGGAACTCTGCCATGCAGGCCATTTTTGCCCAGTCTTTTCCTGATGGTGGAGGCATGAACGCTGACCTTAACTGAGGCAAGTGAGGCCTGCAGTTCCTTGGACGTTGTTGTGGGGTCTTTTGTGACCTCTTGGATGAGTCGTCGCTGCGCTCTTGGGGTAATTTTGGCGGCCGGCCACTCCTGGGAAGGTTCACCACTGTTCCATGTCTTCGCCATTTGTGGATAATGGCTCTCACTGTGGTTCGCTGGATTCCCAAAGCTTTGGAAATGGCTTTATAACCCTTTCCAGACTGATAGATCTCAATTACTTTCTTTCTCAATTGTTCCTGAATTTCTTTGGGTCTCGGCATGATGTGTAGCTTTTAAGGATCTTCTGGTGGACCTTACTGTGTCAAGCAGCTCCTATTTAAGTGATGCCTTGATTGTGAACAGGTGTGGCAATAATCAGGCCTGGGTGTGGCTAGAAAAATTGAACTCAGGTGTGGACAACCACAGTTATAGTATGTTTTAACAAGGGGGGCAATCACTTTTTCACACAGGGCCATGATGGTTTGGATTTTTTTTCACCTTTAATAATAAACACCTTCATTTACAAATTGCATTTTGTGTTTACTTGTGTTGTCCTTGACTATTGTTTAAATTGGTTTGATTTTCCGAAACACTTAAGTGTGACAAACATGCAAAGGAACAGGAAATGAGGAAGGGGGCAAACACTTTTTCACACCACTGTATCTATATATAAATATATATAGAAATAGTTGGCAAACTACACCCAAATCCAGGTATTTCCATGCATTGTGGTGTACAAGATATTAAATATGCCTATCTTCATTAGGAAGGTTAAATATTTGTAGATTAAGGATATTTGATCTGTAGTATGTGGCTGGGACCTTTGCGTATAGCTTTAAATGTGCTTAGAAGCAAGAAATTGTCATCTATGGAATATAAGGAACCAAATTAAAACTGGTCCTAGAAAAAACTGTTTCATGATAGTTCTTGGTGCTGCACAATGGTTTTACCTTACTGCACTTCTCTCACTATAGGTTTGCCAGTCAAGTCTGCCTGGCTAAAAAACAATGCACTCTCCATGTGGTTGAGTTTGTATCACCAGCAGTCATTTATAAAGCCCAACTCCAGCCAAAAACATTTCGTTTTGCTGTGTATAGAGCAGGGAATGGTTATAGCCTTCATTAGATTTGTATTGCTCTGTAATGGAAGCACAAAAAAATAAATTTTTAGTACAGTGAGGAAGACTTAAAATGTTTGGCCATGTTTTTTATTGCTCTCTGTGCCTACCTGCCCCAGAAACAACCACACCCCTATTACTTGCCTTATACCCTTATTACTTGTCTTAGTGCCACTGGTATATCAACCAGTGCAGGGAATTTGCACAGACCCCAGTAAATAGGTTTAAAACAGAACTTTCAGACAGTGTGGGATTAGAACCTCTGTCGGGTTCCTAATCATGTTTGTGTTCCCTACAGGAAGATTGTCCTTTACTTGATGTCCCAGAGACATAACACAAAGAAGAAAGAAATCTCCCCAAATCCCTCACCTTTAGAGTTGTTACTGAAACTGATGACCACACTGGAAGCTATCCCCACTATTACTGTCAGGAATGTGCTGCCTATAGTGCAGCTGAGGCTCCGAGGTGAATGCAAATGCACATGCACGGTCCTGTGGGTGCCCTGACCTTGGCTTATCTCTGGACTTTGCTCTGCCTTCTGCCCATCTGCCTGATCTTGTGTTGCCAACTTCTGCCTGTACCCTGACAATCCTTTTCCTGACATTTATGCCTATATCTGACCATCTGTTCATGACCTGGCTTGTCTGATCGAGTTGTTCATCTTCCCTGCTTGCACCTGCCTAAGCTCCCGATGGAGCTTCCTCTACTGTGGCCACCAGTTTTCCTGCACCTGCTGTCGACCGCTGTCAACTGATGCCTGGTGCCTACCAGCCCAGGGTCTGCTGTTCCTGCTGACATCTGCTGTTGCAGCTATCTGGCAGACTCTGGTGACGCACCAGCAATGCATCTTCCAGTGGAAGACTACACAGGCACTCATACCTCACTGTGCTCTTGTGGCCACTGTCGCAACATCAGTGGTCCCTGAGCCGGGGATGACCAACAGGTCTCCTTCTGTACATCAGGCTCAGCCAAAATGTACGTGACAATTACCTTTCTGGTGACAACTGTAAAATGTAGGTTTTATGCTCACTTTCTGCCCCCATGACACTGGTTAAAGTGTGGAAGCAGTGAGGGAAAAGTTGCCTAAGCCTAGGTGCATGCATGTCTTTGGTTGCGATTTGAGCCTATTCTAACTGGGCTCAAATCACACTGCACTAAATCGTATGTGAATTGCACAGTAGTGTGGTGCAGTTCCTGTGTGATTCACATGCGGTTTATAGTGTGAACTGAGGCTAAAAGAGACACAGACAGCAAGGACATATCTAACTTTATTGTTGCATACATTTTTTAATCAGGGACTTAGAAAATATCAGAGCCAGAAAGAGTCAGGCAACTAGCATTTTCAGAAAGATGTCACCAGTGCAACCTTGCATATTTTTGTCTCCTTTTGGTTTCATTAAAGTGAATACAAATAACCACTAGAGCAGCCTTTCGCAGCCAGGGTCCCATGGAACCCTAGGGTCCCTCTAAAGGTTATTAGGGCTACCTCAAACACTAAGCAATTTCTGCCTCTCCAAAAAAAAACTCCTGACACAATTATCTTTTTAACTATCTGTAAGGGGTGCATTCTTTGCAAACACTATCCGTTTAATTGGTGCCTTCTTCCTGCTAATACAATGTAAATGGACATTCTTACCACTGACGACCAATGTAATCGCCATTCTTTCAATTTGCTACCAGTGTAATTGGCCTTTTTATCCATTGACCACCAATCTATGGGGGCAACCCCCCCAATGAGCATACAAATACAAGGATGACCCTCTCCCACTGTCCACCAGTATAAAGGGGACCTTTTGCATCCATTCCACTATATTTCTCCATTACTCACAAATGTTTACAAACCCTGAAATTTTTACTGTCTGCATTTCTTTTCTCGCCATTATTAAATTTTTGCTTTGGAAAATAAATTTATTGTATGGAAGAGGGTATACACTGCTCAGGTAGATGGATGATCAGCTCACTGAAGTGGGTGCCAGCTCCGGTTCGCCAACGTGGAACACAGGTATAGAATAAAGCCGCACACCACAAGGCGCTTGAATGAAGAAGAATCCTTTATTCACATGTGCCAGAGATCAACGGGATACACAGAATGCAAGGTATACGCGTTTCACACGAGCTCAATGTGCTTTGGTCACTACCTTCACTAGTGAACAAGCACGTTGCGTTTGTGTGAAATGCGTCTACCTTGCATTCTGTGTGTCCTGTTAAAGTGGTTGTAAACCCTTACAGACCACTTTTTGCTGCAGGTAAGCCTATAATAAGGCTTACCTGTAGCTACCCAGGATATCTCCTAAACCTGCACGGTTTAGGAGATATCCCCTGTATCAGCATATGCCGACGCAATCAGCACATGCACACTGAAGCAATGGCACGTACATGCCATTTGCTTTAGTGAATGTGCTGTTAACGGCGGCTCCCGTACGCATGCGTGGGAGTGACGTCATCACGGCTACGGCCAATCACAGAGCCGGAGCCGCGATACCCAGAGGTAACCCCCGGGAGTAATGTCGCCAGCCGGTTCTGTGTACGGGCACCACAGCGAGGGCTTCGATCTCAGGTGAGTATTACATAATGAGCTAGTATGCTATTTGTCTTGCAGTGTTATTTTTATTTATTTTTTTTCAAAGTAGGTTTACAACCACTTTAATCTCTGGCACATATGAATAAAGGATTCTTCTTCATTCAAGCTCCTGGTAGTGTGTGGCTGTTTTTCTTCTATACCAATTACATTTATTGTACAGAGCAGTCCTAGGTGGTAAATACCCTAACCAAAGTACATCCTTTATTTTTTTATTTTTTTTTATATCTCAACTTACTGTTCATATATCCTAAGCTGTAGATACAGAAATTATTAGCAGGGGTTCCCTGAGACCTGAAAGCGGTAGTAAACCTGCAGTTATACTAGCACTTTATAAAAAAACTTACCTTAGAATGAAGCCCCCCAGTGTCACACTGTCACTGCTAAAGGCGCTTCCATCTTCACCTGGTCTTCCTTTCGGGTTCACGTCGTCTGGCCGTCTGATTGGCTGTCTCTTCAGAGCGCATATGCCGGTGACTGCAGTGTGAATATCTCCTAAATCATGTAGGTTTAGGAGATATTCACTGTAGCTACAGGTAAGCCTTATGAGTTAAAAAAGGGTTTACTTTCATTTGAAATTTATAACAAAAAAATAAAATTTTGCAGTGTTTTCTGCATATGTGCAGGATTGACATATTCAATTTATCTATTTTTCTTCTATTGTGCTATTCCAAAAAAAAAAATTGAGTGAAAATTTATTTTTTTCATAGAATTTTCTGCAGTTTTGCAGGTTTTGAGATACACCCCGTACATACTCTGGGTGTATTCTGCTATTGAAAAAAAATAAAGCTTTAAAGCTATTTAAAAAAAAAAAATTGAGTGAAAATACTTTTGGAATAACATTTTCTGCATTTTTGCAGGTTTTGCGATACACCCTGTACATACTGTGGGTGTATTCTGCTATTGCAAAAACAAATTTTACAGCCAGTGTATTATCTGAACGTGTATTTAGCACGGCAGGGGGCGTTATCACAGACAAGCGCAGCCGCCTGTCCAGAGCCAATGTGAACAAGCTCACGTTCATTAAAATGAACCAGGCATGGATCCCACAGGACTTGTCCATACCTTGTGCAGAATAGACATGTATACCGGTGTTCTGACAAAAAGTGTCCAGCCACTTACTGCGCAGGCGCACCGCTTGCGCAGTACGGAGGACAAGGAGATTCACAAAATCTCTGAAGATGAACGGCGCCTGCGCAGTGAGTGCAGGTTCAAGCCCCACCATCCAAGTGGACATACGGTAGCACATAGTAACAGGGCCCCTCACGGGCTCGCTTCGCTCGCCACGCTTCGGGCACGGCCTCGCTTGGCTCGGCTTCAACCTCGGATGATGTGGCTTGAACCTGGACTCACTGCGCATCATCTTTGGAGAGTTTCAAAATCCCCTTGTCCTACGCACTGAGCAAGCGCAGTACTGGGCGGACACTATCCAACGGGGGACAGAATTCGACACATCACCAGCCTCCCCCTGCCATTGTTGTATATTTAAACCAGTGTTGGCTACCTCGTCCTCCTCCACCGCCGCTTCCACCTACACCGCCACATCCACCGCCACCTCAACCTCCTACTCCATATGGACCTGGTCCTCCTAGGTCAAGATTATAATTTTTTATTTTTTTAATTTTCCAAGTATTTTATTTTCCCACTAGCTTATCAATTAAATTGAATAATTGTTTCCAGAAAGGGCGTATTCTGGGGCATTCCCACCATATGTGTGGCATCGTGCCGTTGAGTTTCTGAGGTTCTTAATGACTTCCTGTACCTCTTCTGCTGAGAAGGGGGCCTCCAGCATATTATTTTTTTTTTTATGTTCTTTTAAGTTATTTCCCTATCCACATATGTTTGCAGACCACTTGCCATGCTCTTAACAACATTTTGTTGCCATTTGCAGCCCTCTAGCCCTTTCCATTACTTTTTTAGAGCCATTTTAGTCCTCAAAAGTTCGGGTCCACATTGACTTCAATGGGGTTCAGGGTCAAGTTTGGGTCAAGTTCGGTCCCGAACTCGAACTTTTTTCCGAAGTTCGGCCGAACCTGAACATCCAGGTGTCCGCTCAACTTTAAACAAGGGTTGTTAGAAAGGTTAGAAAAGGATGCATGAGGGGGAATATGTAAGACCATACCATTAAAATGACTTTAAGGGAAACATCACCGATGTAGCACATATGCTAACAGAAAATACAATATAGCTTTCCTTTAAGTTGCCAAAAACTGGATTTCAGTTTTGAAATTTTTACGGCTTCAAAAGTCTATCTCTACATATTAGTGAGTTATTGGCAGCTCTCTTCAGTAACATCTTTGTTTCCCTTCTGGAATATTTTGTAATGGTTTATTTTCATGTCTAAATAACAGCATTAAATATACATGGAAAATGAATAAGGCAAAGAGAACAAAAGGAGAAATGAGGGAAAGAATGGAAGGATTTAGAGAAGATAAATATGCCTTTGATGAATGGGGAAGAAAGGCTTTATCTAAAGCAAGCATATTGTACTGCTCCGACCACATAAACAAAGAAAGCCTTATGCACCTCACTCTTCTGGCAGACCCACAAACTACACACTGAATGAGGACTCAGGAAGATGTCTGTGCATAGTGAAATAAAGGACAATTCATAAGGGACTTGAAGTGTTAAGATTTGACCTTAGAAACATTTCAAACCATGATAGAAAGGTATTCGCATTCCATCTTGAGAAACACTGTGCAGAGACTGAGTTTACCTTGATCTTAGAATGAACTCTGTTATATCATTTGGTGGTTATAATGATGATTAGTGTATCTAACATCAAGAGAAAAAAAAAGTATTGCAGCTTTCTGTCTTCAGAAGTGGTGTTGCGTAAGTTTTCTTTTTCAGATTTTCTTCTTTATTTTCACCTGGTGATCCTGCCAGTAACACACTTCCTGCCCTAGGGTGACAACATTCACTCACTTTATTACATTATTATCTATGAAGGAGTTGTGTTGTCACCCTAGGACAAGGCTACAGCATACCTCGTCCTCTCCTCTTTTCCATAGCAAGAGGGAGGTGTTCTATATCCCTCAGCAATAGCTGGATACAATGTAACAGATAATGCAGTACAGGTGGAGAGCACAGGAAGTTATCTGCTCACAAGATTTCTGGCAAAATCAACAGGTTTTTTTTAGCACTTATTGAACACATATAACAAAACACTATGAACTGTACATAGAGCGGATCAAAAGGGAGCAAGTAAAATTAGTTAGTTATTTTTTTTTTTTTTTTTTTTACCAAAAATATGTAGACGAATACATATTGGCCTAAACTGAGAAAGAAATTATTTTTTTTTATATATTTTTGGGGGATATTTATCATAGCAAAAAGTAAAAAATATTGCTTTTTTTTAAAAATTGTCGCCCTTTTTTTTTTATAGCGCAAAAAATAAAAACCGCAGAGGTGATAAAATACCATCAAAAGAAAGCTCTGGGAAACAAAGGACGTACATTTTGTTTGAGTGCAACGTTGCACGACCGCGCAATTGTCAGTTAAAGCGACACAGTACCGTATTGCAAAAAGTGCTCTGGTCATGAAGGGGGTAAATCCTTCAAGGGCTGAATGAAGTGTTTTTTTTTTTTTTACTCCGGGGGGGGGGAGGGGGAGGCGCGTGCCCATGTGCCCCCTATAGATGGGCCGCCACTGGTAGAACCTATCTCTAATTAAGCAGAAAGTTCTCTCTGTTCCTAAATTCCCATGGTCATCATGCAAAGAGGTCAGGATGGTTGAACGATGTTTCTCAGGAAGAAATAACAGCCATTTCTCCTCCCCATCCTCTGAAGGACCTCGCCTATACAGTGCTCCATCCCTTAACTGCAATCTGTTCCATTCCCGATGTAGAACCAGTAATCCGGGGCCCTGCTTGTTCAGGGCTTGAATAGCCAGATGACATTGAAGATCCTGATCCCTTCTTAAATCTCTTTTGGACAACTGAGGAAGGCCCTCACCTCAGACTTGCATCAGTAGCGTCTGGGTTAACTGAAAAAACGCCCCTACATCCATTCATGACTATTTGAAGGATAGCACTGGTTATAGTGCAGAGATTTACAGCCAGCAGCATTTTTTGTTTTATATGTAAGTGCACTGATTTTAAAATAAAACGCTTGAGACCATATTACACTATGAGGTGTCTCTCTGTTTTTTACCCATTTTAACTCTGAGGATTCATCCATCCATCCCATCTGAGACGGTGAGCTGGATCATCTTGTCACCATAAGGGGAACACAGTGAGGCTGGCGAGGGAACATTTCCAGATTTTCATCTGATGATCAGAGATCCTAATAAGCGCTGAATGATCTTCCTGAGTAAGGAAGATCGCTGGTGATCTGGTAAGCCCCCATCTGATTTATGGTGAAGGAGTCACAATGGTGAATGTCTGAGCACTGCGCCGTCAGGATCGATCTATCTAGTGTGGGACACTGGCATGCATGAATTGTCTGCACAGGAGCACTTTAGTGAAAAATTTATGAACTTTGCACTTTATGAATATAATATATTTTGCACTTTTGCATAAGGACAGTTTTGGATTGAATAATATTTTGATTGGATTTTCTGTTCACTTCAAAGGTTTATGTCATATATGGTGGCATACATGGTAATTTTATTTAGCGCTGCACTTTTAGGACATACATTAGTAAATAGAGACTCATACAGTTTTAAAGAAACAGTTCAAATATGTTTAATGTATTAGTGAGAACACAAAAATAGCTATATCTCAACTTTGTCAGATAGTAAGAAAACACTCTTACAAACAGACATTTTATCTATACTCATCAAAAAGGCAATATAATGGTGCAAATTTCCTTTAACTGTAAATGAACACAAATGTTAACCCAATCACAGAAACCTATGTGAACAGGTTAACAGGAGGGTAGACAGCTGGCACTATATCTTCTGTGTCAGGTTTCTCCCTTATGCCTCCTCAACTCACAGGCCATTTAATCTTGCACAATATAAAGAAACAATATGCAGACTATTATATTCCAATTGGCTTGCTCACTTTAGATGAAGTCCAATGCAATTAATGCAGATGAGGGAAAAGGATAACAAAAGGTAAAAGGGTATTCCTTGAAATCCAGGAGTCTTCATCTAGCCTTGTTGTGATGTAATTAAAGTAATCCTTGATAACAGGGTATAGCAAATTTGGCAGAACTTTAGGTTATGTCGTTGTATTATAATGTTCTTTGATATAATCCTAATGGTGTTATCCAGTATAGCTATTAGAATCAATAGTGTAAACTGTTTTCAGTGTTCGTTATAAAATAAGAACTGACTTTGGTGGAACTACAAGTACCACCAGCTGAACTGTGTGAATGATGTCTGAAAGCAGTGTCTTTAACAATAAGATGGGCTATACCCGCTCACCACTCTGGAACTCGGATACAGTTGGCAACGATGTAGATGATCAGAAGACCCTAACAGGAACTCTCTCTGTATCCTGGCTCTGGGAAATGGCGAGGTAGGATGAAAAGAAACTCTGGACAGCCGCACTTCGAATCAAATCCGTTATATCTTGTGCCTTTTATTTCAAAGTAAAAATCACATCACACGAACCACAGCAAAGGTGATATAGAACAGAAATTGCTGACACGTTTTGTACTGAAATCAGCGCTTACTTATTTCAACGGATTCTATTCTATTCTATTTTACAATGGATTGTATTCGGAGTGCTGCTGTCCAGAGTTTCTTTTCATCCTACCTCACTTGCTTGTGCATTAGCAAGCACCTGGGACACCTTATCTGGAAACCAAGCCATTATTTCGGTGGATTAGCCTGGAGCGGTGGTTCCCTTTCTCTCTGGGAAATGGCGCCCGCTACACTGCAGCCCACTGGGATCTGAAATGCAGATATCTCTGGATGACCTGGAACACCCTCCAGTCAGCTGCAGGGAAGAAGCGATGCTGTCCACAGAGGTCCCTCTGGGTATAGCTGTCCGGCTTCCCACTGTGTAGGCCACAAATCAACAGCAGCTCACTGTCACACAGACCTCCTGCTGGCAGAGTCAAACGGCATCCCAAGAGGCTGATCTAGGCTGTGCCAGCCCTTTTTATATCCTTTCTCAGCAATCAGTTCTGTCCACTCAGCATTCTGTTAATTGTAGTTCAGATCAGTCCTGCTGGCATCGTCACTTCAGCATTCTGAACTACACATCCCATGGTGCTTTGCTCTAAATCCTTTCACAGAAGAAAGGAAATTGACACATAGAGTCCAGCAAACACTAGAGGGAGCCAACCCCACATTAATAACACAGAAAATGTCTCTGAATTGCAGGCATAATAGCCAGCTCCTGGCTACAGGTATGTAAATCAGAAAGTGGTTAATTACAATAACCTATAAAAAGCAATTTCCTCCTGCATATCATAGCATAGAGAAGATGAAGCTAGACTATCAGGACTATCAGTCTCATCAAAGGTGCCTTTTGCTGTTCCTGTGACATTCATAAGTTAATGCTCTCAGAAGGTCTAAATGTAAAGAAAGCAATGTTAACTAGACATGTGCGATTAGTTTCGTACGAAGCGAAAATTCGTATGAATCCGAAATATGAATTTTTATGCATACGAATTCCGTACGAAATATGAAATTTTGTTTACGAAAATTCATAATTTTTACGAAAAGTTAACTAACCTAAAAGTTAAAACTCCAGGAAGTCAGCACAGGGATAGTGGGAACCCTATGGGAATTTCTATGCTCACGAATTTCATACGAAATACGAAAATTTCGTTAACGAATTTCGAAATTTCGGATTCAAATTAACAGAAACATGACTGGTGTTTTGTTCACCAATCAGAGGACATCAGCACATCACAGGGATGGTGGGAACCCCTCATAATGGGCACAGCTGGTGTACACTCAGACCCGGGAACTCAGCACAGGGATGGTGGGAACCCCTCATAATGGACACAGCAGGTGTACAGACCTGGGAACTCAGCACAGGGATGGTGGGACCCCTCATAATGATAAATTAATCATAACGAACTTTCGTTATTTTTGCGAAAAGTTAACAAACCTAAAAGTTAAAAACCCATGAAGTCAGCACAGCACAGGGATGGTGGGAACCCCCTCATAATGATAAATTCATCATAACGAACTTTCGTTATTTTAACGAAAAGTTTACGAATCTATAGGGTTTATATAGCGTCAACAGTTTGGGCAGTGCTTTACAACATGAAGGATATATATATATATATATATATATATATATATATAACATTCACATCAGTCCCTGCTCTTAATGAGCTTACAATCTAAAGTCCCTTACTAACATTCATACATACACATACTTGGGCCCGTTTAGACAAGAGCCAGCATGTCTTTGGAGTGTGGGAGGAAACCAGAGTACCCGGAGAATACCCACACAATCACAAGGAAAACATACAAACTCCAGGTTTGATAATAAGTTCAGGTTTCACAAACTTCATGCTAGATTCCACATATCTCCTGTGATTTGAACCTGCGCAGATTCACCAGCTTTACGGGAGAGTGGCAAAAGAAAGCTCACATGATATTTCTCTTATGGTGTGCAATAAGGAACATGGGAGACTCTGAAGGTAGCTGGAAAAGGGTTCTGTGGTTTGGTGAGACCAAAATTGTGCTTTTCGGCAACCAGAGAGAAAACTTTGGTGTAAGCTAAACAGTGCAGATCATCATAAATGCAATATCTCCTTCATGAATCTTGCTGTAGGGATATTTCTCTACAGCAGGTACTGTAAAGCGAGTTGATTGAATACAACAAAATACAGGTAAATTCTAAAGGTAAATCCAATGTAGTCCGACAAAAACCTGAGTATAGAGATACGTTTTGTCTTCTTTCGAGACAATGACCCTCCAGTATAAATTCAAAATTATGCAAGAATGTTAATGTCCTGGAAAGGCCAAGTCAAAGTTTAGATCACGTAAATTAATTTTTGGCTGGATTTAAAAAAGGCTACTCACTCAACATACCCCAGGTAACCTGGCAGAGTTGAAAAAGTGTTATAAAGAGGAATGTCCTGATGTGCAAAGCTGACAGATACCTATCGACGCATACTCAAAAGTGCTTAAAAAAAATGCATCTACTAAATACTATGGTATACCTACGGAGTCAGTTATTTTGTGTTTTTTTTTCATTTGAATAACTTTTCAGAGACCTTCACTTTGCCAAAAAAAGGTATATTGTATATAAGTGTAAAGAAAAAAAATCATTCACTGTGTTTTAGTGTGCTATAAGAATAAAACCTGAAAACATTCAAGAGGTGAATACTTTTAATAGTAACTGTAAGTAATGGGACATATCAGGGATGTCCCATTTTCTCCAATAGAAAATCTGCTTTGTTACAGTATCTCACAAAAGTGAGAACAACCCTCACATTTTTGTAATTATTTTATTCTATCTTTTCATGTGACAACACTGAAGAAATTACACTTTGCTACAATGTAAAGTAGTGAGTGTACAGCTTGTATAACAGTGTAAATTTGCTGTCCCCTCAAAATAACTCAACACACAGCCATTAATGTCTAAACCGCTGGCAACAAACGTGAGTACACCCCTAAGTGAAAATGTCCAAATAGGGCCCAATTAGCCATTTTCCCTCCCCGTTGTCATGTGGCTCGATAGTGTTATAAGGTCTCACAGGTGAATGGGGAGCAGGTGTGTTAAATTTGGTGTTATTGCTCTCACTCTCTCATACTGGTCACTGGAAGTTCAACATGGCACCTCATGGCAAAGAACTCTCTGAGGATCTGAAAAAAAGAATTGTTGCTCTACATAAAGATGGCCTAGGCTATAAGAAGATTGTCAAGACCCTGAAACTGAGCTGCAGCACTGTGGCCAAGATCATACAGTGGCTTAACAGGATTTACACTGTTATACAAGCTGTACACTCACTACTTTACATTGTAGCAAACTGTAATTTATTCAGTGTTGTCACATGAAAAGATAGAATAAAATATTTACAAAAATGTGAGGGGTGTACTCACTTTTGTGAGACACTGTATATAAGACTTAGGCCGCTTTCACACTTTCATGTAGCAGAAACACAAGCTCCAGATCACTTCTTTGCGCAGTTTTGACCATCTCTGCACGTTGCACATAGGGCTATTCTTTTAAATGGGCTACCCTATGCACGACAAATGCAGCAAAGAAGCTCCAGAACTTTTTTGGGCATGGAGCATTCCTTTTTTTTAATGCACATTTTAGCACATTGTAACCCGTTTGTAACCACATTTGGGGTGACATTAACAATTATTGGCACTTGAAGCGCGATGGGCGTTTGCAGTGGCAAAATGTGCATTTCCTGTAAGTTTTTGCACATTCAGAAAATGCAAAGTGTGAATGTAGCCTAACCCTGACTAGAGTGGTATAATCTGCAAAGAAGGCAATTCAAATATTATCCTTGGCAGAAGACTTAGAAATAACTTTTGCTGTGTAGGGGATCACAGAAAGTTACTATAAAGACAGATTGAAGTGCAAGTAAAATAACATATTACTTGCAAGCATCCAAAAGTATTTTAGGAGGCATTGTAAATATTTTGAATATTTAATTTCTTGACACAAGTTTTTGTAAAATGAAGAAAGAAAATTATTTTATTTTCTACACAATGTTGTCAATTCATAAGATATTTCTAAAACACAGCACGGGTATACTTAGAATTACATCACAAAACACATTATGCTACTCCTTCTGAGTATGGGGATACCACGCTTGAGACTTTTTCAGTGTTTGGATTGCTATTGTACTGGGCATTGTATCTTGCGTATCACAAAAATCAACCGACATTGTGTCAAAAACAATGTACTGTGATGCTTGCCTTTGTATGAGTGGTCAGGGAATATTGTTTAACATAGCTTCAGCTATAGCATTTCCCTTGCCAAGCAAGCCTAGTCTTCTGTGAGAGTTCAGGCAGCAAGCAGAGAGGTGGTCAATAAATAGACCAGGTTTGCTACAGGTGACACTGCACTAGTGTGGTGGTGATCAGGAACACTGTTGCTGGCTACACTGGCTCTGGTAACAATGGCACTGGTGTGCCAAGCAATCAGGAATATTGTTGCTGGCTTACATCAGCCTGGTGACACTAGAATAGGTGTGGCTAGTGATCAGGAACACTGTTGCTGGCTTACACTGGTCTGGTGACACTTGCCCTTATGTTGCTGCTACAATGCTACAGTCAGCTACAATGGTCTGGTCTAGTCTGGTGATAGTGGGACTGGTGTTGGGGCTATCAGGAACACTGGGGCTGGTGTAGCATTGATCAGGAACACTGTTGTTGAGTTATACTGGTCTGGTGACACTGGGACTGGTGTGGTAACGATCAGAAACACTGTTGCTGGCTGCACTGATGTAGTGATACTGGAACTGTTGTGGCAGTAATCAGAAATACTGTTGCTCTCTGCACTGGTGTTACTGGCATTGGTGTGGCAGGGATCAGGAACACCATTACTGGCTTTCACTGTTCTGGTGACACTGGGACTGGAGTGGTAGCAATCAGGAATACTGTTGCTGGCTTACACTGGTCTGGTGACACTGAGACTGGCATGGCAGCAATCAGGAAAACTGTTGTTGGCTTACGCAGGTTACATAGTTACATAGTAGATGAGGCTGAAAAAAGTCCATCAAGTCCAACCTATGTGTGTGATTATATGTCAGTATTACATTGTATATCCCTGTATGTCGCGGTCCTTCAGGTGCTTATCTAATAGTTTTTTTAAACTATCAATGACCCCCGCTGATACCACTGCCTGTGGAAGGGAATTCCACATCCTTGCCACTCTTACAGTAAAGAACCCTCTACGTAGTTTAAGGTTAAACCTCTTTTCTTCTCATTTTAATGAGTGACCACATGTCTTGTTAAACTCCCTTCCGTGAAAAAGTTGAATCCCTATTGTGGGGTCACCAGTATGGTGTTTGTAAATTGAAATCATATCCCCTCTCAAGCGTCTCTACTCCAGAGAGAATACGTTCAGTGCTCGCAACCTTCCTTCATAACTAATCTAATTAATCCCTTTTTTAATACATACCAATATTCTGTATGCTTTGTTAGCAGCAGCTTGGCATTGCATGCCATTGCTGAGCCTATCATCTACTAGGACCCCCAGATCCTTTTCGATCCTAGATTCCCCCAGAGGTTTTTCCCCAGTGTATAGATTGCATTCATATTTTTGCCACCCAAATGCATTATTTTACATTTTTCTACATTAAACCTCATTTGCAATGTAGTTGCCCACTCCATTCATTTGCTCAGATCTTCTTGCAAGATTTCCACATCCTATGGAGAAGCTATTGCCTTGCTTAGCTTAGTGTGGTCCGCAAATACAGAGATTGAACTGTTTACCCCATCCTCCAGGTTGTTTATTAACAAATTAAATAGGATTGGTCCCAGCACATAACCCTGGGGGACCCCACTTCCCACCTCTGACTATTCTGAGTAATACCCATTTATCACCACCCTCTGAACTCACCCTTGTAGACAGTTTTCTTTTTTTTTTTATTTCCAATGTTTTTATTGAAGTTTTCCTTGTTAAAATATTTTATTGCATGTACAAATGACATACATGTTAGTT
This sequence comes from Lithobates sylvaticus, assembly GCA_028564925.1. Taxonomy (NCBI): domain Eukaryota; kingdom Metazoa; phylum Chordata; class Amphibia; order Anura; family Ranidae; genus Lithobates; species Lithobates sylvaticus. The sequence continues at coordinate 329,364,425 of CM053026.1, read as the reverse complement.
ACAATAATGATTATACAATCAAGGTAATGAAGTTTACTCACACAGATCCAAATGTATTATTATCATTATTTGAATCCATTTAAAGACATACATGGTAAATTATTAGTAAATCCTTAACTAATAAACAAAAATATCATTAAGAATTTGTAAATCAAGGATCTTGCAAAGTTAGATATAATCCTCTGAACTATAATTAGATAGAAACAACTTGTATGCATATTTTATAATGGTATGTGAGTATGAGTATAGTGAAATAAAAGAAGGTGAGAGAGAAATAAAAAGATATAAAGAGAAAAAAAGGAAAGGAAGAAAAGAAAGATGGAAAGGAAAGGAATCCGCGGAATTGGGCCGAGAGCCGCCACTATTTCTGAAATGAATGTATTCAGGATGATATCCTCTCAATCAACTACCATGGCAAAAGCACTTGCAAGTCAAATGATGGAGATTAGGGATGAGCCGAACACCCCCGGGTTCGGTTTGCACCAGAACCTGCGAACGGACCGAAAGTTTGCGCGAACATTCGAACCCTATTAATTACAATGGACGCGAACGTTCGAAATCAAAAGTGCTAATTTTAAAGGCTAATATGCATGTTATTGTCATAAAAAGTGTTTGGGGACCTGGGTCCTGCCCCAGGGGACATGTATCAATGCAAATTTTTTTTTTTTAAACGGCCGTTTTTTCAGGAGCAGTGATTTTAATAATGCTTAATGTGAAACAATAAAAGTGTAATATTCCTTTAAATTTCGTACCTGGGGTGTGTGTATAGTATGCCTGTGAAGGGGCGCATGTTTCCTATGCTTAGAACGGTCCCTGCACAAAGTGTCATTTTTGCAGGAAAAAAAGCTATTTAAAATCACTCGCGGCTAATGAATTGCCGACACAGAGAACAGTCATTCATTGAAAGTCATTGATAAAAAAAAAGTCATTGATAAAAAAAAATCATGGGGTTTCCCCCAAATTCAATTACCAGCCCCTTCAGGTCTGCTATGGATATTAAGGGGAACCCCGCTTCAAATAAAAAAAAAAAAATGGCGTGGGGTCCCCCTCAAAATCCATACCAGACCCTTATCCGAGCACGCAACCTGGCAGGCCGCAGGTCCCTCCTGAACTGTACCAGGCCACATGCCCTCAACATTGGGAGGGTGCTTTGGGGGGTCTGTGACCCCTCAAAGCACCCTGTCCCCATGTTGATGGGGACAAGGGCCTCGTCCCCACAACCCTGGCCATTGGTTGTGGGGGTCTGCGGGCGGGGGGCTTATCGGAATCTGGAAGCCCCCTTTAACAAGGTGACCCCCAGATCCTGGCCCCCCCTGTGTGAAATGGTGAGGGGGTAGTACCCCTACCATTTCACCAAAAAAGTGACAAAAATGTAAAAAATGACAGGAGACGGTCTTTGACAATTCCTTTATTAAAATCTTCTTTCTTCTGGTCTTCCTTTCTTCATCCTTCGGTTTCTTCATCTTCTTCTTCTTCCATCTTCTACCATCTTCTTCCATCTTCTTCTTCCTCCGATCCGCTTCTTCTTGCTCTGGTCTTCTCGTCCGGCATCTTCTTCCATGGCGTCGGTGTCTCTTCTTGGTCCGCTCCACGCAATGGGAGGCTCCCACTGTGTGAGGCTTCGCTGCGTCTGACAGCCCTTTTATAACGGAGGGCGGGGCCACCTGGTGACCCCGCCCCCCTCTGACGCACAGGGACGTCATGGGAACTTCCCTATGGCTTTCCCCACGACGTCAGACGTCATTTTTATCAATGACTTTTTTTTATCAATGACTTTCAATGAATGACTCTGTGTTACGGGAGCCGGCAATTCATTAGCCGCAGATGGCTGCCTTAGATGACACAACAGGCCAGAAGGGTAAAGGTGGTTTAATGTGCTACTGCAGTGCTATACTAACACAGCACGCACACACGATTGAGAACAGCACTGAGAAGAATAAACTACCCTGCCTATTTTTTGTCTTTCCCTACACTAATCCCCAGAATCCACAAGCAGATAATGTAGATGAATCACAAGCAGATAATGCAGATGAATCAAAACAGCAGATAATGCACAAGCAGACACTGTACAGAACAGTACAGTCTCTCACTGTTCCTAACGCCGGTACACACTACATGGCGGCACGGCGGCCTTATATAATGTGGGGCGTGTACTAAACCCCCTGAGTTATAATTGGCCACAGGCATCCTGCCTGTGGCCAATTATTGCTCTCCTCGCCGCTGGCTCTATGATTGGCCAAGCATGCGGGGTCACAGTGCATGCTTGGCCAATCATCAGCCAGCAATGCACTGCGACTGGCGCAGTGCATTGTGGACCGTTCGCATCACACGAATTTGATGCGAACAGCCCACATAGTTCTGGGCTCGACGAGCAGACGAACGGCCGATGTTTGATTCGAACACCGGGCCCATCCCTAATGGAGATAAAAAGTTATCTATCCATGGCTGCCATATTTTTTCAAATTTAGGAATCGTGTTTGACTCAAGAGCTATCAATTTAGCATGAGTCATAGAATTGTTCATTCTATTCACAACTTCGTTAGTCACCAAGTCCGGAGTTCTCCAGGCTTTTGCCAGTGTTTGTTTGGCTGCTGTGAAAAGTTGAACCAGTGTTCAAGTAAGTAAGTTCAAGTGTTAAGTAATCTGATTTTAAATTAAGGAGAGCCATTGCAGGATCAATAGGGATTTCCTTATTAAACAATTTAGATGCAATATTGAATATTGCCGTCCAAAAAATTTGTGCTTTAGGGCATACCCACCAGGTGTGGAAATATGTGCTCCAGTTTTCAATCCATGTACTCACCCTATGGTCCATGCCAACGTACCTTATTTTGTTCAGTAAATGTTTATGGGGAACTGTGTCAAATGCTTTTCACAGAAAATCCAAATCCCCCTCTTACAACAGTATCTCTAGTGCACCCATCTTGTCCGCCAGGCTCCTGGCATTGGTGAACATGCCACGTTGTTTAGACTGGTTGCATACTATCCTCTTATTGGGTGTTCCGAGATTGCTACTAGGACTTGTTACTATACTTACCTTGGGTTTATGTGCTTTAGTCAACCTACAACTAATGCCCCTAATACTACCCTCTGGAACATGTTCCGCACTGATTATCTCTACCTATGGACCCCCCCCCCCCCCCGTTGCCTAGTTTAAAAACCGCTAAGTGTGAGAAGAAACATAGTGCTGGCTGCAACATGCGGCCTTTGTTTACATGTTTGATAGTTGTGATTGGTCACAGTGATCACATGATACAGGGTCAATTTCAATGGCCCTGTACCCTGGTCTATGATCTGCTGTTTCAGATGAACACAGTGATCACAGAGCACACAGCTGCATGCACTAGAGGGCATGCACAACCAGCACATGGGGCAAACCATTTTAAAATGGTCTCTCGCTCTCGGGTGACAACCGTCTGGCTGTTTATGTACAACAGCCAGATGGCAAGTGGTTACAGCCTGACTTCATCCAAAACTTTTCTTTACATCTTGGATAGAATAGGCAAAACGTAAGGATTCCTGTCAGTTTTTTTTTTCTGTCTGTGACCCAATGGATGGGTTTCTTTGCTTTTTTGCCTGTGACACCAGAACAAGAAATTAGGATGGCAGTTGTCCCCTTAACATACAGGTACAAAGAGAAATTAAAACATAGCAGAGGTTCTAGCCTTTCTACACTCTAGTTGTTGCTGTCTGTCTTCATTAGAAAGATTTCCAAAACTTCTTGTCCCTCTGAAAGGGATTCAGAGGGACAAGAAGTTTTGGAAATCTTTCTAATTTACTAAGTATCAACACTGTGACGGAATGTCCCTACACTCCTCTTGAGTGCGTTCATCATATATCACTTCCTCCCAGTCTGGATACGGATATCAGATATTCCAACCGCTCCCACGCACCAAACGAGACGAGACTTGCTTAGCTGCTCAACATGGACTGTTTTATTACAAAACCAATCTGGCATTTATATACAGTAGAAGAGGAGATCCCCCCTCCTGCTCATATTACTCTAACAATACACTTGTAACAACTTAACATAAACGAATTAACTAATCCCTTTACGCAGCCGATGTGACTCAGGATTTCACTACCTGGCCAGACTTGTTGTCACCGAGCTAAACACAGTTGATTATAAATTATCATAATTATAACCACACGACATTGTATCACAATAGCAGGAGACCACCAGTAACAGACGGACCGTCTACTACATTGTACAGAGGAAAATGTGATCAGCCCTCTCAAATAACATCTTGAGTTCATGACCCTAGCATCTGACAGTGTGTGTCTCAACAGCATGAGACAACACACATGATATATACAGCATTGAATCTGACTGGGGTTGGGGTTCTCCTTCACCCTGTGCCCCTTAAAATCCAGGGCCCATAATCGGTTGGCAGGAGGCTCGCATTTAGTCCTCTCAAAAAACCTGTGTCCCGGCTAGGTCTGTCACATTTCTCCCCTTTCGGCAGGAGACTTACACAGGAGGAGACCCCAGACGGCTTGACTCCGAAGTTAGTCCATAGTTCCAGTCCTCTAATGCTGGTACCCTCACAGTACCCCAAACAAATTGTTTAAAACAGAGCACTACTCACCCAGCCAACCTCTGCCTCTCTCAGAGAACACATCCGCCGCTGGGGAGAGGCCTGGACTGGCCCTTCTCCCTGGAGTCTTTTCAGCCGCTGGAGAGAAGACAGGGTGACTGGGCTCACTCCATCATGCTGTTGGGGATCTGAGCCGACCGCCCAGCATCCCTGGAGTATACAAGTGGGGACTGAAGTCCCATCCACCGATATCAGCTCAAGCTGCAGTTGTGAAGTGCAGATTACATCCTCTCCTTGGGTCCTGAGCTGCTGCTCGGGAGTTACCACCACCTCCTCACCCTGGGCCTCCAGAACTGCCACAAGTGTGGGGCAGAGGTCTTGGACCCTCTGTCCGGTTGCCAGCACTTTAGCTGGGTTGGTGTTATCATTCTGGGGCGCCGTCTGCTGCTGGACAGTGTGACCGATTGCCCCAGCTTCTTGAAGCTGTAGAGACACTGTAGGTGCTAGGCAGAGGCCAGCGGTGCTCTGCCCTGTTGCCAGTGATTCAGCTGGGAGTAGCAGCTTCACTACATCAGCTTGTCGCCGGAGAGAGGGGCCCACTGCCCCGGCTTCCTGGAACTCCACAGATACTGCTGTTGGTGCTGGGCAGAGCTCAGTGAAGTTTGGCCCTAATACCAGCTCTTCTGATGGAGGCTCATCAGGTTGTTTTTCCTCAGCAGAAAAGTCTATTAAATCACCTGTCTCTACAACTGATGTCTGGGGATAGAGGTTCACCATCTGTCCGTGGAACCTAAAAGATGCCATCGGTGCTGGGCAGAGGTTAGCAGAGCTCTGCCCTGTTGTCAGCACTTCAGCTTTGGGGATGGAAATCTCCAGATTTTCCACTGACGATTCTCTGGCATGCTGCTGGACAGGCACATTCCTCCATCCAAGATCATCCCATGCAGAAACAGGATCATCAAGGTCAGTCAGCACTTGCTGCATCCGCCATAAGACCTCCGCATCCATAGCTGCAGGGGCAGGTTGGCAAAGCACACTGTTACTCTGCCACATTGCTGACTCTTCAGCCAGGATTTCAGAGTTGTCCACTGGTATTTCCTTATAGTCTCAGGCAAAGGGAGCCCAGCCCTGGCACTGAGCAGAGTCTAGCAGCCGTCTTTAGGCGATCTCCAGCTCCCATTCCGGAATGGCCAGAAACTCCAAATCTTCCAGTGCCCAGTGCACTTCCGAGATGTTCAGTAGCCCTTTTATGAAATCCATGATTTCATCCAACCGCCACTCCAAATCACTCCCAAAGTTAGAGTCCCCTGTCAGCTTCACATACAACAGTCCCAGGCCGCCGTAGCTTAAGCCTTCCATTGGGCTGTCATCTGCTATCCAAGGGCATGCTTGGGATACATGCCACCGGAGGGCTCTGTAACTCTCATCCAGCTTCATCTCTGCCCATATCAGCCTGCTTAATTCAGCTGTCTGCTCCTTGTGCGGTTTCTCTCCCAAAAACAGCACCCGCAATCCATACTGCGACCAGTACCTTTCCTGGTTGGAGGGGAGAACTTTTCCCTGGTGACGCCGCTCACAGGCTAGCGCTTCCTTCCAGAGTTCGCAGCGAATAGAATCAAACCATCCCAGCAGGACCTGCTCTGATACTGGTCCTCTGTGCTTTAGCTGCATCTCTCGCAACCTCCTTCTGAATTCGTCTTCCATGGCGGCTGGTATCTGTACCTCTCCTCCTCTCCTGCTATCCGGACCTTGGATCCAGGTGGAGGTTTGGATGTCCCAGACTGCAGGAAGCATCCCACTGCTTGCCAACAATGTGACGGAACGTCCCTACACTCCTCTTGAGTGCGTTCGTCATATATCACTTCCTCCCAGTCTGGATACGGATATCAGATATTACAACCGCTCCCAAGCACCAAACGAGACGAGACTTGCTTAGCTGCTCAACATGGACTGTTTTATTACAAAACCAATCTGGCATTTATATACAGTAAAAGAGGAGATCCCCCCTCCTGCTCATATTACTCTAACAATACACTTGTAACAACTTAACATAAACTAATTAACTAATCCCTTTACGCAGCCGATGTGACTCAGGATTTCACTACCTGGCCAGACTTGTTGTCACCGAGCTAAACACAGTTGATTATAAATTATCATAATTATAACCACACGACATTGTATCACAATAGCAGGAGACCACCAGTAACAGACGGACCGTCTACTACATTGTACAGAGGACAATGTGATCAGCCCTCTCAATTAACATCTTGAGTTCATGACCCTAGCATCTGACAGTGTGTGTCTCAACAGCATGAGACAACACACATGATATATACAGCATTGAATCTGACTGGGGTTGGGGTTCTCCTTCACCCTGTGCCCCTTAAAATCCAGGGCCCATAATCGGTTGGCAGGAGGCTCGCATTTAGTCCTCTCAAAAAGCCTGTGTTCCGGCTAGGTCTGTCACAAACACATTATAAGGAAAGAAACTATTTTCTAGTTACAGAAAATAAATAAAATAAATAAGCAGAAGTACAGAGAAGGGATGGGTTTTTACTGCATTAATGACTTTGTCCCCATTGGGGAGGTTACCCGGAATTCCTGATCTTGTTACAGGGAGTAACAAGATCAGGAATTCCGGGTAACCTCACCAATGGGGACAAAGTCATTAATGCAGTAAAAACCCATCCCTTCTCTGTACTTCTGCTTATTTATTTTATTTATTTTCTGTAACTAGAAAATAGTTTCTTTCCTTATAATGTGTTGATACTCAGTAAATATCCAGATTAATTAGGCCTCTCAAGTGTCTAGAGATTGAAACACATACACCACTTTAAAAGTGCTGGATCGGTTAAATTTTTTTGGAAATAAGAATATTTTACCTGTAGAAGACTACTTCTCTAGCACAAAGTGTGAATCAGAAAATCTTCCAAGAGTATATAAAAAATACAGTGGGTATAGAAATAATCAATCCCATTTAAAATAATCACATTTTGTTGCTTTGCAGCCTGAAATGAAGACAGACACAGTATCTGTTTTATTCATCTGTATTTACTACTGTAAGCTATAACATCCACGGGAAAGATATAACACCATGTCAGGACAATTTTTTTTCAAAAACAGAATCACTGAGTTGAAAAATGGATCACCCCCCCTTATGTCAGTATTTTGTTGAACCACCTTTTGCTTTAATTACAGGCTTTAGTTTGTTGGGATATGTCTCTACTAACTTTGCAATATTTGCCCACTCTTCTTCTTATTCTTTTCAGAAGTTTAGCTAAATTTGAGGGTGACTGTTTGTGGACTGCAGTCTTCAAGTCATTCCACAGATTTTCAATGTGGTTTAAGTCTGGGCTCTGACTAGGCAATGCAAGGACCTTCACTTTTTTCTGTTTCAACCACCGTGTGGTGATTTTTGCTATGTGCTTTGGGTCATTGTCATGTTGGAGGGTAAACCTTCTTCCCATTGACAACTTTCTGGCAGAGGGCATCAGATTTTCCTCCAGAATTTGACTGTATTTTCCCGCGTCCATTTTTCTTCTATCCTGACAAGTGCTCCAGTACCTGCTGCAGAGAAAAAAAATCCCATAACAGGATATTACCACCTCCATGCTTTACCGCAGGTGCTATTTGGATACTGATTGGTTATTTGGATGGTGAATTAAATTTTAGTCTCATCTGACCACCTTAAATGCACCTTGAAGATTCTGAGGCCACATGGAAAAAGGTGTTATGGTCAGATAAGACTAAAATTTAATTATTTGGCCTCAATACCAAACTATATGTCTGGCGGAAATCTAATAAAGCTCATCATCCAAATAACACAATTTCAACAGTAAAGCATGAAGGGGGTAATATCCTGTTATGGTTTTTTTTTTTCTGCAGCAGGGACTGGAGCACCTGTCAGGATAGAATAAAAATAGATGGGGTAAAATAACATTAAAATTTAGAGGAAAATCTGCTGCCCTCTGCCAGAAAGTTGTCAACGGGAAGAAGATTTACCCTCCAACATTACAATGAACCAAGGCACACAGCAAAAATGACCTCACAGTGGTTGAAGGAGAAAAAGGTGAAGGTCCTTGTATGGCCTAGTCAGAGCCCAGACTTAAACCTCATTGAAAATCTGTGGAATGACTTGAAGACTGCAGTCCACAAACGGTCACCATCAAATTTACCAGAACTTGAGCAGTTCTGCAAAGAAGAGTGGGCAAATATTGCAAAGTCTAGATGAGCAAAGTTAGTAGAGACATATTCCAACAGACTAAAGACTTTAATTAAAGCAAAAGATGGTTCAACAAAATACTGATATTAGGGGGGGTGATCCCTTTTCTAACTTAGTAATTCTGACATGTTGGTATTAGAGCTTTCACTTGGATGTTTTAACCACTTCAGCCCTGGAAGAATTTCCCCCTTAATGACCAGAGCATTTTTTGCAATACGGCACTGCGTCGCTTTAACTGACAATTGCGCGGTCATGCGACGTGGTACCCAAACAAATTTCCCCACAAATAGAGCTTTCTTTTGGTGGTATTTGATCACCTCTGTGATTTTTAATTTTTGCGCTATAAACAAAAAATAAACGTAAATTTTGTAAAAAAAGCTATATTTTTTACTTTTTGCTATAGTAAATATCCCCAAAAAATATATAAAAAAACAACTTTCTTCCTCAGTTTAGGCCGATATATATTCTACTACATATTTTTGGGAAATATTGCAATAAGCGTATACTGATTGGTTTGCGCAAAAGTTATACCGTCTACAAAATAGGGGATAAATTTATGGCATTTTTATTATTTTTTTTTACTACTAATGGCGGTGATCTGTGATTTTTATCGGGACTGCGACATTGCGGCGGACAGATCGGAAACTTTTGACAATATTTTGGGACCAGTGACACTTAAACAGCAATCACAGCTAAAAATAGCCACTTATTACTGTGTAAATGTCACTGGCAGGGAAGGGGTTAAACACTAGGGGGCGATCGAGGTGTTCCTTCAGTGTGTTCTAACTGTAGGGGGGATGGGCTACCTAGGACATGACAGAGATCACTGCTCCCAATGACAGGGAGCAGTGGATCTCTGTCATGTCACTAGGCAGAACAGGGAAATGCCTTGTTTACATTTCCCCGTTCTGCCTCTCCTTGCCGCGATCATGAGCCACCGGCAGACATCAAGTGTCGGTGGCACGCGCGCACCCACCCCCGCTATGCAACTAACACGGAGGTACGTACGGGTATGCCCTTTTGCCCACCCGTGCCATAAGTTTCTCTAGTAAATACAGCTGGATAAAACAAAAACTGCGTCTGTCTTAATTTCATACTGCAAAGCAACAAAATGTGATTATTTTAAAGGGTATGATTCTTTTCTATACCCACTGTATACTATCCATTCCTTTTTCAGGAACATCAATACAACATTCTGCTGTACATTCAGTAGTATTAATGGCCCAACTATATGTTAGAGATACAAACAAGATCAAGGTTGCTTATATATACAGTATTTGGCTAGCGTAAAATGTCAGATTCCACTAAACCCTGAAATGAGATGGATACATTTTTCTAATTTTATAATCTACAAGAGAAAAAGAAAACATTATTTTATTCTCCGATAATGACAGCTAAAGCATTAATACCCAAATTTTGGCTACCATGTTGATTTACAACATCAAAAGAATGGCTTGCAGTGATTTCTAACATTTCACTGTTTTTAAAGATGCATTATGCTTAATAAATTAGTAAGCAACTTTTCATAATGGGATCTGTGTTTTAGGTTTGCAGAGTAAATAAAACAATATTAAATAGGAATACTTCCATTTTGCCATATCCATCTTACCAAAACTTTTGGCAAATGTATGGAAGGTTATTTATGGCCTTTTCCATTCATTGTATCCCTATTCAAACTATTATTCATGTCTGTCTTCTTGTATGTCTTCTTAACCTTCAAAAAAAATTAACACTACTGAAAATGTTCTGCCCACACAGCTACATCATTCAGTCAATGGGGTCTCTGAATGAATACACTTCAAGGCCTGGTTCACACCTATGCAGATTGCATTTTGCATATCGCAGGTGCATTTTTTTCATTCTTCAATACACACTTTTGATCATTGAAGTCTATGGAACCAAAAACCAGAAAAAAGTCCCTGGCCCTTTCCATAAAATGCACAGATGTGAACTACATCCATAGGAAACCATGTTAAATGGACTGTAGTGCAAAACAGAAAATATTGTAGAATTCAGCCGAATTTGTGGTAAATTCTGGCGAATCTTGTGGAATTCTACCGAATACCCTAAAACTCAGCATCATTTCTAACTAATTTAAATAGAAAAGAATAGACAACAAATTAATAGAGAATTGAATAAAATAGAAAGAATATAACCGTTATTCTCTTTCTATTTTATTCTATTATTTTCTCTTATTTTTCTATTCTTTTCTTTTGCTTTTTTTGAGATTCTATTATCATGTTTTAAATTCAAATTATAATTTTTTGGACTTTGAGCAAATTCTGTTGAATTTGTTTGAATTTTTTGCATTTGAAGCGATTCGAATTTCAGCCCAATATCGAGTTTATTTTTTCATAATTGTTTAAATTCGTTCCTATTGGAAATCATGAATTCGGAGACATCCAAATGTCCCATTTTCCCAAAATTCATTCAAATTTAGATTCTGACCAAAACAAACTGCACATGTCTAGTCACTATCCAGTAATTGTCCCCAAAGTGTAGGAGATTAAAATTTCCCTTTGTTTCTAAAATGAATAGACCTTTGCATAATGCGTGTTTAGCCTGTGGTCCTGCTGCTGTTGCAGAGCTACAAGTTCCATCATGCTTTGACCTTTGTCAGTGATGCTTGTAACTGTCAGCCTTGCAATGCTTCATGGGACTTGCATTTCCCTAACAGCTGTATTGCTCTGTTTCCAACTAACGTTCCTTTAAAAAATGTAATAAAAACAATTCAAGTACAAATTAGGCTATTTGGTTTTAATAGTATCTTAATGTCAGATTCACATTTTTCAATGCAGGTAAAATAAGAAGGGCATAGCAAGAAACATTCAACAAACATAAGCTTAACAAAACAAGCTGACCTTTTGGAGGCATGAAATATGAGCAGAAAGTATCTTGGGAAGCAGCTATTGTCATGGCCTGATTGCCAAGGGTGTCCTCAATTTGGAACCCGTCATGCTCTCAAAAAAAAATTATGGAGAGAACAAGCCTGTATAGCGTGTTGCATTTTAAGATAGATTGGTGTGTGCAACAAACGCCATTTGTTGGCCAGTATGCTGAAAGCGCATTCAAAAACTCTCCTGACCAGAGTGAGTCCATAATTGAACACACTTTTTTCGGGGCTCAAAGAGTGGCTTGAATAGTGTCTGAGAAGGTGTTCCCCAGGGCCCAGCAAGAGCCGAATGGGTTGCAGTGTGATCCCAAGGGGGTGACCCGTGAAGCTCTCTGGTACCGATATGGGATGAGACTGTCTCTTCCGATCTCTCCAGAAGCAACTCCCATTGACCCTAACTTGCATCCTTGAGCTAACTACATTTCTTTATTACATTGTTTTAGCGAGGTAGTTTCCAATAGATCTCTGAAACATCTTCAATAACGTTTTCAACTTAGAGGTATTAAAAAGCCCAAGCACTGCTCTTTTACACAGTTTTTTATTGTTCATGTACTGTATATGCCTTTGTCCTTTCTGATAGGGTCATGTTGGCCCCCGGTTATGAGATAACAATTGTATAATGATCATTTGTTCTTTTCTTATAAAATTCTCAATAAACATATTGAAAGAGTAAAGGTGTTCCCCTAGCGCAAACGCATCATCAGCCACAAAGACATACGGCATTGCAGGCCCACTAGTTTCAGGGAGTGGCCTATTGGCTGGTAGTCCCAGCCTATTTTCTTGCAGAAGATGCCCTAAGGTTGAGTGAGTTATTATACTAGAGTCTGAACTTCTGCAGTTGGACCCTATATCGACATATACAAAAGGTAATTGGCATCCGCCATTGCAAAAAGCACAAATGCAAAATATTTTTTATAGTTATAAAATCTGCTGCCACTTCCTACTGGCTTCTGGATGTGTATATGCTTGCTGTCAATAGAACCCTTGCAATTTGGGAAATTGCACTGCTGCCAGAAGATATCTGCTATCTTTGCCCATTCATCAGTTGTAGGCTTCGGAAAGGCCACCTCTTTAAGAACGTCCCAAATGATGGAGCACATGGGTAGCTAGCAACTGAACATGCAGACTAGAAATGGAGTCTCCAGTTGCCAGGTATCTGAAAATATAACAAAAATATGTTTTCATTGTTTTGCAGTAAAAGCTTTGCAAACAAGATGGCAGAGTGCAAAGGATAGCTTTAACAGCCAGTTATAAATGGAGCGGAGCATGAGAAGTGGTTTGGCTGCAAAGTCCTTCACACCCTACTCATATGCCAAGGACCTTGAATTTTTGAGACCCATTCTGGAAATGCGAAGGTAATTAAAAAAAAAGGGCATTAGTAATCTGTGTTTCTGTAAAATGATTATCTGCCCCCCTAAAAAAAGATGAGAAGGGAGAAGAGAAATAGGAGGGGGGGCTGCTGCACTAGTGCCCAATTGGAGCACAACTAAGAGGAGGGGTGCCACCAAACGGCAAATGAAAAGCAGACAGAAAAAATTTACACTTTTTTAAAGGACCTGCCTGATTGGTTTACCGGGCAATTGTCTCTCTCCCAACAATTTTGTAATACCCTTGTGCCCTATTTTGACCAGGTGCCCAATGACCAGAAAATTGAGATAAAAATTTCAGTGATGCAATGCATCAAATCATATCTCCCCAGTCACTAAACCAGTTCCCAGACAGTCAGAAATATTCCACTGCAGCCAAGGCTGACAGCCACTTATGCTTCTTTACCAAACCTACCATTATATTACCAGCTGCCTATCCAGCAAACTTCTCTAACCTCCTCTAACATCTACACTTGGGCCACCGGGATCCTATTTTGGAGCACCAGATGTGGGAAAAAGGGGGCCACCTTACCATTTCAAAAATGCTCCAAGTATAGCTCAGGACCAGCACTATGGAGAAAGTGCTCCTTCTTTGTCCTCCCAGCAACCTGAAGCATCCCAAGACCCGTTTACTTACCATGCTTTATAATTTCAAATCCTAGTTCTGTGTTTTTTTTTATAGAATTAAAATGCATATGGTGCAATCTCCGGCTATGGATCATCCACATTGGTGGTGCAGGCAAGAGGAACGGTTCCTGCACACAGCACTCATCTGCTCACAGCACTGTAAGCAGACGAATGCTGTGTGGAGGAACCATTCCGCTTGCCTGCACCACCGATGTGGACAGCACTGTAAGCAGACAAGTGCTGTGTGGAGGAACAGTTCCGCTTGCCTGCACCACCGATGTGGATGATCCATAGCCAGAGATTGGATGGTCATATCGTTTGAACCGATTGCCTGGTAGTGAGGATCCATTTTCCATTCATGCTCATATGATCTCTATGATTTGAGATCCTACAGATCCGAGAGCACTATGTGTTGCTTTTTAATTTCATGACACGTGCGACATTGAATTGGAGCTTGCAGGCTTATTTTACCCACTTATGAGGAGTTCTCTTGGATATCATTGTGGATGATTATCTGATACCCCAAGAAAGGGGGAAGGTGTTTCAGACCCTCTGTAACTAAAGGGTCCATTCAGTGAGGTGAGCTGCCATCTATACCAGTGGTGGAGGTGTGATTAGTCAACGAAGTCGCCTGCATGCAATTATTTTGTCCATCACTGAAGACACTTTGGATTGTTTCTTTAAATTGATTTATGGACTATTTATATTTTATGTTATTTTATTTTGTGTCATTTTAGCGCTGCATCTTCCTTTTTATGTTTTCTACTCAGGGATTTGAATTTTGACCCTTGGTGTTCAGCTGCTATATATTCTTGTTAGAGGTTTATTTTATATTATTGCGCTGATTTGTCTTTATATATATTTTTTGAGTAGCTCCGCACTACTCCGACCAATTAGCCTGACACCCGGGGGCATAACTACTCAATCTTCGCCACATCAGTTCCCATCACCCCCCGGACCGAGCTGTGCATGCCGCCGAAGCTCAAGAAGGGCAGAAAGACCGCTCAAAGGTCCCTAACTTCCTATCTTCTGAGGAACCAGGAACGCTACAGCATGTCCCAAGATGGCGCCGGCGGCCCTGCTTCTCCCTCACTACAAGCTTCACAAGACTCGCAGGATGCCGCTTTCTCTGCACAGGACGCCACACAAGACTGTGAGTACTCTCCCCCCCTGACGAAAGCAGATCTGGACAGGAGCTTAGAATCCATATATAGCAAGATTGCCACCAAATTCCAAACCGAACTGCACAAAAGCACTAATACCCTGACACAGGAAATCTCTGCACTGGGCGCCCGCACTGACCGCTTAGAAACTAAGCATGACGAACTCAATATTGCCCACAATGACCTCTCCAGGGAATTTGAATCTCTCACTGCGACTGTCACCCAGCTGCAATCCCAAGTCGAGGACCTCGACAATCGTAATCGCAGGCATAATCTTAGGGTGCGTGGTATCCCTGAAACGACCACAGACCTTATCCCTGCCATACATAAGCTGTTTCAATCTCTACTCCCTGACCATGCGGTGGAAGCATTTACATGCGACCGTATCCATAGGGCGCTTCGCCCCAAACCCCCTCCAGACAAGCCTCCCAGGGACATTGTCCTCTGTCTAAAGGACTTTTTAATCAAGGAGGAGATCCTCAGAGCTGCACGCAACTCTCACAACATCTCTCTGGATGGCTCTCCAGTCCAAATTTACCCGGACATTTCCCCTGCCACGCTTGACAGACGCCGCAAGATGAAGGAGGTCACCACAGAACTGGCTAAAGCGCGTATTCGCTATAGATGGGGCTTCCCCTTTAAGCTCTCTATTCCCCATAATGGCACCACCTATACTGCCACCACACTGCTAGAGGGCAAGGAAATTCTGGTGAAACTAGGCCTCCTGGACGCTGAAGCCCTCCCTCGCCAACCTGCTACACCCAGACCAACGCCCATATGGAATACCCCACCACCAAGACATGATCGCAGACGTTCCAGACATGAAGTTGGCCACAATGCCTTTCAGAACTGATCATGGGCCCCATTTCTGCTATATTCAAATAGTTCATTTTTCTGCTCTTTTTGATCTTCTGTGCTCTGTTTGACTTCCATGGTATCTGAGCACCATCTACTGGCCCCTTTTGGAACTTCCGAATAAACAATACCATTATACATCGCTTCATCCTATTTGTTTTTCTGGCAGGTTGGACCCATAGGTTCCAGAACACGCCACCGATCTAGGGTCCTACATACCCCAACACCTTAACCTACATTTTTGAAGCATGACCTACGCTTTTGCCAACCCCCTTCCTGCTTCTATTTTTTATTTTTATTTTTATTTTTATTTTTTTTCTTAACAGGATGTTGGCTTCGGGACTTCCTTATATGATATATCATAGATTACTGGTTCTCAGAACGTTAGTTGATCTCATATATTCCTATCCAATGAGCCTTCGCATGCACATGCTTTACCACAATTTCTATTTTGATTTTTTTTTTTCTCTGTTTATAATATTTTATTTTCAGCAGGCTAGTTCGTTTGATGTCGATGCCGTGCTGCCCCACCCCCCTCATATCCCGATTTCCTCCTGAACTCTGGATATGATCTGGGGAACTAAGGGAGCTTTTGCCCCTTATTCTGACCTTTTCACTGTTTCAGGATTATGCTATTTGCACCCTGACCCGCTGTTGTTCCAGCTAGCACTTGCTACGCTGGCACCATGTTTTGTTGCATTTTCATTTGCCATTCCTTTTGTTTTGTTTTTTTTTGTTTAGGTTACTGAAGCACTCCAAATATAGATCGTACTATAGTACTTCTGATGTTGCCTATTGCCTAGAAATCCTCCAGATTGCTGTTCCCCTCGTGACGGAGAATTTTATCACTACACGTCCAGGGCCCTCGGTCCCTCCAGGTGAACCTATTTTGCTCACACCACATAAATGGTGATTACTTGTATCACACATAATGTGCAGGGTTTTAATTCTCCTCACAAACGGAAAAAAGCATTCACTTCCTACAAAAAATTAGGGGCCAAGATCCTGTTATTACAGGAAACCCACTTTGCTGCTGATAAGCACCCAACCTTTTTTCATAATTCATATAAGCAAGCATTTTACACTGTATTTGACTCTAAATGTAGAGGGGTAGCAATCTTCCTTCACAATTCTTTCCCCTTAGAGGTTAAACAAGTCTTTAAAGATCCTGATAGTAGGTTTCTCATTATTAAAGGTTTGATAGCTGGTCGTGAACTTACGATTGCTAACGTTTATGCACCTAATACTGCGCAGGCCACTTTTTTTTCATCTTTCTTCAGAACACTTGAGAAATACTCCTCAACGCATATGTTCGTTGGGGGAGATTTCAACCTTGTGGCACATCCCCAACTAGACAGAAATAACTCCTCACAACTGAATTCTGCTTTCCCTAAGTCGCTATCTAGGACGCTACAATCGTTCCAGCTATCCGATGCCTGGAGAGCACATAACACCGGTGCAAAAGACTTCACCTTCTACTCTCACCCCCATAACTCTTTTGCCAGATTAGACTATATCTTCTGCACACCCATCATTCTTGCCAACTCCACACATTCTGACATCCATCTTTGCCCTTGGTCGGATCATAGTATGGTTGCCTTGACCACCACCTTTATCGGACTATCTGACACTCCCTACACATGGAGATTAAATGACTCCCTTCTGACTGACCCTATAACACAACAGGAGATCTCCACTGCTATTCAGGAATATTTCACAATCAACTCCACCCCAGACATATCCCCTAGCACTCTATGGATGGCCCATAAGGCGGTACTCCGGGGCCGCCTCATTAGTATTGCTTCGAGACTGAACAAAGAAAGATGGCGACTCATTTATACACTGACTTCTGAACTAGACGCTCTTCACAAAGCCCAAATAGGTAACCCAACACAGGCCAACGCACGTCTTGTAGCACAGAAAAGATTAGATTTGGACACCTTGTTATCCACTAAAACTGAAAAATCTCTAAGATGGTCCAAAGCCAACTTTCTTCTCAATAGCAACACGGCCTCCGCCATGTTTGCACGCAAATTGAATCACTCACTACGCCCCCCACACGTTTACAAACTCCGCAACTCTGCTGGCAGAATAGTATCCCATCCCAAAGAAGTCCTCAACATCTTTGAAGACTTCTATTCTAAACTACTTTCACGCCCTCCTCCATACCCGGCCCAAACCTCCCAAGACTGGCTAGCCTCCCTACCCCTACCTACTCTAACCAACACACAAGTTGAATCTCTAAATGCCCCCTTCACGGAAGAAGAACTGCTTGGCGTTATCAAGTCCCTGAAACGCTCTGTAGCTCCTGGCCCAGACGGTTTCACGGCCAGTTACTATAAACATTATGCCCCTATATTACTTCCACGTCTCACTAATATGTTTAACAAGATTCTCGAGGGGGAACAATTCCCCTCTGAGATGACCTTGGCCAATATGTCCCTCTTACCTAAACCATTGAAAGATCACTCTCTCCCCCAAAATTATAGACCAATCTCGGTCATTAATAATGACCTTAAGATCTTTAGTCGTGCCCTAGCTGACAGACTAGCTGCCATTATCGAGACCCTGACCTCCCCTGCCCAATCTGGTTTCATCCCCAATAGACTCATCACAGATAATATTCGTCTGACTCTTAATGTCCTTCAGGATGCTAATATACGCAAACAGCAAGTCCTTCTCTTAAGCTTAGATATAAATAAAGCATTCGACAGCGTACTATGGCCCTACTTAATCGCAGTACTGCAGCGACTTGGCTTCAGAGATGAATTCTTGATGGGGGTACAAGCCCTGTACCATCATCCTCATACGAGAATCAAAATCCCAGGCTGTAGCTCCGGCTCTTTCACACTGGGCAGGGGTACCCGTCAGGGATGTCCCCTATCTCCACTGTTATTCGCCCTAGCCCTAGAACCCCTTGCTATCGCTATTAAACAACACCCTGACATATCGGGTTACCCTATGGCTTCTTCCACATCCCACCTATGCATGTATGCTGACGATGTCATGCTTTTTCTAACTCAGCCCCTTATCTCCCTACCTAACCTGTTTGACTTGTTATCCCGATTCGCCTCCATCTCTGGACTCTCAGTAAATATGTCCAAATCCACTGCACTTCCAATTAACATTCCCCCTGCTCAGTGTGAGACTCTCCGGAGCTCCTTCCCCCTGCAATGGTCTACTGACAAGATTCCCTATCTAGGCATTCACATTACCCCCCATTGGTCCTCTATTTTCGCGGCCAATTATCCGGCATGTGTGTCCCAACTCCGCAACATACTCAAAATATGGAGCACATACCACATCTCGTTCCTCGGGAGAGTCACGGCAATCAAAATGACCCTTTTACCCAAGATTCTTTTTCTCTTCAGAGCCCTACCAATTCTTATCCCCAAATCCTTTATAGATAGACTACAACAGGACATCCACAGATTTATCTGGCAGAACAAGAGACCTAGGTTCTCCAAACAAGTCCTATTCAACCCACAAACGAAAGGTGGGCTAGGCCTACCAAACCTCTGGCTCTATTTCTTAGCGGCGCGCTTTTCCCAGATTGCACAATGGAATATTCCTAACTCCAGAGTCCCCTGGGTAGACTTTGAATCGCAATCCATCATACCATATAGGCTTTCTACCATACTTTGGTCTCCCTCCAAATTGGTTCATAAAATTATCTCCCTTAACTCCCTTGTAGCCCACTCACTTACCCTGTGGTACCGATACAAACATAAACTAAACCTAGTATCCCAGGCACCACGTGGCTCCTCATTTATTGGCGAACCCCTATTTAAATTGGCCTTTAATCACCCTGAAAGCTTCTCTTGGTGGACCTCCAACTCTTTAGACACCTTAGCTGACTTGCAAATGGGTAACTCCTTTGCCGCATTTGATCTTCTCCGTACACATAAGCAAATTCCACTAAGAGAGCACTTTCACTACATGCAGATTAGACACTATTACACCTCCCACTTTGCTCTCTCTCCATCATCCCCCTCTACTACATTTGAGCAACTATGCCGTGACTCCCCCAGAGGAAAGGGCCTTATTTCTATCCTTTACAGATCAGCTCTAACTGCTATATTTCCTGGAGAGGTCTCCTATAAACACAAATGGGAGGCTGATTGCAACGAAATTTTTGACTCGGATGATTGGGACACAATGCTGACTAATTTACGCAAAGCCTCTAAATCCCTGGCCGTCAGAGAAACAGCATACAAAGTTTTAACCAGATGGTATTATACCCCTTCCAGACTCCATTCCATCTTCCCCGGGACCTCTGAACTATGTTTCAGAGGATGCCACCTCCCAGGTACTTTCATACATATATTTTGGGACTGCCCCAGGCTCTCCACCACCTGGACCTCAGTGATGTCTATAGCATCAACAATTGCCAGGGTTAGGGTTAGGGTTAAGAGTCAGGTTAGGGTTAGGGTTAAGAGTTTGGTTAGGGTTAAAGTTGGGTTAGGGTTAGGGTTAAAAGTCGGGTTAGGCTTAGGGTTAAAAGTCTGGTTAGGGTTAAGATTAACCCTAACCCAACTCTTAACCCCAACCCTAACCCGACTTTTAACCCTAACCTGACTCTTAACCCCAACCTTAACCCTAACCCGACTCTTAACCCTAACCCAACTCTTAACCCTAACCCGACTTTTAACCCTAACCCAACTCTTAACCCTAACCCGACTTTTAACCCTAACCCAACTCTTAACCCTAACCCAACTTTTAACCCTAACCCAACTCTTAACCCTAACCAGACTTTTAACCCTAACCCAACTCTTAACCCTAACCCGACTTTTAACCCTAACCCAACTCTTAACCCTAATAGGGACGGGCGAACGGTTCGGCCCGAGCATAGGTTCAGGCCAAACTTTGGTTGTTCGGACGTTCGGCGAACAACGAACATTATGCGGTGTTCGTGGGAAATTGGAAAGCCGTGAAACCCTGTTAAAGTCTATGGGGCACTAACTTGAAAAAACAAAAGTTTTAATTTTAAAGGCTTATATGCAAGTTATTGTCATAAAAAGTGTTTGGGGACCTGGGCCCTGCCCCATGCAAAAAAAGTTTTAAAAATGGCCGTTTTTTTCAGGAACAGTGATTTTAATAATGCTTAAAGTGAAACAATAAAAATGAAATATTCCTTTAAACATCGGGCCTGGGGGGTGTCTATAGTATGCCTGGAAAGTGGTGCAGTTTTCTGTGTTCAGAACAATACCACAGCAAAATTAAATTTCTAAAGGAAGAAAAGTAATTTAAAACGTATCGCGGCTGTAATGAATTGTCAGGTCTTGGCAATATAGATAAAACTCATTGAAATAAACGGCATGGGTTCTCCCCCAGTCCATTACCAGGCTATTTGGGTCTGGTATGAATATTAAGGGGAACCCCGAACCAAAAATGTAAAAAAAAATTGTGTGGGGATACCCCCAAAATCCACACCAGGCCCTTCAGGTCTGGTATGGATATTAAGGGAAACCCTGTGCCAAATTAAAAGAAAAAATGGCATAGGAGTCCCCCCAAAATCCATACCAGACCCTTCAGGTCTGGTATGGATTTTAAGGGGAACCCTGAACCAAAATTTAAAAAAAAAATTACGTTGGGCCCCCCAAAATCTATACCAGACCCTTATCCGAGCACGCAACCCGGCAGGCCAGAGGAAAAGAAGGGAGATGAGAGAGTGCCCCTAAAAGCCCCCTTTAACCACCTCACTACAGTGCATTTTCACCCCCTTCCTGACCAAGCCATTTTTAAGCTTTCAGCGCTGACGCACTTTGAATGACAATTGCGCAGTCATACGACACTGTACCCAAATGAAATTGTTATCATTTTTTCCCCACAAATAGAGCTTTCTTTTGGTGGTATTTGATCACCTCTGCGGTTTTTCTTTTTTGCGCAATAAACAAAAGAAGAGCGACAAATTTTAAAAAAAAACAATATTTTTTACTTTTTGCTATACTAAATATCCCCAAAAAATATATAAAAAAACATTTTTTTTCCTCAGTTTCGGCCGATACGTATTCTTCTACATATTTTTGTTAAAAAAAAAAAAAAAAAATCGCAATTAGCGATCATTGATTAGTTTGCGCAAAAGTTATAGCGTTTACAAAATAGGGGATAGTTTTATAGCATTTTTATTAATATTTTTTTTTTTTACTAGTAATGGCGGTGATCAGCGATTTTTATTGTGACTGCGACATTATGGCGGACACATCGGACATTTTTGACACATTTTTGGCACCATTGTCATTTATACAGCAATCAATGCTATTTAAATGCATTGATTCATGTATAAATGACACTGGCAGTGAAGGGGTTAACCACTAGGGGCGGGGAGGGGTTAATTATGTTCCCTAAGAGTGATTCTTACTGTGGGGGGAGGGGACTCACAAGGGGAGGAGACCGATCGGTGTTTCTCTGTACAGCTCTCCTCTGACAGGTCCCGCTGTGTTACCGGGCAATCGCGGGTGCCCAGCGGACATCGCGGCCGCTGGGCACGCGCATCGGGTGCCCAGTGACACGGCGAGAGCGCGCGCGCGCTCCTGGCGGCGCGCGCGCGCGCTCCCTGCAGTGCAAAGAAGGGGAGGACGTCATATGACGCCCTCCCGGAACGAGAGCTGCGCCGCCTGGCCGTCATTTGACAGCCGGCGGTCGCAAAGTGGTTAACAAGGGGACCCCCAGATCCTGGCCTCCCCCCTATGTGAATTGGTAATGGATACATTGTACCCCTACCATTTCACAAAGTGTCAAAAATAGTAAAAAAGACAGTAGACACTTTGGGACAAGTCTTTTTTAAAAAAATAAACAAATAAAAATGTCCCACGATGTAGATCCATCTGACGCTGCTCCCTAATGGCAATCACTGCATGCACCCAAAATTGCAGTTTTCTCCTTTGTTCCTCTCCCCTGGCTTCCTCTTCAAGCAAAACTGCAGCAGTAGCTGTGGCTACTGCTGGAAAAAAAGGGACATTGAAGCCAGGATAATCTAAACACCAAAACCCACCAAGACTAGGTAGGAAGCAGGAAGTACAAATGTCACCTGACATTCTGTGATATATGCAGTGATGTGTTCCAATTGGTCCTTTAACCACTTTCCGACCGGCGCACGACGATGTACGTCCCTTTTTTGAAGAGGAATATCTCGGTAACGGCAGCAGCTGCTGCCACATCCGAGATATCCATCTCTTCAGGCGCCGGTCGGCTGTCCGATAATGGTGGTCATCGCGGCGGGTTCACCGCGAGATCACCGTTATCGGCGGCGGGAGAGGTGCCCCCCCTCCCGCCGCTCTCCCGCGCCTTCCGCCGCTTACCGGAACTGTCGGCAGCGGCGGAGACGATCGGGTCCTTTCCCCTGATGTGCATAGAGATGAGTGACGCTAAGATGGCCGCCACTCATCTCTATACCATAGGAGGGCGGAAGCGACGTCAAAAACGTCACTTCTGCCCATACCTCTTAAAGAGGAATTTTCAAATGTCATTTTTTTTAATGACATTTTTTTTTTTTTTTTTATTCATTGAAGTCCAAATATGAGATCTGAGGACTTTTTGACCCCAGATCTCATATTTAAGAGGACCTGTCATGCTTTTTTCTATTACAAGGAATGTTTACATTCCTTGTAATAGGAATAAAAGTGAGCCAATTAAATTTTTTTTAAAAAAAACAGTGTAAAAATAAATAAAATCAAGAAAAATAAATAAGAAAAACAAAAAAAATTTTTTTTAAAGCGCCCCGTCCCGACGAGCTCGTGCGCAGAAGCGAACACATACGTGAGTAGCGCCCGCATATGAAAACGGTGGTCAAACCACACATGTGAGGTATCGCCGCGATCGGTAGAGCGAGAGCAATAATTATAGCTGTAGACCTCCTCTGTAACGCAAAATATGCAACCTGTAGAATTTTTTAAACGTCGCCTATGGAGATTTTTGAGGGTAAAAGTTTGATGCCATTCCACGAGCGGGCGCAATTTTGAAGCGTGGCATGTTAGGTATCAATTTACTCGGCGTAACATTATCTTTCACAATATATAAAAAAATTGGACTAACTTTACTGTTGTCTTATTTTTTTATTCAAAAAAATGAATTTTTTCCAAAAAAAAGTGCGCTTGCAAGACCGCTGCGCAAATACGGTGTGAAAAAAAGTATTCCAACGACCGCCATTTTATTCTCTAGGGTGTTAGAAAAAAACAATATATAATGTTTGGGGGTTCTAAGTTTTTTTCTAGCAAAAAAAACTGTTTTAAACATGTAAACACCTAAAATCCAAAACGAGGCTGGTCTTAAAGTGGTTAAAAAAACACAAACTCTACAACGCAAATAACAGCAAAATAGCGGCAAAAACACGTGTCCAAAAGCACGGCAAGCACAGTAAAAAGCACTGCAGAAATGCTCAAAAGCAACATGCATAGATGCATAGATGTGAATCGAGCCTGACTGAAAGGCCATACCTCGGTATAGACATGGAGCTGGAGGAGCTTGACTTATCACCCACAATCCACTGACTACAGTTACAATGCTTTGCAGGTTGATTTGCAAAAAAAATAAATAACAGAATTTTTTTTTTTTTGCTGCAAACATATGTGCATTTATTATTTTTTGTAAAAGGTGGACTGGATATTTAAATGTATAGAACCTGGGTTCTCCCCATATAGGTACCCTTGTAGAGCATCTTTTGGGGTTTCCAAGTGCAATCAATTTATACATTTTATATATTTTATTTCAGTTGAGCTATATATATATATATATATATATATATATTACAACTGGGATAAAAATATTCTTATTTGCACACACTTGGTTGCATGCAGGGTTAAACCTTATGCTTTCTTTTAATATTTGTCATGGAGTGTATTGGCAAGATTTCCCTTCAAAGGTTTGTGTTTCAGCCCTTTAAGCTGAAAATAATAAAATGCCATAACTACTTCCTAGCCATGCCTTTGCACTTCCTGTTTGCCAGATTATTGTGCTCTCTCCAGCTGACATCTTGCTCCTTTGCATACCTGCAGCTGTTATTATCTCCACTAGCACTTGTTATCAACCTTTTTGGCTTGTTCCTCGACTATGTTTCCGTTTGTTCCCAACCTGCAAGCACTTGTTACCGACCTTTGGCTTGTTTGCTGACTATGCTTCTGCTTGATCCCTGCCTGCTATATCTGCTACTGAACCCTGGCTTGCTCACCTGCTGGTGAGGTGGTCCTGAGGACCACGACCTGCTACTAACGCCCACCAAAACCCCATTTCCACCATCAGGAGCTCTGGTGAATACCAGTTAGTGTTTAGACCCCGCACCTCAGGTGAGCCTGGTCATCTGCCAGGGTGACCTGCTTGTGTAACTATCCAGCTGGTTATTGGGAAACTCTCCATTGCTATTTCTACTGGCCTCCGAGCCTGATCCCTGACCTTGGAAAAAACATTCATAATACGGTATTAAGTTTTAGCTAGAGCTTGCCTTTTTTGATATTTAAAGCCCAGCTCCAGGATATTATCAACCCCTTCTTTCTCAACCCATGTAACTATCCACTGGTATGAAAAAAAAATCCCTTCCATATCCCCTTGGTTGAGAGGACACTTGCAGTGGCCAGGTCCTCTCTTATAGGCTCCAGAGACAGAAGAATTGAGGTGTGAGGGGACCCATGCCCAGGAAAATAATGAGCAGGGAAAAATGCCTGGATATGGGTAGGAAATTCGTTTGGCTTATAGATGAAACTGTGGTTTTGTTCTATTACACTTCATGGTAGCTTAGAAAGAGGTGTCTGGAATCAAAAATGAGGTGTGAGGTAACTGATGCACAATGCACTGCATGTAAATACATTTTTTAAACATTTTGGACGATCCCATGAATCCAGACCAAAGCCTTTTATAATTAATGCTAAAATATAGACTAACAACAGGTCTGCAAAAAAATATTTAGACACTAAATAGGTAATGCCTATGTAAACCAATCATATTTGTTCTCCAATGACAAAAGGCAAGAGAGTACATAGAAATGTTGACAGGATGAGTTAACCAGAGAGCCTGACTTCATTCTCAAACTTACTAAGTGAGAATATCCATAAAACTCCCTAAGTTTAAAATCATTCATGTCCTTTTCTTTATAAAAGCAAACAAATAGGCTCAATATTTATTCTTCAAACGTGGAAATATATGCAGCTTAGCATTATTTTTATGCAGATTACCAAAAATACAAAGAAAGTGCTGGAATATATCTATTTTCCATTTTACAGCCTGAACTATGAAATTAAATGTATATTTGCCCAATAATAAAGATGTCAAGGCTGCCATTGTTGACTTTAGTACTTTAGAGTCACTGACCTGGACCATGCATGCAGATCAGAAAGTTTACTTTTACCTTCTAATCTGCATGTCTGTTGCAGGGCAGTGGCTCAGCAAGAACTGCCACATGAAAAACGCAGGCAACTAATATTTTTAGAAGGAGGTCAGTAATGTCATCAATAAATCTTTCTGGCAATAAAGGTTTCCTTAACCACTTGACCACTGGGCAGTTAAACCCCCTTCCTAACCAGACCAATTTTCAGCTTTCGGTGCTCTCACACTTTGAATGACAATTACTCAGTCATGCAACACTGTACCCAAATGAATTTTGTGTCTTTTTTTTCACACAAATAGAGCTTTCTTTTGGTGGTATTTAATCACTGCTGGGTTTTTTATTTTTTGCGCTATAAATCAAAAAATACAGAAAATTCGGTAAAAAAATAAAAATAAAATTCTTTGTTTATATTAAAAATTATTGCAGAGTATTGGCGAGTATTGGCGAGTATTTGCAGAGTATTGGCGAGTATTGGCGAGTATTGGCAGAGTATTGGCGAGTATTGGCAGAGTATTACAGTGTTGCACAGTATTGGTAGAGTATTGCAGTGGTGGCAGAGCATTGCACAGTGGTGGTAGAGCATTGCACAGTGGTGGCAGAGCATTGCACGGTGGTGGCAGAGCATTGCACGGTGGTGGCAGAGCATTGCACAGTGGTGGCAGAGCATTGTACAGTGGTTGGTGGCAGAGCATTGCACAGTGGTGGCAGAGCATTGCACAGTGGTGGCAGAGCATTGTACAGTGGTGGCAGAGTATTGCACAGCGGTGGCAGAGTATTGCACAGTGGTGGCAGTGTATTGACCAGCGCTGTGGGCACTACACATCCAGCCCACAGCGCTGGTCCTGTCTCTCCCCATCTCCGCTTCTCCCCTCTCTGTATCCTGATGGGTACAGAGAGGGGAGGGAGGAACCGGCGTCATGACGTGACGCCGGTTTGTGTACATGTGATCGCTCCGTCATTTGACGGAGCGATCACGTGGTAAACGACCGCTATCAGCGGCTGTTTACCGTGATCCGTGATGCGCCGGGTCCTCGGGACCCGGCGGTCACGGATGTTCCCGAGTGCGCGCCCCAGGGGGCGCGCGGGAGCAAGTTTCTGGGAGGACGTCCGTAGGACGTCCACTTAGAACAAGCCGACCGCGCTGTGGCCGTCTTTCGACTATAGCATGGTCGGCATGTGGTTAAGCACATCGGCACTTGAGCAGTTATCTTTTTTCATTTTTTTGCACACACATTTTTGTAAAAAATCTGCATTTTTTCCCATAAAATTACTTAAACCCCTAAAACCCCTAAATCTTTCCCCTAAATCATATATTTGTGCAACTGTTTATCTAATACATATTTAAAAAAAAAAAATTTAATAAAATTTATTTTAGTGCAAATAGACATATTATAATGTCCAATTTTTTGGTAAAATATAAAAGATGGGGTTGCGTCGAGTACATAGATACCAAACATGTCAAGTCTTAAAATTGCGTGCTTCTGTGATATTTAAAAAAAATTATGGTACCCAACAATCTACATAGGTGATGCTTTAAAAACCTTCACTGCTTATCAGTTTAGAGTTAACCATGTGCTCTGACACTAGAACTCTGACATTCATGTCCATAACTCATGTGTGGTACAGTCGCAGTTTACATACGCACACCCTGGGCTGCATTTGTGGGTTTGTACGGGGCAATGGAGGTTACTTTTTTGAAATATATTATATTATAATTTTTTTTTTTTTAACTCTTTTTATTTTTTTATTTAACTTTATTGCTATCACAAGGGCTTAACAAACCTCCATGTGACAGGTAGTCTTTATAGTGACAGTAGGGTCTAGTAGAGTTGTTGTTATTGTCCCACGACTGCAAGTAGTGTTAGTACCAGAAGATGTCCCTGTGCAGGATGCAGCTCTGGAACTAACACTGCTTTCAAGAAAGGGACAGGACAAGCCTCTGGCTCTGGATCGTAGACTCAGCTATTCTGTCCTAACAGGCTGAAAAACTCACTTTATAGCAGTAAATTAGCAGTCAGTTTACTCTATTTGATATCTAATCTTCACTAGAAATGTGAGAGCAAGAAGATGATGACCATCATGGGTGACAGAAGAGGCAAGCCCAATTTCAGCCAAAACATTTTTTTATAGTTTTACATTGACTTGGCAAAGGTAACTACTTCTGACAAGTTTTTATTACTGACTGTGACCCCATTGGGGAGATTTTATCTCACTACTGTTGCCCTTGTGACAGCACTACAAGAAATGAGGGAGTTGTTGTCCCTTGGTCAGGAAGACAAAGGCAGTCATAATAAAATGATGGCCCTAAACCTTCCCATTTTACTAAAAAAAATATGTTGCTGTAGTATGTGTGCTTGCTGGACAGACTTCCTATCAGGATGTGAAGGAAATCTTCTAATTTGGGTCACTAATCACAAAAAAAGACCTGACAAAGGTTATATTCTTTCCCCCTCTAAAACCAAAAAGAATGTTTTAACAGGAATAGGGCTTTATATCAGAATCTAAATCTGTTTAGCTAAAAGCTGTAAATCAATCATTTAGGATCATTTAGGTTCAGAGAACCTTGGAGCAACAAGACCAAAGCTGCTAAATTCATTACATTTTAAGTAAGGGTCCAGTTTAAGGCGGTGGAAGAATACAGCCCCTTTCTATTGCAAATCAGGCAGTCTCATATATCAAAGGATTTGTAATAGACTTTTTGTGTATTTGAGACATCTGCACCTGTCCATTCTGAACAACTGATTAAGAATTTAGGGAGTGCTTTAACTGATGCAACAGGGCAATGTATTTCTGAAACAAACTGTTAATGTATAATAAATCTACCTGTTGAACAACTTCATTGGTGATGTCCTATTACTTCATTAGGCAGATGCCCCATGGGAGACACATTGTCAGAGGCACAAGGAACAGTATTTACCTCTATAGAACAACTCCGTCGCAGGGCCTGAATGCTGCTGAATCTTGATCACTAGTGGTGGGAGTGACATTTTGCTAGTTCAGCTAGCAAGGGAGCATTTCCATAGGAATTGACAGGCAGTCTCTTATGTTGGCAATATGTCATCAGTATCCAGATCCCCCATGTGGCATCAGTCTTATGCCCCGTACACAGGGTTGGATATTCCCGATGGAAAAAATCTGATCGGATTTTCCGACAACATAATCCGATCTGATTTTTTCCATGTGTGTGGGCTCTTTTTCTGTCGGAATTTCCGGTGGAAAAAATTTGAGAGCATGGTCTCAAATTTTCCGACAACAAAATCCGATCAGACTTTTTCCGATCGTGTGTAGAGAATTCCGACGGACAATGTGCCACGCATGCTCAGATCACATTACGAGACCAAAGCTATTGGCCACATAGCCTCTACGTAGTTCTGTTGTACGCAACGAACGTCGCCACATTTGGAACGACCGGATTTTCCGACAACTTTGTCCGACCGTGTGTATGCAACACCAGTTTCGGACAAAAACTGGTCGGAATTTCCAACCGTGTGTACGGGGGCTTACAGTACAGCAAAGTTGATAAACCTCTCCCAATGGCTCCATATACGAGTTGGAATCAAAAAGTTTTGAATCTAGCTCTGTTTACAAGAAAGTACTTTATTTATCTACGTTTACACACTATCACCTTCAAAATAGACCCCTTGCACAGCAATACAGTGCACCCAGTGTTCCTGTCACTCCTGAAAGTCTTCTTTTTGAAGCGTGTCAAGCACCTTCTGCTAGTTGCGCTGGATCCCTGCAATGGTGTCAAACCACCCTTGAGCTGGATCTTCAACTCATTGCAGCATCGCCATAAACATGCCAAACCATGTCAAACGTCCATGTGGCAGATTTGCCCAGTTTCATGCAGAATGTCACATTTGCGCTTTGTTCTAACTTGCTGTCAATGATGAAATAGCAGAAATGGTTACATACGTGGTCAGAATAGCACCAGTTGCACAGTTCCCGAGGTACACAGGACAGTGTCTTTTGGCACATTGACTTATTATTATTATTATACACGATTTATATAGCGCCAACAGTTTACGCATCGCTTTACAATGTATAGGGGGGACAACACAATTACAGTACAGTCCAATACAAAAGGTACAGGAGGGCCCTGCTCGTAGAGCTTACATTCTAAAGGGACAAAAGGTAATAGCTGCAGAGAATGATTTAATGGGGGTGGCTCAGGGACAGTTGTTGTTAGGTGGGTGTGGGATAGGCTTCCCTGAATAAATTAGTTTTCAGGGATCTCTTAAAGGTGGACAGGGTAGGGGCTGATCGGACATACTGGGGAAGGGAGGGACTTATGAAGCTCGGTGATCCCTGTGACTGTGCATGCAGTCTTGTGCTACTGCTCTGTTGATGTGTTACAGAACTAGTCTCAAAACCTTTTGATACCACCTCATATAGACTTCATTGGTCTTCCGACAAGTTAATCACAGCCACTGAACTTTCATATTTGTTGATTCTTTGTGTGTCTTCGTGGTTTTATATTTCTACAGTCCTCAAATAATTTCACAATGGTTTTATATCAGTGACATGGACATCACTTACTAGCTTACATATAGGCCTGCCATTTGGTTCCTAGACATCTTTATATGCAACGTTCTATGCAAAATCTGCCACAACAAGCCTTAAAGCAGAATTCTAGTAAAAAAAAAAAAAAATCATTAACCCATTAAAAGGAAGGATAAAAGCAGCGTTTGCTGCAATGATCACCTTCAATCCACAGCTGACTCATGAAGTACTTTTGTATGGACTAGATATCCTCAGTATTTTGGACTGAGGTCCATCCAGCATCATTGAATCTCCATTTTCTCTGAGCCCAGTCAGTCATGAACCTGCCTCTAGCTTGTGACTTGATAGTTAAAGAAAAGCAAGACAGCGATGAGCTCATCTCTCTGTCCTTCTGCTTTATCCTCCTATCAGCGTACTTCTTATTAACACATGATTTATTGTCTCTTTGTGCTGCTTCTTTCTCCCCCAGTCTAAGCTCTTATGTACAGAGAATGCAAGAGGTTTATACAAAGTCAAATTCAGGTATTGAAACTGATAGCATTACATTTAAAAAAAATACATGTAATGAGTTGCATTTCTTTGGGGGTTATTTACTAAAGGCAAATCCACTTTGCACTGAAAGTGCACTTGGAAGTGAAGTCACTGTAGATCTGAGGGGGACATGCAAGGAAAATAAAAAACAGCATTTTAGCTTTGCTTAGCATGATTGGATGATAAAATCAGCAGAGCTTCCACTCATTTCAGATCTACCCCTTAGATTTAGAGCGACTGCACCTCCAAGTGCACTTGCAGTGCAAAGTGGATTTGCCTTTCGTGAATAACCCCCTTTGTGTCTTTTATATCTGCAAAGAGTTTAGCTTTACTACTGTATATGCAAACAGTCAAAAATGTAAGATTAAAAACAAGTTAAATTTAAAATTAGACTTACAAGCGGATTTTACTTTCCATTTGGAAACTTAAAAAAGTGTTGTTAAACTAAAAACAAGCCCCAAATGCAATACTATAACTTTCTTTCTGTGGAAGGTCTCATGGTTGTTTTAATCAGTTTGCATTCCATTTTTCTGTGCATGCCAACATTTGTTTTGGACTATTTCTTTTTTCAGCAAACATGGAAAAAGTAGCAGACAACTGCCTTATTTAAAATGCTGTATCCCCATCAGTATCTAAGAAATGTTTGTGGGAGTTTTATTCTTTCCATATGATTTTCTCAGCGTCTGGCACAAAGGATGCTTTCTGTCATTGTGCCCACTTATTATAGAGGGGCTGCTGGATTTATGTCACAGTGTAGAGTCGAGTTCTGTATTGTCTATTGTAGTTACAAAAACAAACTGAAATTGAAAAAAAGTATTATTAGCAGTAAATAGGTTGCAATCAGTATTTTTCAACAAATACAACATTTCAAACTGCTGCAAACTCTCTGAACAAATGAATTCTATCCACAAGTTTCTCTTTGTGCCAAGACACATACATGGATCGATCAGCTGAGCGAAGCGATGGATTTTCATAAGGGACACAATCAGAGCCCCACTAAACAACACCGATCTGCTACCTCTTTTGGACAGAATATTTTCTCTTTTTACTAATACTTACCTGCCTTAGAATATTATAACAATGTGTAAATACGCTTATATGGGATGGTTGAGTTTTTGCTGATAGAAATTACATTCTGGCTTGTAACTACATAGGGAAAGTCACTATTTTACCTATGCCACCAATAGGCTCAGGCCTACTTTGCCAAATTGTAAATTCAGCCCTGGCTGGGTGTTTAGGTCTATGCAATGTAGGATAGCATGCACACATTATTATTATTATTATTATTATTATTATTATTATACACAATTTTTATAGCGCCAACAGTTTACGCAGAGCTTTACAATGTATAGGGGGGACAACACAATTACAGTACAATGTAAGAAGGTGCAGGAGGGCCCTGCTCGTAAAGCTTACATTCTAAAGGGAGGGGGTGGTGGTACAAAAGGTAATAGCTGCAGAGAAGGTTTTGATGGGGGTGGCTCTGGGACAGTTGTTAGGTGGGTGTGGGATAGGCTTCCCTGAATAAGTGAGTTTTCAGTGATCTCCTAAAGGTGGACAGG
Source organism: Lithobates sylvaticus (assembly GCA_028564925.1). Classification (NCBI taxonomy): domain Eukaryota; kingdom Metazoa; phylum Chordata; class Amphibia; order Anura; family Ranidae; genus Lithobates; species Lithobates sylvaticus. The sequence continues at coordinate 329,331,849 of CM053026.1, read as the reverse complement.
GTAGGGGCTGATCGGACATACTGGGGCAGGGAGTTCCAGAGGATGGGAGAGGCTCACATGGCTGGTTATTGTTTTATCTCAGGAAAAACAAAAGCAAAAATATACACTGACTATTACTCACAGCAAGATAAACTAGGAATAATAATTGTCATCCTAAATTATCCATACAAGGCAGCAATCACCTTATGTCTGTGGTTTATTGCATCCGATGGAGATTTATTTAACTTTGACTTAGTGTAGAATTTGACTTATCAAATCATTTTGCAAGAGGATGACATCCCTGAATCTCTATAATAGTACAGTAAAACCTTGGTGTGAGAGCATTTTGCAAGCCAAGCTAAATTGTTAAATAAAGTTTGACTTGATATACAAGCGATGTCTTGATATATAAGTAGCGTCATGTCACAACAGAGTATAAAAGAGAAGAGAGGCGCCTCTAAGTGTAGCAATATGGTTACATTTAATGAAGGTACAACATTTAGCAACATATTGCTACACTTAGAGGCGCATCTCTCTTCTCTTTTATACTCTTTAACTCCTGCTTGATTTTGCTTCTAATCCCCTTGTGGAGGCTTCCATTTGTGGATGGACATTTTATGGTTACACAACCTGATCACATTGCTATAATCTTTTTATATGGACTATAAACTGAAGGACCTATGAATAAATGGTTGTGGGACAAATCATTTGAGTTTCCATTATTTCTTATGGGGAAATTTGCTTTGGATTACAAACATGTTTCTGGAACGAATTATGCTCGCAATCCAAGGTTTTACTGTACTATCATTTAAAAGCCCCGAACCCAGCTATGTCTTGGTGATTTGCAGCAGTGATTGATCCACTGCCTTTAAGTTTTTTTTTTTAGAGAAAGAAACAAACCCTACATCTTGCTAAGAACAAGAGTAAAATCACTTGCAGATACAGGTATAAAGTTAGGAAAACAAATCTAAATTTGTTTTATTTATGTTCCAGAGGAAATACTATTATCCTTTAATAGATTAAACTGGTTCTAAAGCCTTCAGATTTTTCACCGTGCATGCATTCTACATATTAAGGTGAAACACCTTCTGTGCTGCAGCTCTCCCCAGAACCCCCCTTTTGGCTCTTGTGAATCAAAAGCTGTGACAAGGGAGCGGGGAACAAATGGACACAGCAGCGGCACACGGGAGTGAGCATGCACGGGTGCCCCCAGGCATAGCAGCTTCCGTGGGGGCACCCGCTGAAGAGGACGGGCCTGGAGCAGCAGTGGGGGACCTCAGAAGAAGAGGATCAGGCTGCTCTGAGCAGGTAAGTATAGGCATGTTGAGGGTTTAATACTGCTTTAAGATTAAAATGTATCTAAACCCAAAGCAAAAATGTTATATATTGCAGTTTACTAATCCTTAAATTTGGTTGCTGCATTCGTTTTTTTTTTTTAGACTTTTTTTTCACCTGGCGATCCTGCCAGTTACCAGGTGACATTTTTTTTAAAGGTCTTAAACAAGAAAACGAAAGCAGTCACCATGTTTAAGTAATGGAAAGCTGCAAAGTATTACATTTTTGGTTAAGGTACGATTTAGGAAAGTAAAATTGCCAGGAAATCTGGAGATTGAACAAGAAAGCGTCTCACATACAATTTTGTAAATGCAGATGTTTTTCAGTTGCACTTTCCCACGTTTGCATACATCTGCATTGGTCCCCACCCTAACACAAACATGTGTTTATGTGGTGGGTACCACATATAGGAGCTCAATGATGAAAGTATCTGGTAAAAAAGTGTTTGAAAGTTCCTACAGAAACTGAAACAGAGTCAAAACTGTTTTCTGTGTTGGTCCTAATGTCTTTTAGGGGTGTTCCCCACTGTACTACACTGTGGTCAGCAGTATAATATTTGAACCAGACCTTGATGTTTGTCATTTTCTCTTCTGCACACAGACTACTTGTCTCAAGGTACAATCCAGCCAGTGATGAACTTTTATAGATATTTGGAAATTTGTATCTCCAGACAGTAGACAGCTCTAGATACTGTTGGGTTAAAGGTGTAAGTAAGGGCGATTAGATGGTTTATATATTAGCTTTAACTTAACACTGTTTTAAGAATACTTGTTTTGATTTATATGCATGCAATAAAATTAAGCGTTCAAGTTCTGAAGACTTAATTGTGACATTTTCCAAAAGGAGACAAAGTCAGGTAATGCTCTTTATTGTATAGGATAGCAATAAAGACTGTTTTGGTGTACCGATTCCTAGGCATATAATAGAAAAGCAGCATATGATCTATATGTTCAGTTAATCAAATATATATATATATATATATATATATATACATATTTTAATTTCCCTTAAATTTTGAAACCCTGCAAAATAAAGATTTTGTCCTCCTACCTTATCACCATAACACAAAATACTTTGTTATGCAATACTTTGTATGTGCAACACAAGATATGTCAAATATGATAAAAGGAATAAGAAAAGTTTTTTCATACCAAGTTTGTTTTAGCTTTCCGGAATCTGAAGACTACCCATCCTTAAAAAATAATTTTCCACCCACACAACCAAGACTGGATTTAATCATATTAAATCTGTTATACGCTGCCATATTCTGGTACAGATCACAAATGAGTTAACAAATTTTGAAATTGATTCCATGTGTCCATTTAGCTTAGATGAGGCTTGCAGCCCTTGCCAAAATGTGCCCAGTCTGAGTTTCTACCTGTGTGTTCCACCGTGTGTGCATGTGTATATGTATGTGTGGCTGCATAAGTGACATCTGAAACAAGCCTCTAGCTGTGATAATGAGACTGTTATGTCTAAGTGGGGGTGGGAATAATGAATGCTGAGCAATTATATCCCATAGAATTAAATCCTCTCTTTTGTTTCTCACCCTCTTTATCTACTCTTTGCAGAGTGTGGACCATGTCAAACAATATTCAACAGATGGGAATGCAAATAAACTTTAGTCTTCATAGGCAGGCAAATTAGTTAGACACCCACTTGCAAGTTACTTAATTCTTGGTGCACATGATACAGAAAGAGCACATGATAGCTTTACCAATCCCTTTAGACAAGAGCAGGAAGAAGAAAAAAAACTGATCTTTATATCATTGAGGTTGGAGTTCTTGCTAATAAAGAAGCTTTTCCCATGATGCAGTCTGATAAGGATTGGCCTACATGTAGCCTAGCAAGCCACTGCTGATGGGTTCTTGATTAGGTGTCTTATCTCCCCATTCAGCTGCATCTGATGAAGGTTGCTGACAGCGTAATGGCTGGGAAAGCATCGGACAGCTCCATAAAATGGCAACTATGTTACGACATGTCAGCCAGGACGTGGTGGATGGTAAGTTGGCTTGATAACATTTTTTTCTTGCTTTGTAAGTTTTTGTCCACCCTTGAACTCCTCCTTCACTGTTGCAATGCACGTGTTGTAATGTTCACTGTCGGTGAAGTGTGAGGCTCAAGTTCAGCTACAATGCCCAGACTATATCAATGAGTTAGATAAGATTTCTCTCCTTTTGCTGTGACTGGAGGTTTTGGCTTTCTTTATAAACCCAGACAGGACGATGTGACTTTTTCTTAACAAAAAGAGGAAAAAAATGTTTTCATCGAGCACGCCAAGTTGGATCGTATGCGAGTGGAGCTTTAGAAGCAGTCTCAGGCAGCTATGTCATCACACTGTTGGCTAATTGTTCTTGAGATTATCCTAAAACAGAACAATCTGCTTCTTTAGTCTGTTTTCCTCCTAATAATTATTTAAAGGACTCATTGTGTCACATTGTATGCAGTTCCTAATCAGTATGTGATTGTCCCTTGCACTTCAGTTTAATTTGACGTCCTCCGTCCTTACAGTGAATACACTAATTGGAGCAATCACTGATTAATATTCCGCCTGGCGTAATTAAATTTACTTAATGAGGCTATGCATATTCCATCCTTTTTCCTTTCATTGTTTGCTAGAGCGTGGCTTTTTTTTTTTGCCCATATAATGCAGCTGTGATAGAGAGGGTGGATCTTCAAAACCACTTTTAATGTTACCGGTGAAGGAAAGCAAGCCACAAAGTTTTCTGAGCTTGGGAACAGTGGGACCAGTAACAAGTGTCTAGAGAAAGAAAAGTCTTTTTCTCCTCTCACTTCTGCTACATGGGATTTTTTTTCCTCTCCTCTTCAGATACCGATTTTCTCCTCAAGAGACAATGGCCTCTTGTATGCAACAACGAAGCTGTGAATGGGGAACTGGACTGACTGACATTCCATTATGAATATTAATTTCATTCTTAGGTTGCTTTCTCTGCCACTGTTTTTATTCTTTTCATTCTACACTTGATTGCCTTTGCTTGTTTTTTGCTTGGATAATTATTATGCTTACTGCTCTGAGTATCTTTTTACAATTAGTTCAGTTTTCAGACAATAGGCACTTTCATCTTGGCTCACTGATGTAGGAGACAGTGGACAGTGAGTTGTACTGTCTAAGCAGACAGCAGCTCTCTCATTATGGCTGATATCCTCTCTCAACTCTGCAAGGAATATTTAACAAAATTAATTTTGGTATTATTTTAAGAAAAGGTGGGTGGTTGCAACAACATCCTTCTTGAGCCTCCTGTGTGTGAGATTGATTTTGCTTGCTCAGTTGTATGATTTTCCTGTAGCAATCTTAAATACTCTTGTTTCTGTAGAATATTCTGACAGCTGAAAATTATATTCCACTACGACACTCAGATAGATTTAGTTTAAGTTACTGTTTCTGTACTCAAATGAATTATGAGGATTGACATTGAATCCAGTCTAGGTTCACGTCTGGGGAGATGACGAGAATTTATATTGCCTTAATCTGCTAGAGTGAAATAGAAATCTGATTTGTCACTAGTATTTTGATAATAATCTATGTTAATAAATTGGTCAGATAGCACAGTGCTGGGAAAAGGGCTTTTATTGTGGGTCAGCATGTGCAGTTTGTTATGATCAGCTAAAAGTTCTGTGAAAGCAATGTGTGCCAAATATGTGTGCGTTATAGTATTGTAACTGTGAGGTCTTTAGAGATGAGTCATGTGCTCAATGTTACAGGCTGTTTACATCTGTTATGCCAACTGTCTAAAAAAAGATGGCTGGGTATGTCTGCTTTTTAGAGGTTTGTGTTTGCGTACAGAAGATATGAAAGTGTGTTTTTGTTTATTATAAATGAGTTAAATACACTCTATACACAATTTTTCTTAACAAATATGCAATTGATATTTCCTTAAAATGACCACTATATATTGTGTGTTGTGTGTTAGTTTGCAGTTACATATTATATGTTATAACAACTAAATAAAACAAATAATTGATTTTTTGTCTATAATTAATAATACATGCAAAACACACACACACATATATATATTCTTTTGTGAATGTGTGCTATATTATAATTCCACAAAGTTATGCCTTTTTACATTTCTAACACTTCATTTTCAAAAACAAACATTGAAATGAGTTTGAAAACAGATTACAAATTACAATCTGTGTTCTTGTCAAATTGCCTCAAATTAAAATACGAGCAATAGAATGAAATACCACTAGTAGAATTCCTACAAAAATGTCTCTCATTTCTGTGTTCACATTTTTTCTAAATGAAATAAAAGTGGCCACCTTTATTATGTATAAGATAAGATGTAAAAATATGTAGTAATTAAGTTGGAATAATACTGAATAAAGAGCAAGAAATATTTTCTACAATGATCTAACAAATTAATCTTCTACAATGAATTAATAAAGCATTAAGAGCATGATAAAACTTTTTTAAACACTTTTTTGTTTTGTACATTTTAACTTATGTCTTGAAAGATAATTAAAAAATCTTTTTAAAGACAATAGAGTCAAAATAGAACTAAAATTTCCGTGACTTATTAAGATATAGTTTGCAGTTTATATCATTTTTTCCCCACATTACTGTATTATTCAGTTTTGAGATCTCCTAAAACTGTTATAACAAAGTTTTTGAAATATAGATATGCAAAAAAGTTAGTAAACATAGAGCCAATTTACTTTATGTTCACCTTAACCCATGTTTTCTTTAACTACCCAATCATGTGCAGTGGAATTTCTATGTTTTGCCTTTTTTTTTCTAGTTTTTCTAAACCTTATTGGCAATTAGAGGTGTACGCAGGCTAGGGTGAAAACTAAGCCCCTTGGTTACCAAGTATTTTTACTGCTACTATTCACTAGAAACTTTTATAAAGACTGAGAACTAAACCAGTTTAACCTATTTATACATAGGGCTGCAAATTAGAAAGAGGTCCCTTATATGAAAATCCTCAATCCCTAGCACATATTGGCTAATAAACCCAATATATATATATATATATATATATATATATATATATTATTATTTTAAATATATATTCATATATATTTTTATTTTTTTCTTTCGATAATAAAATAAAGGTTAAACATGAGCAAGAAAACATTTACTTTTATGTAAGATCTGTGCATAACTGGGTATTAAAATTGATCAAAGCTTCACTGGACTAACTGAGCATTCTACTGATTTAGTAATAAAGATAATTTAGAACTTTGCCACAAAAGAAAAACAAACTATAAAAATATTCAACTTTTTAAACCTTCATATGCCAAGGCCTCTTATACATATCCCCATTTCACAATATAATGTCTAAATTCTGCCTTATGATGATAATCCTAAACTCAAACACCTCCATTAAGTGCTTCATTTTTTTAATGAACCTAAAAATATACTTTTTGGGACATGTTGTGAACCGTAAACCTACACTGCAAAGCTGAAAATACACCAAAGAAATGATAATCAAACTTTAACTTTATATAGTAGGCATTTTGGCAATTCTGGCATTGTTGGAAGGGCCAGTATATTTTTTTGCAGCTTATATTTTTTTTTAGTCAGCCTCTGTTTTGTTAATAAAATAAAATTTATAGTAGCTTATCTTATTTTAACTAATATTTACAACCTCCTATAGGGTTTTAATGTGTATCTGATTAATGTATAATAATGCTACAATATAATGAGTGTCTTCAAACTGTAGCCTCAAATGACCTCATGACTACTAAGAAGTCTGGGCGTCTATCTTACTAACACACATGCTGTGACCCACACTGCAGCAGTGCAAAGGAATCTAATTCTTGTGTGCTTTTGGTCTCCATACCAGTAGCTGATAGGTACGGTATGTGGTTTGAGTTTGCTGCTATCATGGGGTTATGGCTAATTCTGTGTGTTTGAGATTCACTGGCCGGGTGAGAAAATGTGGGAATCCAGCAGACCGATTTCTTTTTAACTGTAATGCACTGCCTGGCCTTTGAATTGACGTCAGCTGACTTAGATGTGCCAATAAGGGGCTTTTTGATACGTCAGCTCCCTCACTATAAAAAGAGGATGTCACAACAGTCATATCGATAATGTGCTTTAGCTGTGATTGGGAAAATATTGGGGATGGGGCTAATAAAGTGCATAGGGAGAAATTGGTGTGGTGCTTTTTTACACTGGCCTGACTGTTAAATTTTATGTAAAGCCTTATTCAATGTCTTGCAGAAAATACATTGCTGTGTATCTTCCAGAATTTAGGAAGGAAGGGTTTCATCCTTTTTTCATGCTTTGTTACATCTTAATGCTGCTGGTGTTCTGCAGCCTCTTTATAGCCCAGATGACAAGGATAACTTGCCACAAATTTGTGGCATTGTTGAATTGCAAGTCTGTTAACTTGCTGCACGTTTTCACTGGAAAGTTGTGCACTTGCAGAGCACTTAAAGCACAAGTTCTAAGTGACACTTTTCCAATTTGTAGCAAATTTGCATGGCAATTCTCTAGCAAGAGCAACGTTGCAGTGGTGAGTCTGCAGCAAGAGCTCTGCAAGTCTACAGCATGAACATTCAGCCACAGTGACCTCTGTGGTAGGATGATTACATACACACCATACACAACATAACTGAACGAGAACTTGCAGCAGACTTGCAGAATGTTTGCAAAGAGAGTTTATCCGAAGTCATGCAATGCGGACTTGCTGCAATTGTGCAATAGACTTGTGAAGCCTGCCAAGTCTAGCAATAACTTAGCAAGTCATTTTCAAACTTGCAGCACAATTGCTTGCTATCTGGGAGCTTGTCCCTGTCCACATGCACTAAAGTGATAACAGGCTTCATGTATTCTTTCCTAATTTTTGATGGTTGTAATTGTTTCACAGGACTTTTTTGGAAAATGGAAGGTCTGCTCTATTAAGATCACCCCACTAACAAAGTCGAATTACCTGCAAAGGCACTTCAAAAACAAAGCTGTTGCTAAAAAACGAATAAAGGTACTTTCCTTGGTCCCAGTTCCAGGAAGTGTGGGTGACATTGCTGTGCCTCACTATTGTGCAGTGTTGGTCATCTTACTTTAAAAAAGTAATTAGTTAAGTTACAAATTACTTCTCCCAAAAAGTAATTGCGTTAGTAACTCAGTTACTACATTGGAAAAGTAATTAGTTACTCAGCAAAGTAACTGACTTTTTTTTTAATATTCTATACGTGTAACTATGGGGCGGGTCTAGTATTACTGTAAGCAAGGGGCGCATTTATTATTTTTGTTATACATCATGTAACCAAGGGGCTGCTCTATTAATACTCTAACCAAGGGGCAGATCTGTTATAGCGTGTAAGCAAGGGGCGGGTCTATTATTTAGACCCCAGGCAGGCAGGCAGGCAGGGATTTATACGAGCCAGTGTGTGTGTGTGTCAGCACACATAGGAGCTAGTGTGTGTCAGCACACCTAGGAGCTAGTGTGTGTGTGTGTGTGTCAGCACACATAGGAGCTAGTGTGTGTGTGTGTGTGTGTCAGCACACATAGGAGCTAGTGTGTGTGTGTCAGCACACATAGGAGCTAGTGTGTGTGTGTGTGTGTCAGCACACATAGGAGCCAGTGTGTGTGTGTGTCAGCACACATAGGAGCTATAGTGTGTTTGTGTCAGCACACATAGGAGCTAGTGTGTGTGTGTCAGCACACATAGGAGCTAGTGTGTGTGTGTCAGTACACATAAGAGCTAGTGTGTGTCAGCACACATAGGAGCTAGTGTGTGTGTGTCAGCACACATAGGAGCTAGTGTGTGTGTGTGTGTGTCAGCACACATAGGAGCTAGTGTGTGTGTGTCAGCACACATAGGAGCTATAGTGTGTTTGTGTCGGCACACATAGGAGCTAGTGTGTGTGTGTGTCAGCACACATAGGAGCTAGTGTGTGTGTCAGCACACATAGGAGCTATAGTATGTTTGTGTCAGCACACATAGGAGCTAGTGTGTGTGCGTCAGCACACATATGAGCTAGTGTGTGTGTGTCAGCACACATAGGAGCTAGTGTGTGTGTGTGTCAGCACACATAGGAGCTAGTGTGTGTGTGTCAGCACACATAGGAGCTATAGTGTGTTTGTGTCAGCACACATAGGAGCTAGTGTGTGTGTGTGTGTCAGCACACATAGGAGCTAGTGTGTGTGTGTCAGCACACATAGGAGCTATAGTATGTTTGTGTCAGCACACATAGGAGCTAGTGTGTGTGTGTCAGCACACATAGGAGCTAGTGTGTGTGTCAGCACACATAGGAGCTATAGTGTGTTTGTGTCAGCACACATAGGAGCTATAGTGTGTTTGTGTCAGCACACATAGGAGCTAGTGTGTGTGTGTGTGTGTGTGTGTGTCAGCACACATAGGAGCTAGTGTGTGTGTGTCAGCACACATAGGAGCTAGTGTGTGTGTGTCAGCACACATAGGAGCTATAGTGTGTTTGTGTCAGCACACATAGGAGCTAGTGTGTGTGTCAGCACACATAGGAGCTAGTGTGTGTGTGTCAGCACACATAGGAGCTATAGTGTGTTTGTGTCAGCACACATAGGAGCTAGTGTGTGTGTGTGTGTGTGTCAGCACACATATGAGCTAGTGTGTGTGTCAGCACACATAGGAGCTATAGTGTGTTTGTGTCAGCACACATAGGAGCTAGTGTGTGTCAGCACACATAGGAGCTAGTGTGTGTGTGTGTCAGCACACATAGGAGCTATAGTGTGTTTGTGTCAGCACACATAGGAGCTATAGTGTGTTTGTGTCAGCACACATAGGAGCTAGTGTGTGTGTGTGTGTCAGCACACATAGGAGCTAGTGTGTGTGTGTGTGTCAGCACACATAGGAGCTATAGTGTGTTTGTGTCAGCACACATAGGAGCTAGTGTGTGTGTCAGCACACATAGGAGCTAGTGTGTGTGTGTCAGCACACATAGGAGCTAGTGTGTGTGTGTGTGTGTGTCAGCACACATAGGAGCTAGTGTGTGTGTGTGTCAGCACACATAGGAGCTAGTGTGTGTGTGTGTGTCAGCCCAGTTCTTGTCATCTAAGGCAGCCTCTATCTGCCATAAGGCCCTGTTGCTGTCATCTAAGGCATCCATCTGCAGGAGTTAGTGTGTGTGCTGTGTGACTCCAGCACAATATACACTACCCACTACAATGCCTGGAAGACCGCCAAGGAGAGGCAGACAGTCCCGAGGCAAGAACACAGGGCAAGCAGGCTCTGTTTCTAGAGACAACAGTGCTGGCCCTGGACATGGTCGTGCATCGTCATCAGCACGTGGCCATGGGACACGCTTGTCCTTGTTTTCGGCAGCTGGACATGTTGAGCCGCATCATGCCGAAGGCTTGGTAGAATGGATGACCAAGCCCTCCTCATCCTCTTCATCCTCTCTCACCCAGGCTCAGGGTACTGGCAGAGCAGCTGCCAACACGTACTCAATGGCATCATCAGGCACCCCTTCCCTAGACCCACCATGTCCTCCTGAGGAGTCCCCCGAACTGTTTGAGCACAGTGTTGGGTACATGCTCCAGGAGGATGCCCAACGTTTTGAAGGCTTGGATGATGATACCCAGCTTGAGGAAGGCAGTAGTGTGCGCGCAGAGAGAGGGGATGCTGAAGGACAGCAATCTGGCAGTCATGTTCCACCAGCTGCAGCTTACTGCCAGGTTTGCTCCAGTGGTGAAGAGGGAGGGGATGATGAAGTCACTGACTCCACGTGGGTGCCTGAAGGGAGAGAGGAGGAGGAGGAGGAGGAGGAGGAGGCGGCGGCACATGTCCAACGAGGCAGGATGCCCTCCGGAGGCCAGCTAGAGGCCAGCACACCAACTGAATCACACCGCAGAGCTCCGCCTGTGCAGGGCGCTGCCTCTGCACTTTATCACAAAAGTTCTTTGGTGTGGGCCTTTTTTGAGACGAGTACATCAGATCGCACCACTGCTATTTGCAATATTTGTCTCAAGCGTATCTCGCGTGGCCAAAATACAGCTGCTTGGGCACCACAAGCATGACCAGACAGATGTCGACCTGCCATGCAGCTCATTGGCAAGCGCATATTAAAGACCCACACCAAAGAACAAAGCGGACCTCTCCTTGCTCCTCATCAGCTGGGATCTCCAACCCCACTATATCTTCAGTCCTCTCTGAAAGCTGCTCTGAGAGGACTGAAGGTGTAGAATTAGGTGTGTCACAACCAACTACTTGCAGTACACCGACGTCCGATTGTAGCAGGCAAATTTCCCGGCCCCAGCTGCTGGACCGTCGAAAGAAGTTTACTCCCAGCCATCCACATCCCCAGCGGTTGAATGCTAGCTTGGCTAAATTGCTAGCACTTCAACTGCTGCCTTTTCAGTTGGTAGACTCGGCCCCCTTCCGTGAGTTTGTTCAATGTGCGGTTCCTCAGTGGCAGGTTCCCAAACGCCACTTTTTCTCATGGAAGGCGATTCTGGCTCTCTACCGGCATGTGGGGCAGAGGTTCTGGCAGCTCTGCAGGGGCAGGCCGAGAGGTGGTTGATGCCACGCCAGCTTAAGCCAGGAATGGTGGTTTCTGACAATGGCACCAACCTCCTCTCCGCCCTGCGACAGGGGCAGCTCACCCATGTGCCCTGTATGGCTCACGTCCTCAACCTGGTGGTGCAGCGGTTCTTGGGCAGGTACCCAGGCTTACAGGATGTCCTGAGGCAGGCCAGGAAAGTCTGTGTGCATTTCCGCCAATCGTATAATGCCAGTGCTCGGCTGGCTGAGCTGCAAAAGGAGTTGAACCTGCCCAAGAACCGCCTAATATGTGACATGCCCACCAGGTGGAACTCAACGTTGGCCATGCTGCAGCGACTGCACACGCAGCAGAGGGCCATCAATGAGTACCTTTGCGACTACGGCACCAGGGCAGGGTCAGGGGAGCTTGGATTTTTTTCCCCCACGCCAGTGGAGCATGATCAGGGATGCATGCACTGTCCTGTCACCATTTGAGGAGGACACGAGGATGGTGAGCAGTGACAGTGCATGCATCAGTGACACTGTACCTCTTGTCCACCTGTTGGAGCATACGCTGCGTGGGATAATGGACAGGGCACTTGAGGCAGAACAGAGGCAGGAAGAGGAGGACTTCCTTGCCTCTCAAGGCCCCCTTTATCCAGACAGTTTTCCTTCTGTCCCACCCATCACACAGGAAGAGGATGAGGAGGAGGAGGAGGAGGAGGAGGAGGAGGAAGATTGTGTGAGCATGGAGGTGGAGCCTGGCACTCAGCATCAGCAGCAGCAGTCTTTTAGGGATGTTGTACAGTCCCAACAAACCAGTGGACTTGTACATGGGTGGGAGGAGGTGGCTGGCGATCATGTCGTCCTCAGTGACCCAGAAGACTCCGGACCGAATGCCTCAGCTAACCTACGTTGCATGGCCTCCCTGATCCTGCAAGGCCTGCGGAAGGATCCTCGTATTCTTCGGATCAAGGAGAGGGACCATTACTGGCTGGCCACTCTCCTTGATCCACGGTACAAGGGTAAGGTTGCGGACCTTATCTTGCCGTCGCAGAGGGAGCAGAGGATGAGACATCTCAGGGAGGCCTTGCAGAAAGGTCTGTGCAACGCGTTCCCAGAAACTGGGAGGTTACAAACTTCTGGTCCTGGACAACGAGTTGCTGAGGCTTCGGTCAGTAGCAGAAGGAGTGGTGGGGAAGGTGGACGTCTGACCGATGCGTTCAGACAATTTTTTAGTCCGCAGCCCCAAGGTATGATCGGTTCCAGCAACCATCGCCAGCGTCTGATATACATGGTGCAGGAATACCTAGGGGCAAGGTCAGACTTGGACACCTTTCCCACCGAAAATCCTCTGGCTTACTGGGTCTTGAGGATGGATCACTGGCCAGAGCTTGCACAGTAGGCATTTGAGCTACTGGCCTGTCCTGCATCCAGCGTTCTTTCCGAATGCACATTCAGTGCTGCTGGAGGATTTGTCACCGATCACAGGGTGCGCCTGTCCACAGACTCGGCTGATCGACTGACCTTCATAAAGATGAATCAGTCTTGGATCACCACCAGCTACCAGGCACCTGAAGCGGATATAACTGAATAATTTATAATGTCACATCCCTTCAAGACTGCCTATGCTGATGCTGAGTGACTGTCCTGTTATGTTCACTGACTATCCTCTTCCTCCTCCTCAATGATCCATTCCTTGATAGCTTGGAAGAACATTTTTGTTTCTGGGTGCCACCCCACCAGTGCCTAAGGCACAATTTTTCAGCCCCTGTGTAATTACAATTTTTTTTAAAAATGCTTCACAACAGGTCTGACTGCTGTGCTCAAGTACAGTATCTGTGAGGGGTTGCAGTGTTGTGGCACCAGCACCGTGCCTAAGGCACAATTTTTCAGCCCCTGTTTAACAGGGGCGTGTAATTACAATTTTTTAAGCAATGCTTCGCAACAAGTCTGACTGCTGTGCTCCAAGTACAGTATCTGTGAGGGGTTGCAGTGTTGTTGCACCAGCACCAGTGCCTAAGGCACAATTTTTCAGCCCCTGTTTAACAGGGGCGTGTAATTACAAATCTTTTTAGGCAATGCTTCGCAACAGGTCTTACTGCTGTGCTCCAAGTACAGTAACTGTGAGGGGTTGCAGTGTTATGGCAACAGCACCAGTGCCTAAGGCACAATTTTTCTGCCCCTGTTTAACAGGGGCGTGCAATTACAAATCTTGATCTAATAGTCCACAGCAGGGCCCATTCCTGCGCCCACCAAGAGTAACTGTGAGGGCTTACAGTCTTGTGGCAACACCGTCCACCACCACCACCAAAGGCCCAATTTTTCTGCCCTGTTCAACAGGTGCATGCAATTACAAATCTTGATCTAATAATTCACAGCAGGGCCAATTCCTGTGCCCACCAAGAGTAACTGTGAGGGCTTACAGTGTTGTGGCTACACCAACATCTAATGGGGCAAATTTCTGCAGAGTATATACGGCAGGCACCTACTTTCAAACATCCAACTTACAAACGACTCCTACCTGCAAACGCAAGGAGAAAACAGGAAGTGAGAGGAAATCTACCCCTAGGAAGGGAAATTCTATCCTGTTAGATTTAATTTGGGAAAAAGGTATCTCCTCTCTACTGATGCTTTATCACCAATCCTTGTTTCAATTAAAACCCCACTTTTGCAAAAACATTTGTCATTGGGAAGGAAAGTGAGGTGAAATGTTCTGAACAGATGTGCAAAGACAGCAAATGTTACAGGGGTGATAACCCCTCCCTATGTTCTCCAAAAAGCTTAAAAATAGATTTTTTTTGGATGGAGCTACACTTAAAAATGTACCTGTTCAGATTCTACTTAAGAACAAACCTACAGTCCCTGTCTTGTTTGCACTGCCTATATACTGCTGTTCAGAGTATATAGGGTTGTAGGTATAGGGTTTTATTTTGGGTGCGGGGTCCCCCTTAATATCCATACAAGACCCAAAGGGGCGGGGTTGGGGGGGGGGGGTGATGGGGTAGCCATGCCATTTTTCTCAAGGATTTTCAGCCATATGGCGGCCAGGACAAGACATGACATTAAAGCCGCAAGTGGTTTTAAATGGCTTCTTTTTTTTCCTTTACAAATGTCATTTTGTGCAAGGACAGTTCTAAACACGGGAAACACATGCCACTTCACAGGCATACTTTAGACACCCCCCAGGTACCATATTTAAAGGAATATTTCACTTTTTTTTTTCACTTTATGCATAATTATAATGACTGCTCCCGAAAAAAAGTTAGTTTTTAAAAGTTCTTTTTGCATTGATATATGTCCCCTGGGGCAGGACCCGGGTCCCCAAACCTGTTTTATGACATTAACATGCATATTGGCCGTTATAATTAGCACTTTTGATTTCGAACGTTCGCGTCCATTGTAACGAATAGGGTTCGAAAATTCGCACGAACTTTCGGTCCGTTCGAAGGTTCTGGTGCGAACCGAACCCGGGGGTGTTCGGCTCATCCCTATTCTCTGGGCTGTGAGTGGTCCTTGTGCTGCACCACTGGAGCCAGAAATAAGGTAAGGTAAAGTGTCTACCGCTAGGCAAAAAATAATATTTAACCCTTATAGTGTGTGCGTGTGCACTGCAAGGGCTTTAAATAGTTAAAAAAAGGTTTTGGAAACATATTAATACATTTTTTTTAAAAAGCTTCCCAAATACCTTTTTGTCCTATTTTACAAGTGTTCATGTGACCACTATTCAGCATTGCATCCACAGACTTTAAGGAGTTGGGTTGGAGACAGCTTCTGACATGACATATTGAAGCCTTTAAAAATGTGAACAAGATAAGAGCGCTACCATATACTATAATAATACATCACCAAATAAATCATAAAAACTCATATCAAATATTAAATGACAATATATAAAGTCCATGAATCCCAGTGAACAAATAAATATATAAAGTTCATGTGAATCCAAGGAGTTTTTTTCCAGTGCAACTTCAACCTAAATTGGATGTGCAGTATAAAGTGCCAAGTGCCAAAACAAACATCAGTGCAAAATTCGTGCTCCCCTCTGTGTGCCCTCTCACTCACCAGAGATCCAGGACTCCCATAACAGAAGTCAGAAGTGCTTTAAGAGGGTGGCTGGGCTTAGTAGTCCCACAGGATGTGTCACTGCGGCTTGTGTTGTCCTCACTGAGACAGAAATCCCAGAATCCCGTTGGGAAGTCTGCAAACGTTATGAGGACTGCTGGGCTCTGTGGTCCCACAGGCTGTATCTCCAGCTACAAAAGGTATGGTACTCAACAAATCTCCAGGGATGGGTACAAATGGAAAAAGAAGCTATATAGCGTAATTCTGTGTGTTTATTGTGTAAAATCAAAAATTCCAGGTCATCCACTCACATTAAAATGTTAAAAACAATGTAAAACCGGAAGTGTCCAAACGTCCTGCTTCTCACCGGACAGAAATTACGTCACCACCTGTCCGGTTTCATCCTGCCCACATGTCATTTTCAAAGGATCATTTCAAAACCTTTATTTCGCCCCTTGGATACGCATGCTCCTATTGCAGGTGGGACTGTGCATGTCTGTTAGTGTAATTAGCATTGACACGAAAAAAGAGGAAGCAGGCAAACATAAAGGAGACTGCAGGATCAACAGGTATTTGGACTTTTTGGCATGCACATAATATAAAAAAGAATGAATAATGAATAAGTATGAAGAATGAATAATAAAAGTTAACATTTGAGTAAAGGATATTATTGGAGTAAAGTTTTGTTTTAGGTTTACATGTATGACCTGAGCAGTGTCAAATATTAAACTTATATAAAATCTATTTGTTCATCAATGGTCTCCTAAAAAAAAACGAGAAAAAAAGTTTTATTGATTTTCCCAGTCTTGACTTAAATTTCTTCGTGACTGGCTTGGATCAATAAATCTAGTGAAAATGAGTGTCCAATTCGCTTTGTTACATGATATCTTCCTATAAACAGCTTTAATACCAGACAAAATCAATACAATGACAGCTTTTTCCTATATAAAAAAGGAAAGAAGGAAGTGAGCATTATTTTAGTATGGCTTGCCATGTGTCACACAAATGTCACAACCACCAGCATCATTAGCCCGTGTCAAACAAATGAATTTACAATTAACTTGTTACATGTATCTTGTAATCAGAACGTCTGGTAAGCAGTATCAAGCCCTCTTTTCTGGAACTGTGGCCTACATTTTTAACCCTAATAATGAGCTTTCACAGGATGACTGCTGTGTAGAGATTAACATATGCTAGAGCAGGTTAACCTACACAAGACTGAGCAGCAATTCAGGCAGAAAATAATAACGAGCTTCTTGCTGAGGTCAGATGTGATACATGAAACATATGACTAAAATCACATTCACAAAATATATCCAACATTCTAACCTAATTATATAGATTATTACTAAAAAAGCTGATGATTATATATTCTTAAACCTATTTATCCTCATCACGACATAAACGGGTAGTTAGGGTATCTCCCTTTTACTTGTAATTATTTTCAAGTCTGAATACTTATTTTCCAGATTGCAGATGTCTTGAGATTAATAGGATTATAAATGTGTGTATTATGTGACTGCTTTCTGCATATGGCTAAAATAGAGTTATATTTTAGCAATTATGACCCTGGTACTTCTTGAATCAGGACTTTAGCTGCCAATACATTTGGTGTCTAAGGTAGCTACCAATAGTTTTGTTTATACTTTAGTTTTCAGTGGTAACTAGGTAAACATACCTCCTGAGATTGGAACTTGAGAAAAAGGGGACGCTTTGAGATGGAGGAGATGTGTGCTGTGCTGAAAATTGGCATGGCTAATTTGCATTGACTTCTAGTCATGGCTTAAAGGAGCAATGTGAAATTGAATCAGAGCCTAAATATTGTTTACACTATGCACAGTCTGCAGCAGAGTTTAGAGGTCAGTATTGGGTAACGTAGAGGTCAGTATTGGGTAACGTAGAGGTCAGTATTGGGTAACGTAGAGGTCAGTATTGGGTAACGTAGAGGTCAGTATTGGGTAATGTAGCATGCAGGGGTTCAGAGGTCAATAGTAAGTAATGTAGAGTGCAGGGGTCAGTAGTATGTACAGAGTTCAGGGGTCAGTAGTATGTAAGGCAGACTGCAGGGGCCACTGGCAAGTAATGCAGAGAGCAGAGAACAGTAGTAACTAATACACATCTCCCATTGCTTCACCCATTTAACCTTGACTATTCGCTGCCCCTTTCCTACTCATCCAATGCTTGGTGTCCCCATTAACACCAGTGGTCCTTCTTCACTCAGAGTTCTAGCAATGGCCTGCTGGGCCGAAGTGAGGTAATGTCTGTTTGCAGTTGTAACATTGCCTTCCCAGCTCAGCCAATCAGACTGAGGTAGTGTGAGCAGGTTGGTGGGTCAGTGATCTATTAGATTGGCTGCCCACAGTTCCCGTCATAGAATGGGAGTTGAGCACTGGAACAAATGTTCCTGTGCAGTTTGGTATGCAGCTTGGATCTCAAGACACAAGGATCGTGTTCGAAACCCAGGAAAGTCCCACAGAATATGGGATGGTTGGGGCCCCGGGCATGGGCTAAATGAAAATAATTAAGAATATTTAAGCTCACCAGTTCATTGATGTGTTGGCTTTTATTATTTAGACTTTTTTTCTTTATTGTTACCTTGTGATCCTGTCATTAACACACTATCTATCCTGGGGTGATAATATTTACTGCATCTATAGAGAAGCATTATCGTCACCTAGGGAAGGAAGTGTTAGGACTACAGAATGACATAATATGAGAGGGTTGTAGTTCACATAGGTGAACTTGTCAGCGCTGATAACAATGCTTGGGATTTCAGTGCAGCACAGGCAGGAAGTTTCAAGCTCACTGAATTTCTTGCAGATCAACCTGTATTTTTCTAGACATGAACCTGCATTGGAAAGACTTACTGATGGATTTAACGTAAGAGATAGGTTAAATATTGAGCATTAGAATTAGGTAAACTGCTAAAGATTAATCCCCAGAGTCAGAGTGGGGGTTCAGTTTAAGTGCTATGGGGAGATTAAAGAAGAAGTGTGGTCTTACCATATTGTGTAGGAGTGCACAGCATACTTACCCCTGCCAGCTCCACATCCGATGCTACTGCTATCTTCTCAGCCACTTCTTCTGGGCCCATGTTGTCTCTGTTGGGCCATTGGCTAGTCAGTACTGTGCATGTGTGCTACAGTCACATAGTCCTGGCACCCGGCTTTAATTTCAGCATCTTACATGTTTACATTATACATGTTACATTTAAATATTACATGCACACATATGCCATAAACAGTGTACTTAAAACTCAAACTGCTAATATATATATATATATATATATATATATATATATATATATATATATATATGTGTATATATATACTGTATCTATATATAGATATATCTATCTATCTATAGTTCCATCCCCCCTAACTGTGGGGGATGGAACTGACTTAGAAGAGGAGAGAGATCGCTGTTCCTAATCACTAGGAACAGCCGATCTCTCTCTCCTCCCCTGTCAGAACAAGGATCTATCTGTTTACATTGACAGATCCCCATTCTGGCTCTCTTTCCCACGATCGCGGGTGGCCGGCGGACAATGAGGCCGCCGGCCACGCGCATCGGGTCCCCCGCCATGCAGCGGGCGCACGCACCTGCTATGGCTCTTAAAGGAGCCAGCGTACCCCTACACCGTTTCGTGGGAAAGAGCCGACCTGCCGCAGTATAATGACGGCGGCTGGTCAGCAAGTGGTTAAGCAAGAACAGTAGGTGACCATTAATCAGTTGTAATAAGTGACTCTGCATGCTAAAACAATATTCCCCCTTTTTTTTTTTTTGATTGGGTGTTTTAAAATTTAGCAGAAGTGCAAGTTATGCCCACCTCTGTAGGCTTAACCCTGTCAGATCAATTGATCATACTTTTCATGCAATCTGTATAACTACTTACGAAAGACTTCAAAAACATCTTTTGAATATCTTGGAAGCTTATATACATATGGGTGAATTTCAGCTGCTCCTTTTTCTAGCTAATGCAAAAAGGCTTTAGTTTGTAATGGGTGGGCTATTTCATGGTGGCTTAGGAAGCTCCATATTATTCTTCCAGCCAGTGGTATCACAGCTCCTTTATTGAGGTTTCTAAGGTACAATTTGCAATGGTGGTTAGCTGCCACTGGAAAACAGGGTGATAATTAAAAGAAACACTAGAGCCATAGCTATTGTTTGAAGAGGAAGCTTCTGGTCACTTATCCGCCTCTGACCACACACAGTAAAGCCACTTTTAACCATGAATCAAACATGCCTTGATTATCTTCAAATCTATGATATATAACAGTTTCCAAGAAATTCTCTAATTTATAATGAATACATTATACGATTTTCATCTGACATTTTGTGTGAAATAGTCTGTATTATGGCATGCATTTAGAAATATTTAAAAGAAAAAATAAAGGTAAAATCTTTAGAGAAATATAGATGTTTGTTTTAAAAACCTCTTACACTGTATATTTTTAGTTCTGGGAGCCCAGCAGAGTTGTTCAAATGAGGGGATTTAGGCACTGAGAACAAATGCACATTAAAGTGTTTTTTTATTTTAAATAATACCTAATTGTTTACCTGATGCTAATACTCATCCTAACCCTAAAAACATAACCCACTGATCTTAGCCTAACCTTAATGTTTAGCCTTAATGCAAACTTTACAACAAACTCATAACAAGTGATCCCTATTCCCAGCCTAAACCTAAAATGTAAAGCGATACTCTCAAAAAAAACGAACTGGTTAAAAAGGTCTGAAGAAAAATAAGATTGGTCGCACACCATGGAAGGAAGAACTAAATAACAACCTCTCCCACTGCCCTCATCCCAGAACGCCACTCAGCTGAAGAGAAATTCCCCTCCAAAGTCTTCTTCTGAATTCTGGGACTATTCTTTAATCCCAGTGGATATTCAAAGTGGCAGGGGAACACAAGAAAGTTAAGTATATTCTGCATACCTGGCAAAAGAAAACACTCCTACTATCTGTTCTCACCACAACAATATCAAAGAAACAAAAATCCACTGATTTGGCCTTTTACATTATGGCCAGAAAAGGTGACAAAACTGACAGGGAAACTAACAGACAAAAGATATATTTCCATAAAGTGTATTCTTAACTCCTTTCCTGCCTGCCATTTGTATTAGAATACTTTAAAAAGTTTTATTGCAGAACTAGCCCTTGTGTCAGACGTTAGATCTCTTATGCCCTGTACACACGGTCGGAAATTCCGACAGAAAATGTCCGATCGGACCACGTTGTCGAAAAATCAGATCGTGTGTGGGCTCCATCTGACTTTTTTCGTCGGAATTTCCGACGGAAAAAATTTGAGATCCTGCTCTCAAATTTTCCGACAACAAAATCCGATCAGACTTTTTCCGATCGTGTGTAGAGAATTCCGACGGACAAAGTGCCACGCATGCTCAGATCAAATTATGAGACCAAAGCTATTGGCTACTAGCCTCTACGTAGTTCCGTCATATGCAATGAACGTCACCACGTTCAGAATGATCGGATTTTCCGACAACTTTGTCCAACCGTGTGTATGCAACACCAGTGTTGGACAAAATTCGTTGGAAAAAATCCGACAAATTTTGTTGTCGGAATTTCCGACCGTGTGTACGAGGCATTACAGTGCTATAGTGACTATGGCAGTTACAGTGATTAGGAACCAGTCACCATGGTTCCAAGCCACATATTCTCTATTACTTCATATAGACCATGTGACATTGTTTACACCAAGCTAGCTCCGGCTGGCTGAGCTATCATTGTGCCTTTCACAGGGAGAAGAACTTTGATATAAGCAGTTGGCAGACTCAGACTAATAAAATAAAGTATACACACCCAAAATTAATACTTGCAGTATAAAATCTAAAAACCATATACATTATTATACGTTGTTAAAGCTAAAAAAGATTTTTTGCTTCAATATTTTGTTGCTTTGTATAGGAAAATGGAACAATATCACAGTTACAATACAATGACACATATTCATCAGATATAATTGGGGAAAGAATGAAACATAACATAGATAGATGTATGTACTGTATGTAATCCAAATCACTTACTGTTAAGTCTAGTAATGTGTGATGTCATCTACATGGAATATTACATATACTGAGGAACTTTTACCAGAATAATGCTAATAATGCAGAATAATGCTAAAGCAAAAATACATACACATGCAATTTGACCTTTAGCTATATAAACAACCATAAAAATGTTAATGTTACAAACAAGAAAGGATAGATAGGTAACTGATTTATTTTGTTTTACATTTTTGTCTCTTTGTTAGCTTAAAATGAATTAAAGTTTAAAAAAATGAATTAAAAAAGACAGAATACAGTCAACAACCAACGAACTGGAGCCAACAGGACAGGTTCTTGATGATGTCATTGCTGTGCAGCTAATCACAGAACCACCATGCCCACTTAAAGGGTCAACATCTGTTGCCAGCCGGGGGCTAACCAATACCTACAGGCACTGATAAATTTGGCCTGGGCATCTACATTATCGTTAATAAGCATTTTTTAAGCTGTGGCTTTGCCGAGGAAGCATTTACTCAGTTTTCCAATGAGCAAACTGCAATATTTAAACTTTATAGCAAGTTACAAAGTGAGAGGCTGAAGAAGGTTCCCATTTATGTCAGACAAGCTTGAACACAGCTTAGAACTTCACAGGCACCAGGTTTTAAATGACTGTGTCATTTCTAAACCAGCATCTCAGGCTAGGAAGTAGATGATGACCTTGAACAAAGATGGCATTTTAAAAATGTACTTGCTCTCTGTTTACCCAAACCACTTCCTCAATCATTCATTTTTTGTAATTAAATAAAAAAGCATGTCAATGTCCTAAAAGATACTAACCATGTAAACCAGGTATTTTTTGGATGGTATCAATATACCACCTGTAAGCAGGCACTTCCAAAAGGGTTAATGTGTTTGTCTTTCTGTGTTTTCGGTCTGTGCTCGTGCCCTCAAGGATACTGAGCCAGCCAGGTGCAAAGTGGATTTGATTTACTAAAGGCAAATAGACTGTGCAGTTTGCAAGTGCAGTTGCTCCAGATCTTAGTAACTGAGGGGGAGCTCTGCTGACTTCCATCATCCAATCAGGTGCAAGCAAAAATTCATTTTTTTTTATTTTCCTTGCATGTGATTAGGTATTATTTGTAAAGTGAAGTTTTACCTCATTTACTAAGCTCTGGAGCAACTTGCAAATTGTACAGTCTAGCTGTCTTTAGTAAATCAACCCCAATGTTTCTTTGTTTTCCCATATTTAGGTTTCTATGCATTACTGTTAAGAGACTGATCCCAAAAGGTAGCGACAACTCCAAATTGGCTATTATATTTTTACAATTCTTAAATATCGCATGCCTGGACCATTACTTATATCACATGCATTTATTTATTTATTTATTTTCTTTAGTGAATTGACTTTAATGCTGTTTAATGAGATATTTACCAGCATTCGTGCTTTTTTAAGTAAATACTGCATAAGGTGATAGTCAATTGACACACGATTCACAACTCAGTAGGGTACAATATCGTTATTTTACTTGTATATTGTTTTGCATCCAGAGTTGGCAGCACTGCAATTTTTAGGTTCATTACCTTGACAAGAGTTCATGTATCCCTTTTGATATTATTGTGTTATTTGAATGTGTTTGTACTATGATTTATTCATCAATTTTTGTTGGGTGTTTGAGGTAGCGCCACACTTTTTATTGCTACCAGTCAATTGACAATTTCCCCATTGTATGCGTGTATTTGGGAAAAATGTGTCAGATCATCTAAATACCGCAAGCGATCTGCTTTAGTGAATGGAGCCCTAAGTTCCTTAACATAAATATTTTAATTAAAAAAGGCATTTTTTTTCATAATAGTTTTGCAGTATTACAAAAATAACAATTACTGTATACAGACACTGATTTTAATATGTCAATGACGCCAATAATTACTCAGTAAATGAATATTTTTATGTGTGTATTTGGATGTAACTTACAGCTGAAAAGATAAATAATTCCCAATTATCTCACACCCTAATTAGTGCATTTGCAGATCCCTGGGCATTCATTTCAGCTGTGACTGATTTGTCATTGCTCTGTGGGACAAGACCATATGTGTTTAGCACGTCATACTGTAACATTTTTACCATGATGCCAGCTCTGTAATTTAGGAAAGATATGTTTACTGGTCCATATGTAAATGTTAGTATTGCTGATATCAATACATAGCAGCTTAGCAAAAGAAATGGAAGGAAAGTAACAAATACTGAGTCCATAAACACTGAAATCCAGCTATGACCCTGAATCGAGAGTTTGTACCTGCTCTCCTGTCTTTGTGCCACTGGAAGTATCATCATCCAAACTAGATTTATACTTCTACCCCTCAGGCTAACTGTCTTGTGCTGCCCTGTACTCCCCATGGTTAATCACTGGTGCAATTAAAGCCCAGCTATAGCCAAATGTCATGCACATGTTTTGATATAATGAAACAGGGTTTGAGCCAATGTCTACATATTGGGTTTGTCTGTATCCCCATTTAGAAGACTTCTTGTCTCTTCCTGTCTGGCCAACAAAACAGCATTCTCATTGCAAAGATTTCCACTTACCTCATGCAGAGTTGATGGTTGTAAAAACAGAAACTAAGGGGAAATAGTTGTAATGTATATATATATATATACAGGGCTCAAAATTTCAAGTCCTGAGCTACTAGCCAGGCCTCCACCATGTAGCCCGTGTCCACCATGCAGCCCGTGTCCACCATGCAACATGTAGCCAGTGTCAGCCATGCAGCCCGTGTCCACCATGCAGCCTGTGCCCACCATGCAGCCCGTGTCCACCATGCAGCCCGTGTCCACCATGCACCATGTAGCCCGTGTCAGCCATGCAGCCCATATCCACCATTCAGCCCGGGCCCACCATGCACCATGTAGCCCCTGTCAGCCATGCAGCCCATATCCACCATTCAGCCCGTGCCCACCATGCAGCCCGTGTCCACAATGCAACCCGTGCCCACCATGCAGCCTGTGTCCACCATGCAGCCGTGTCCACCATGCAGCCATGCCCACCATGCAGTTGGTGCCCACAATGCAGCCTGTGCCTACCTGTGCCTACCTGTGCAGGGGAGGAGAGGAACAGGAGAGCCACCCCGGATGTTCACAGCGCAGGGAACACAGTGATAACAGCTTTCATTTCAATTTCTGTATTCCCGCCACTCAACGTCATATACAGCCCCGCCCCCTGGCTGGGGAACTTTGATTGACAGATCACCCGTCACCGGAATTGGACGTGTGATCTGTCTATCAAGGTCCCGAGACCAGGGGGCGGGGCTGTATCTGACAGCGAGCGCCAAGGAACACTGCAATGTGAAATGAAAGCTGTTATCGCTGTGTTCCCCACGCTGCGCTGTGAACACCCACACGTCTCTCTCTCTCTTCCCCTCCGCAATCTCCCATTCCGCCCAGGCTGCCGGCAGTGCTCAGCCCCCCCCCCCCCCCACTTCAGGCAGTCCTCGTCAGCCCTCAAAATGCACTCGCAAAATGCGAGCAGGCGAGTGCAATTTTTGGCTCTCTGGGTAGAATCAGTCAAAGTAACAGGACTAGATGACTGAACTTGAAGCCTTCTTCTGCAATGGTGTTTAAAGTGATGCTTCCAACAATGTTTTGTAGGTTGGCAGACATCACTCCCTTAAATGGTGAGATGTAATAACACAGGAGTGTCTTTAATAACCTCTTTGGGGTATTAAGAGGGATTCCGGTTCCCTCTGTGCACTCTTGTGTGATGTCTTGAATTGAAGCTAGCTGAGGTGATCTGAATGAATGAATGAATGAATGATTTGTATAGCGCTGCAACTGCGAACTGAATCGCCTCGAGGCGCTTGATCCGACCTGCGTTGATTCCTTCTTAGAAGAGGTGGGTCTTGAGTTTTTTCCTGACACCTACCTGGTTTATCTCCTAGGGCAATTGGATTGTAAGCTTTCTGTCTTGGACTTGGGCGAACACACTCATACTGGTCAATACATACACAACAGTAACACATCTTGGTTGCTTGTGCAGTTTCTTTAAATTTCTTGGTTATATTGTTCATAGTAGATTTACCATTTCTATCATTTTGAGACACCTGTATCTTTAGTGTAACATCAGTTACACTCACTAGTCTAACTCCAGCTGACAATTCTTCCAACATGTCTTTCTAGTTTTCTTTTAACTGAGTTTCATCTTCTAGTGTATTTAACTGGATCATTATGTGGTCTAAAGGCTGTTGCACTCTGACTTCGTCTATCATCTTGGGATCTAGGCCTTTCTTTAAAAGCAGTTGGTGTAAGATCTTGTCAAGATGTTTTATGTACTTGAATAATTTTTCCCCTATTCTCTGGAATGCGAGGTTAAGCTGGTATATAAGTTTTAAGGTCTTTGCTGTTTTCCCAAACACATCTTGTAGAATTTTTGACACTTTGTCACAAAATATCCCAAAGCGGTGATAAATTTAAGCCCTATCATGGCCATGGATGTTGGCACAGGGGTTCTCTTTCTTGGCACTATCTGACTCGAACTCTCTGGGTTGCTTCATAATGGGTGCTGTAGAATTTGTGGAATGTCTGTTCTTCACACCACTCGTGATGGGGTCCATTTTACTGGCTTGGCTTGTAGACGCTGTCATCACTCTACCAAAGTAAGAGGTCCTGTCAATGATACTATCCAGTGGGTTATACAAGTATAGTCCAGCCAGCGCTGGGGCCTTTGGATTACTGTAGGAGTGCTCACTCCCAACTGAGAGTATTTGTAATTCCAAGGTAAATAGACACAATCCCCTTTCAGCAGAACTCCTTTGTTGGCAGCAACAATAGCAACAATTGCAGAATAAACACTTTTTGCACCTCTGGCCACACACAAGCTCCAGCAGCCCCAGCCCTTTATTCTCCAGGCTCATGGCCCAGCCAGTGGGTCCTAGCAGATCTTCTTTCTCCTCAGTAGGTGAGCTTAGCATGACTGCAGCAGTGGCCTAGATAAATTCTTCTGCCCTCGCTGCTAGGGGCAGAATAAACACTTTTTGCACCTCTGGCCACACACAAGCTCCAGCAGCCCCAGCCCTTTATTCTCCAAGCTCATGGCTGAGACATCAGACAATCCCAGTCCTCTACTGTGTTCTCCTCTCCCTGTGCCTCTGGCAGGGAGGAAGGAATGCACTCACTGTTGGCTTAAAGTTGTTGACAGCTGGTGCTACACACCTAATGAAGGAATGTGGGGAGTCAGACTTTGGGCACTGACAAACCTCTGCACGTTATGGAAAATCCAGGTACTCTCAGTCACAGGGTAATTTACACTAACTTTTACCTCACTAAATTACAATGTAATTTCTTGCATGTAAGTATGTTTTTATAAAACACTCATTACTTTGGTAATATAACAGTGGAAGAAAAGTGATGAATTTTCATGATCAAAGATATCTTTTTTCTATCCATTTGTCTACTCTGTATGAACATGGCAGGATGTAATTAGCTTGTCTATTACTAGCAGATCGGGCATGTAAAGAGGCAATGTGTGGGCACATATGTACTGTTTCCTTAACCACAGCCGCCGCTGTGCAATAAGAAGAAATGATGAACAGTACAAGGACACCAGCTCAAGACTGCTGGTCCTTACAGATGTTTTCAGATTTTAGATGTTAATTACAGTTATAACTGCACATAGTTACTACGGATAATGCCACATAATTACATGACAAGGTTGTTGTCGTGGCGGCATTAAGCATTTCATAAGTACTATGGCGCGCAAATGTTAATGTTTATATGTGACATACTGGCATAATTCGTTTTGCCCAGCAGTAGATAATCAGTTTGTACATTTGTAAAGCAGTAAGCTCTACTAAAGCTTTAAAGGCTTAAATATGTCCTAGGCATAATGAATCTCCACCTCTGCATACAATGACTTTAAAGTTTTGGGTACACTGATATAAGGCCTGAAAATCTGCAGTTCTGCTCGCCTTGCCAACATCTTAAAATAGCTTCCAGGGCAACTCTGCTTCTGATGTGGGGCATCTACATCTACATCTACTACTATGTAGTATCTTATGAATATGGCTTTTATTACTTTTTTGTATCTAGAATGCTTGCCTTTTTAGATACCAACTGACAACATTCAAGTAAGGGCAATATTCAAGTATCTAGAATGTTTTTAACTAATATTGGAGTTATAGAAGCTGGTATTGAGTCATTGATTTCTGGATAGAGTGGGAATTAATCTTTTCTCTTTTCTTCATCCTAGAATTATTGATTTAATTTCAACATGATAGAATATACATAGCATTAGTCCCCGTACACGCGGTCGGAAATTCCGACCACAAAATCCGTCAGATTTTTTCCGACAGATTTTGTCCGACACTGGTGTTGCATACACGCGGTCGGACAAAGTTGTCGGAAAATCCGATCATTATGAACGTGGTGACGTTCGTTGCGTACAGCGGAACTACGTAGAGGCTAGTAGCCAATAGCTTTGGTCTCGTAATTTGATCTAAACATGCGTGGCACTTTGTCCGTCGGAAAAAGTCCGATCAGACTTTGTTGTCGGAAAATTTAAGAGCAGTATCTCAAATTTTTTCCGTCGGAGCCCACACACGGCCGGATTTTCCGACAACATGGTCCGATCGGACATTCTCCATCGGAATTTCCGACCATGTGTACAGTTCATAAGAGGAATTTTTAGGGTACAGCAATCTTAAAAAAGGCAACATATAAATATAATAAATTTTTCTAGTGATTTATTTTGTTTAGCTTTAAGCTGAGTTTACCTACATATGATCCACTGCAGTCAGATTCAACAAGTTTTTCACATTGCCTCTGCAAAGTAATTTATCTTTTTACCAAATAACCGTGTACAACAATATTTAGTGCTGATGAAACAAATAGTGAAGCCTCAAATAGAGATAACCAAGTAATTTAAGAAAGGGGTACCATCATTCTGTTATGACAATAAACTGAAACTGGAGACCACCCCCCAATAGTCGTCAGAGAGCAAAAGAGGAAATGGACTATCTTGGCTGGGAAGGGGTTAACAGCAGGGGCGATCAAAGGGTTACCTGTGGGCCTAGCCAGTGTTTTACTATACTGTGTGAGGTGCTTTTACTAGGGGAAGAGTTGGAATGTATTCCCTGCCTTGCAGGAACACCAAATCAATGCCTTCATTCCTGTCAGAACGGCAATCTGCCTTGTTTACATAGGCAGATCATAGTTCTGACTCTCTGCCGGTCAATGGGTGTCGGAGAACATCGGGTAATCACATCGGATGCAAGCCCTCTACCCAGAACTGTTGGATCACATATGTGATCCGGTGCACAGGTGCCGCCCTGCAGCAGTAAGTAAATATTGATGCTTTATTAACAGTTTTTATCTTTTCTTTTTGTGTGCTCTTTCTCTGTTGATCTCTGTGAGTTGACTGTGCTGGCATGATCGGCTATTGCTGTCTACTTACCCACTATAATTGTGGTTCAATTGTTAAGTAGGACTTTTTCTTGCATCAGACAAATCATCTATTTTTTAAGTACACTTCATACCACCTAAATCTTCATTGCCAACAAGTGGAGTTTACCATTGGGTTGTGTTCCTTTATGTGTTGCACGGGCCTGTAATCCATGCACCCCCTGGCAGCTGTTGTATTGTCCTATTAGGAATGCTTTCAGAAATAGAAGTGTTAATAGTTAATTTTTACCAATTAACATTAAATGTAAATAAACATAAGAGAAATACAAATCAAATCAATATTTAACCACTAGGCGTCCATGCTATAGCTGAAAGATGGCTACAGCGTGGACTCCAATTGCCGGGAGGACGTCCCTGGACATCCTCCTGTTTACTTCCCCAATGCGCGCCGCCATGGGCGTGCATCAGGGAAGTTCTGTGTTGGCCATGTTACATGCATCTTACTAAATACCTTGGAATGTCTACTTTCAAAAAAGGGGTCATTTGGGGGGTACTTTCCTGGCTTGTTCAGGTCGCAAGAAATGAGATTACCACCAGTACATTTGGTGTGATCAATTTTTTATGATTTGCACCACAGCTTGTAGACTCTCTAACTTTCACAAAGACCAAATAATATCCACTAATTTGGGTTATTTTTACCAAAGATATGTAGCAGTATAAATTATGTCCAAAATTTATGAAGAAAAATAATTTTTTTTTTTTTAATTTGCATTTATAGCGCAAAAAATAAAAAACCCAGAGGTGATCAAATACCACCAAAAGAAAACTCTATTTGTATGAAAAAAATGACAAAAAAAACATTTGGGTACAGTGTTACATAACTGAGTAATTGTCCTTCAAAGTGTGAGAGCACTGAAAGCTGAAAATTGGTTTGGTCACGAGGGGGGTTTAAGTGGGTTTAAGTGCCCAGTTGTCAAGTGGTTAATGTGACCATCTTTGCCTTCAAAACAGCATCAATTATTCAACTCTTCTAGGTAAGCTTGCACACAGTTTTTGAAGGAACTCGGCAGGTAAGTTGTTCCAAACATCTTGGAGAACTAACCACATGCCTTCTGTGGATGTAAGCTGCCTCAAATCCCAAGGTGTTTTGTCTCATTGGTCTCATCAAGGAGGCAAAATGCATTGGATGGAGCTATACATGACATCATCCTACATACAGTTGAGTTGGAGCTGGAACCAATCTTGACTGAGCGTTCTATCTTGTTGTTGGGTGACAGCACAAGGCTAGGTGAGCAGTGCTGGGACAAGGCCATTTGGTGCCCAGGGCAAAGATGGCAAACTGCGCCCCCCCCCCCCCCCCCCATTTTTAAGAAAGAATCATTGTTGTTTTTAAAACGAGAATATACTTAAAACAATACAAATTCAATAAGGTTTAATGCGATAGAAACAGCGTTCACTCACACTCAATTTGCAAAATGCAGCATGAGGGGGTTAATGTATTGCCACTGGTTTCTGATACATTAGCGACCAGTGCCAGTTAATTAACCCCTGTGTGCTGCATTAGTGGCACCAGTGTAACACTGACACTGGTGCCATTTATGCAGCACAAAGGGGTTCATTTACTGTAACTGGTCTGATGGGCATATTTTATTTTAAGAGCAACACTGATGGGCATATTTTATGTTAAGGGGCACTCTGATGGGCATAACAAAATGTGCCCATTAGTGTTGCTCTTAAAATAAAATATGCCCATCAGAGCAAATAAGTAGCATGCTGATAGGTACATTTTATGTTAAGGGACACTCTGATGGGCACATTTTATGTTAAGGGACACTCTGATGGGCACATTTTATGTTAAGGGACACTCTGGTGGGCACATTTTATGTTAAGGGACACTCTGGTGGGCACATTTTATGTTAAGGGACACTCTGATGGGCACATTTTATGTTAAGGGACACTCTGATGGGCACATTTTATGTTAAGGGACACTCTGGTGGGCACATTTTATGTTAAGGGACACTCTGGTGGGCACATTTTATGTTAAGGGACACTCTGGTGGGCACAGAAAGGAATACAGTCATTGCAGGAATACAGATCTGGGTGCTACCCAGCAGAGTCGCCACGGGCAATTCAGAGTGAGCTGACTCCTGATCAAAGGAACCGTTGCTGTATCGCTGGGTCAGGTGAGAGGGCCGATCGGCCATTATCTACTAACGTCCATAGGAACTGCAGTCTCTGACCATCTCCTGTACTATGTCTGCAGTCTCTGACCGTCTCCTGCAGTATGTCTGTGGTCATGTGGTCATCGATAAAGGACGAGAGTGGTGGTGGTGTGTGTGTGTGTGGGGGGGCGGGGGCCTAATTGAAGGACCCGGCCTTGGGGCGGCAAACGGAGTAAATCCGGGTCTGGTTAAGGGACACTCTGGTGGGCACATTTCATGTTAAGGGACACTCTGGTGGGCACATTTTATGTTAAGGGACACTCTGGTGGGCACATTTTATGTTAAGGGACACTCTGGTGGGCACATTTTATGTTAAGGGACACTCTGATGGGCACATTTAATGTTAAGGGACACTCTGATGGGCACATTTTATGTTAAGGGACACTTTGGTGGGCACATTTTATGTTATGGGACACTCTGGTGGGCACATTTTATGTTAAGGGACACTCTGGTGGGCACATTTTATGTTAAGGGACACTCTGGTGGGCACATTTTATGTTAAGGGACACTCTGATGGGCACATTTAATGTTAAGGGACACTCTGATGGGCACATTTTATGTTAAGGGACACTCTGAAAATATGGCCATCAGAGTGCCCCTTAACAAAATATTGCCATCAGAGTGCCCCTTAACAAAATATGGCCATCAGTGTGCAGCTTAGGAAACATGTGCCCCACATACCTTGAGCTCAGGAGTAGTCGGCACAAGCTGCAGTGGGGCGGAAAGCTGCAAGATATAGCTTTCAAGTGAGTCAGGACAGGAGCCGCATGTAGCAGGGGGATGGGGTGGAGCGAGCACGTGATGTCACACCCGGATGGGCACTCTTGTGCAAAAAACAGGGAGCCGCGAGTAGCAGGGGGGCAGGGCGGAGCATGCATGTGACGTCTCACCCGACCAGACGCTCTCGTGACAGAAGATTGGGCGTGAGAGCCGCGGTCAGGAGGCGGGGCGCACACACGCAGCGTCACTGGTTGCTGGGAAACCCACAGTGCCAGCAAGCCAGTGACTGCTACTACACTGGCGGTCCCTGGCAAGAGTGCCGCTCGGGCTGCCATTTAATGTATGCTGTGCCTGTTTTACAAGGACTTCACTGAACGACTTTGCCGATCGGCCATTATCTACTAACGTCCATAGGAACTGCAGTCTCTGACCATCTCCTGTACTATGTCTGCAGTCTCTGACCGTCTCCTGCAGTATGTCTGTGGTCATCAATAAAGGACGAGAGTGGTGGTGTGTGTGTGTGTGTGGGGGGGGGGGGCGCATTGAAGGACCCGGCCTTGGGGCGGCAAAGGGAGTAAATCCGGGTCTGGTTAAGGGACACTCTGGTGGGCACATTTCATGTTAAGGGACACTCTGGTGGGCACATTTTATGTTAAGGGACACTCTGATGGGCACATTTTATGTTAAGGGACACTCTGGTGGGCACATTTTATGTTAAGGGACACTCTGGTGGGCACATTTTATGTTAAGGGACACTCTGATGGGCACATTTTATGTTAAGGGACACTCTGGTGGGCACATTTTATGTTAAGGGACACTCTGGTGGGCACATTTTATGTTAAGGGACACTCTGATGGGCACATTTAATGTTAAGGGACACTCTGATGGGCACATTTTATGTTAAGGGACACTTTGGTGGGCACATTTTATGTTATGGGACACTCTGGTGGGCACATTTTATGTTAAGGGACACTCTGGTGGGCACATTTTATGTTAAGGGACACTCTGATAGGCACATTTAATGTTAAGGGACACTCTGATGGGCACATTTTATGTTAAGGGACACTCTGGTGGGCACATTTTATGTTAAGGGACACTTTGGTGGACACAACAAAATATTGCCATCAGAGTGCCCCTTAACAAAATATGGCCATCAGAGTGCCCCTTAACAAAATATGGCCATCAGTGTGCAGCTTAGGAAACATGTGCCCCACATACCTTGAGCTCAGGAGTAGTCGGCACAAGCTGCAGTGGGGCGGAAAGCTGCAAGATATAGCTTTCAAGTGAGTCAGGACAGGAGCCGCGTGTAGCAGGGGGATGGGGTGGAGCGCGCACGTGATGTCACACCCGGACGGGCACTCTTGTGCAAAAAACAGGGAGCCGCGAGTAGCAGGGGGGCGGGGCGGAGCATGCATGTGACGTCTCACCCGACCAGACGCTCTCGTGACAGAAGATTGGGCGTGAGAGCCGCGGTCAGGAGGCGGGGCGCACACACGCAGCGTCACTGGTTGCTGGGAAACCCGCAGTGCCAGCAAGCCAGTGACTGCTACTACACTGGCGGTCCCTGGCAAGAGTGCCGTTCGGGCTGCCATTTAATGTATGCTGTGCCTGTTTTACAAGGACTTCACTGCGCCCCCCCACCCCCAATAATTTGTACCGCCCAGGGCACCCGCCCATTCTGCCCCCCCCCTGTACCGGCTCTGTATGTGAGTGTAATTGTTTTATGCATGCTTTAAAGATAATAAACAGTGTAACACAATGAACA
The DNA here is from genome assembly GCA_028564925.1 of Lithobates sylvaticus. Lineage (NCBI taxonomy): Eukaryota > Metazoa > Chordata > Amphibia > Anura > Ranidae > Lithobates > Lithobates sylvaticus. The sequence goes on along the minus strand of CM053026.1, from coordinate 329,297,934 downwards.
TTGTACTGTATTCATTCTTTGAGTTGGCATATATCTGAGCATAAGAGGAGATATTTGGTGTTTAGCTGAGCTGATCTGATCTGATGGAGTGGCATAAATTGAGGAGCATTAGTGGTGGAACCCCCTAAGAAAGGAGGAGTGGTGAAACCACCAGGAAAAGAAGTGAAGGAAACTGTTTGTGGTGGAACCATCTAATGATTCTAAGCATGTTTAGAACCTATATTACCTATATAACCTATATATTATAATATATAATATATATATATATATATATATATATATATATATATATATATATATATAAATCTGGTGTGTGGTATGAGAAGCTGCAGCTCAGCATGTGGTGATTGAAATATGGAATATAGAAATAGTAGAAGAGTAGAAGAGTGCAATGGCTGAAAAACACACTGGACACTAAATGCACTTTTGTTTGCACATGGGACTTTGCTTTTGACCTTTTTTATGATTGATACGTTTCAATGGTATCTTATTTAGTAGTGTGCACATATGAATTGGTTTATTCACGCACTATGCACTTTTCTATGTATTGAGCTAATTGGTATCACTTAATTTAAAGCATTAAGATTTTTTAGAGTGCTGTATTTATAAATCCAGTATCTAAGATAAAATGTTTGATCTATTACAACATCTATAGAAATAAGGGTTTGCGATTGTTTTTATGACCGCCCCCCTTGATTAGTGTTCCAGTAATTTATACCAGGTTGTTTGTTTAACCACTTGCCAAAAAGCTACAGTAAGTATACTGCAGAAGGTCAGCACAATCCCGTGAGCTGTTGTACCTATACATCGGCTCCTTTAAGCTGGCCACGAGCCATCGGGCACGAGAGGCAGAACAGGGAGATGTGTGTGTAAACACACAAATCCCTGTTCTGTTCTGTGAGACAGATTTGAGTTCCTAATAGCTAGGAACCACAATCTGTCATCCCTTCTTGTCAGTCCCCTCCCCCTACAGTTAGAACACACAGTCAGGGAACACAGTTAACCCCTAGTGTTAACCCCTTCCCTGTCAGTGATATTTATTGACATTTATACAGTAATCAGTGCATTTTTATAGCACTGATCGCTGTATAGTTGTCAATCTTCCTAAAAATGTGTCAAAAGCGGCCGATGTGTCCGCCATAATGTCGCAGTCGCGGCTAAAATCACAGATCACCGCCATTACTAGTATAAAAAAAAAATAATAATAAAAATGCCAAAAATCTATCCCCTATTTTGTAGACGCAATAACTTTTGCGCAAACCAATCAATATACGCTTATTGCGATTTTTATTACCAAAAATATGTAGAAGAATCGGCCTAAACTGAGGAAAAAATTTTTTTTTTTTTTAAAAATGGGGATATTTATTATAGCAAAAAGTACAAATCATTGTGTTTTTTTTTTTCAAAATGCCAATTGGTCCGGGGCTGAAGTGGTTAAAGCGACGCAGTGCCACGTCGCAAAAAATGCTCTGGTCATTGAGCAGCCAAATCTTCCGGGGCTGAAGTGGTTAAAGGTGTCCTCTAAACAAACTTGGGGCCTTCCAGGGAAAGTGTATTTATTTTAGTTATATGTCAGTTGCACACAGGTCCACTTCTTTCAACTAATTGTGAATTTTGAAGGCAATTAGTGGCACCAGAGCTTATGTATGGGTTTCACAGGAAAGAAATGCATACTCATGCAATTTAGGTTGGCCATACATTATACAATTTTCATACAATTTTCTGTACAATTTTCTGTACAATTTTCTTTAGATTTACCTTCAACTATGTAGTGCAAGGGCCTGCCTAATTGGATACAATTGAAAGTTTTGTTTAGTTTGAACTCATATTATATGTTTTTTGGTAAATCTAAAAGAAAATTGTACAAGAAAATTTAGCATGTATGGCCAGCCTAAGACTTTTCATACCTTTATTTGGAAAACCTTGATTATTGAGAGGGGGATTGGGGAGTTGGGACTTTAAATGAAGCCATGGCTGGGTAGAGTCATGTGCCTCCATCCCTCTCGTAGTGACTTCAGCGAGCAAATTTGCAGAGGAGCAGCAAAAATGCTAAATGCTAAAAAAATATATATATATTTACTAATGAGGAGGAGATTGCGGTAACATCTCTTTTTACAGTGTACACCAATCACACTGATTGCCCCCCCCAATAAAGAGGACCTGTCACCACCCATCAAACTACCTGTCACAGTTCATCTGAGTACCTGTCAGTCCATATGAATACCTGTCAGTCCATATGAGTACCTGTCACAGTCTATCAGAGTACCCGAGTACCTGTCACAGTTCATCTGAGTACCCGAGTACCTGTCACAGTTCATCTGAGTACCCGTGTACCTGTCACAGTTCATCTGAGTACCCGAGTACCTGAGTACCTGTCACAGTCCATATGAGTACCTGTCACAGTTCATCTGGGTATCCGAGTACCTGAGTACCTGTCACAGTCCATATGAGTACCTGAGTACCCGAGTACCTGTCACAGTCCATATGAGTACCGAGTACCGAGTACCTGTCACCGCCCTTCAGAGTACCCGAATACCAGTCACCAGCCCATCAGAGTACCCAAATACCTGTCACCAGCCCATCAGAGTAACCCAGTACCTGTCACCAGCCCATCAGAGTAACCGAGTACCTGTCACCAGCCCATCAGAGTACTCGAGTACCTGTCTGCAGCTCATCAAGTTACCCGAGTACCTGTCTCCAGCCCATCAGAGTACCCGAGTACCTATCTGCAGCCCATCAGAGTACCCGAGTACCTATTTGCAGCCCATGCCTCATAGAATATACATTGGGGTGTTTGTTTTCCAAAATGGGGTCATTTTGTGGGTAATTCCACTGGGCTGGTGCTCAAGGACATTCAAAAGTGTAATAGGTGGTTGAGAAATGACATTGTCATTTATGCTCATAGAACGCCTGAAGGTGCTACTTCAATGTTGGTCCTTTGTTTGTGGCCAGGCTGTGTAAAAGTCTCACACATGTGGTATTGCCATACTCGGTAAGAGTAGCAGAATGTATTTTGGGGTGTAATTTGTTGTATGCATATGCTGTGTGTAAGAAATAACCTGACAATTTTCTAAAAAAAAAAAAAAAAAAATGAATTTTGCAAAGAGTAGTGGGAAAAAAATTACAACTTAAAAAAACTCACCATGCTACTTACTTAATACCTTGGAATGTCTACTTTCTAAAACTGGTCATTTGGGGGGTATTTGTACTTTCCTGACTTGTTAGTGTCTCAAGAAATGAGATTCACCTGATGTACTGAAGGCCTGATCAGATGTGTTAATTTTTCAGTGATTGGCACCATAGTTTGTAGACTCCATAACTTTCACAAAGACCAAATAATATACACTAATTTGGGTTATTTTTACCAAAGATATGTAGCAGTATAAATTTTGTCCAAAATTTATGAAGAAAAATTACTAATTTGCAAAATTTTATGACAGAAACAAAGAAAAATACATTTTTTCATAAAATTTATGGTCTTTTTTTATTTATAGCACAAAAAAAAAAAAGATTAAATACCACCAAAAGAAAGCTTTATTTGTGTGAAAAAAAGGATGTAAATTTCATATGGGTACAGTGTTGCATGACTGAGTAATTGTCATTCAAACTGTGAGAGCGCGGAAAGCTGAAAATTGGTCTGGGCAGGAAGGGGGTATAAGTGCACTGTATTGAGGTGGTTAAGGATGCAACGGCTTCCCGGCCACCTCCTTAGCAGCCAACTATATACAGTGTAAAAAAAACAAACGCAAATCGCGGCAAAATCACAGGAAAAACACTGTACTTGCATTTTGGATGCGGGTACATTGAAGTCTATTGCAGAGGCACAAAAATACATTGATGTTAACATGTTCCAAAGGGAACCCATGTCCCCTGCATTTCTGCAAAATGCATCAAAAAAGCATTAGTGTGAATAGAGCCTTAATGAATCTGACAAGCAGGACATTTACTCTTGGTTGGTTGCATGCTGTATTCACATGGAACACTATTCTGCATAGAGGTTCCACAGGTGTCACCACTCCCAGCAGTATGCTAGCCTACTTGGCCACCTAGAAAAGCATTCACAAAACAATTGTACATGTACAGCATATCAGAAAACTTAAACCCTCTTCTACATTACAGCCAGATCATCAAGTTATGAATAAATACATTTGATACAAAGTGGTTTAGTTTAGATTTTAATTAAACTGTTCTCTTCTTTTAAGTTGTCTTCCTATAGTTCCTAGATGTGACTTAATCAGGTAATGACATTTAATAGGAAATATATAAGAGGCTTTGAATTTCATCTCCCTTGTGCCGGAGCTAAGTAAGTAATAATGTTTGTTTCTAAGTAATAAAGTAGAGGCATGAGTTGGCTGCTGTATGAAAGTTCCAGATTTCTTTCTTACACAGCTACTTTTTGTAGTATTTAAGCCCTTTCATTTTTCTCATGAGCCTGTTTTGGAATATCAATAACTCGACACAATACACACGCATTCAAATCTCATTTCCTAATGGGATTATCCTGAGCCACAAAAGAGTTTGTCTACAGAGGGGGAGAGCAAAAAAGGATTACATTTCCAAAATCTTGTACCGCTGCCTAAATTCTGTCCATAAAGGTTTATAAAGCGCAACTTTATGGGAAAAAGAAAACAGTACTCAGCATTGTGTATTATGTTCTGCAAGAGAAACAGCTCTGTGTCTGCATTTGCCTATAGTTGGTAGAGAAAAGCACCCTCTTAACTTCACATGGCATAGACAATAAGTTGCTCTCCTCTTCAGGCTTCAGCAAGTTTAACCCCAGTTCCTCTAACTAGCTAAGAAAGTGAGGAAGAGAATAGATTTTTATCTGGTAAAGAAGACCAATATTTTCTTTCAAGTTCTTACAAGAGTAAGTACTCTTTAACATTATAGGAATTATTTAATAGCAAACTGTATCATGTGAAGATGTGTCGTAACTGATCCTTCAATTAGAAATCAGCTTGATGGTGTTAAGGTACCCTCAGACATCAGGTTGCATTTGAATGTTTGGAAAGGACGACAGTGCAGAGCTACATTTTCATTGCCTAACAGGGATATAAACAATGCATGACTATAGCCTTTTCATTCCAGATATGCTTGCCAGTCAAAGCTGGTTCTAAACAAATTAGCGCCCTAGACAAAATTTGGGTTCCATATGCTGAATTCCAGTACTAGATGACAGACACATTTCAAAATAATGAGGGGCCTAAAGCGAATATATAATGCTATGTCTAAAGTGCGCAAGGTTCATGGCAAGGGAAAACATGGGTGTTTTCTTCAAGCAGAACTAATCTGTTACAAAACAATACTTCGTTTTGTAGAGCACTTTTCAATTTTTTTTAAACCCCTCTGGGTTGCCATTTAACTGGGTCTCAAAACCTGGAAGGCAGGACAGGCTTCCCAATCCAATGATCGCTGTAACTGATTGTCACAGTGGTCACATGATCAGCAGCCCATCCTAGTTGCTCCTGATCATAAACAGATGTCAGTAGCTGTCTGTGACAGCTCAGGCAATGTGCTTGTAGCAAGCAGCAAAGGCACTCTCAGCACAGAAACCTCAGCCGCCATGGACGCATATGTGAAACATGTGGGCGTTAGGGAACACCCTTCCTTCCATGGCACATTTGCATTTTGTGATCAGCAAGAGGTTAATACAGTTTTTACTTTGCTTTTTCCATGTGTTTTCTCATTGTACTGCTTGTAGTCTAATGGCCTGTACACACCATCAGAAAATCGTACGAAAAATACCGCTTTAGAAGTGATCGTACGATAATCTGATCATTAGTACACAGCTTTCGAGAGCTTCTCACAACAATTCATGCAAAATTATCCAATGGGACAAGCACGAAAATCTTTCTCGTATGATAACAGATTGTACCATTTTAGTTTAATCAGTACAGTTGTAGTTCAAAAATACAGTACAAGTACACTACAACACATTACATGACTTCCAAATGTTGATTCTGTTGTACAAGAATTTTTGTATTTTTAGTAAACTCTTAATTTTCGATATGAGACTAGCCTGCAAAAACAAAAAAAAAAAGATGGTCATTTGTCCGATAATCTCATAGTGTGTACCAAGCATAATTCAGTGCACAGCACTATTTACTATAATACACTAAACAATCCCTATCATTCACCCCAAATACACTTAGCATGCCACACCATACAACTCATTATACTCTGCACATTATGGTATACAACCTAGATACAATCAACACACAGTATTTCCAACCACAATACACTCAACACTCCCTACCACACAATCAGCCCCCAAAAGCATGCCCTCTAAATACATGAGTACATCTACTTCCCAATAAAAGTGTATCTGGCACAGACAAAATACTTTGCTCTCTAGTGTTTGAGATTATATTTGGAAAGTTAAACTGTATATGTAGGTTTACTTGCTGCCTAAAGTATGTAAACCCAAAATTTTAAAGAAAAGAGAACATTTTTTTAGTGCACCCTCTATTACAGGGGTCTCCAAACTTTTTAAACAAAGGGCTAATTTACTGTCGTTCAGACTTTACGGGGGCCGGACTGTGGCCAGTGTGAGTAGAAAATGTCCCTGCACCAGTGGGAGTAAACATTGCCTCATAATTGGTTTTAACAGGAGGAATAGTGCCCCATGGTTTGTTTTAGCGGAAGGAATAGTGCCCCATGGTTGGTATCAGTGGGAGGAATAGTGACCCATCAACAGTGTCAGTGGGAGGAATAGTGCCATCATTGGTCTTAACAGAAGAAACAGTGCACCATCGATGGTGTCAGTAGGATGAAGAATCTCATTAATGGTTTCAATGGGCAGGTGGTGCCTCATCATTGATGTCAGTTGGAGGAATAGTGTCGCAAGGGCCAGATAGAGACAAGCAAAGGGCTGCATCTTGCACCCGGGCAGCAGTTTGGAGACCGCGGCTCTATTAAATAGGCCAAGGTTTTTTCTTTGTCATTTCCTGGCCCAATGCACAGTTTACCCGCACATCATTGAGACTTGCCCACATTAGATAGCAACTCCTAGAGACATGCCCACTGTCCAATTGAATGGCATTACCGCCTGCAGAAGGGACTACCTGGCTACATCTTTAAACAGACATGCAGATGCATCTAGGATGCGGGCACACCAACCAGTTGGAGCAGCAGGACCATGTACCATGAATGAATTTAAATCTGCAAAAAGATAAATTGCTAACTGATTACCAAAAGCACAGTTATTCACTTTAATTTACATTACACTGTAATGCTTACCCCTGGAGGGGTCACAGGACATGACCCAGGTCTCCCTTACTTGTTCAGAGGCTGACATGCCCAAACCCCAGTCCCAAGCACACACCAACACAGAGAGGCTTAGTCTAGGGGATGGCTTTCTGTAGATTTAGTGCAGTGCTTCATAAAGGAGAGAGGGATGAGGTTGCAGGATACCCTAAATTCAAGACACATACAGCAGGACAGACTCTTAAGCAAAAAAAAAAACAGCAGCCTTCGTTAGAGGTAGAGGGGATAGCCAGCTAATCTGAGACACTATACGCGCAGTCCCAACCCATGTAGCAACCTCTGGCATTCACTCCCCCAAAGCACAAGCACAACTAGGATCGTAGATCAGGTCTTACTTGCAATGTCCAAGGACACCTGTCTGCCACCCAGCCTTCATACAACACTGTTCACTGAGGGGGGATCCTTCCCCAGGCATCCTCCACAGGTGATTCTCTCCAGCAATACCATTTAGGCAAACATCCTACAGGCCTTCAGCCAAGCCAGCTACTCTTTTTAGTTATACACACTGGCTACCTGCCAGGGGCTGCAGCCCCAGGGGATTTGCCCTGCTGAAGAGGCTTCCCAAATATTTAACCTCCCAGGGGTTGGCTCATAAATATTTACTTGAATTATTATTGCTATAATCACTGGTTAGTTAGAGCATCTTAGCACTGCTGAATTCTTCTATGCTCTTTGAAACCATTTCCTTTTCAAATGTCAGAATCTACTCGTCAATAATCAGAACCATGCAAGTGTAATGTATTTAAGCATGGCTGTTTGTAATTTCCCCAGAGAGCACATGTAACAAGGGGGACAATGCAGAAGCATAATTGGGACACTTAGTTGTCACCCCAGAATGGGAAGTGCCTGAGCAAGGGCCTTTATGGTAGGATCAAAAGTTCTTATATGAATGAAAGCTTCAAATTTAAAAGAATAAAACCTCTCTTATAATGTCAAAAGGAAGATGAGGGACACTAGCAATGCAGATGAGCTCTATGATGATTTTAATCTATGTGATTTTGTATTTCAATACATTTTGTAAAGCTTTTTATAATCAATTGTGTTCATAGTGCCTTTAAATTCCCAATAGGGGTGTATCAAAATGTTACTGCAATCAGTTTTTATGCATGTATGGTGTGAATGAGGCCTTAAAAAAAATGGCCCCCATGCAAGTTAATGCCATAACATGCTAGTATACATTGCATAATAGCACATTATGACAGACTTAACTGTAAAGTTAACTGACAGGGCTCCCATCTTCACCTGGTCTCCCTTCAAGGTTTGCACGCTCCAGCTGTTTAACCACTTCCCGCCCGTCTTATAGCAAAATACGGCCGGGCATTGGTTCTGTTATCCTGACTGGATGTCATATGACGTCTTTCAGGTTAACATGCTGGCGCGCGCTGATCGGGGGTGCCGTGTGTCACTCTGACACACCGCATCTCCTATCATGGTAAGAAGCTTCTGATGGAGGCTCCCTACCATGTGATCAGCTGTAACAAATCACAGATGATCACAGCTGTGATTCTCAGTTTGCACTGATATGGAGAGCCGATCGGTGGCTCTCCTTGTCAGAGGGGGGTCTGCGCTGATAATCAGCACATTGATTATTAGTGAAGCCCCCATGAGAGGTGCCCATAAGCTACCAATCAGTGCCCATCAGCTGCCAGTCTGTGCCCCATCAGTAATGCCTGTCAGTACCCATCAAAGTGCCAATCAGTGCCCATAAATGTGCCAATCAGTGCCCATAAATGTCCAAATCAGTGCCCCATCAGTAATGCCTGTCAGTGCCCTTCAGATGCCAATCAGTAATGTCTGTCAGTAACTCCTCATCAGTGCTGCCTATCCAATGCCATCTATAAGTGCCCATCAGGGCTACCTATCAGTGCCCATCAGTGCCCATCAGTGCTGCATATCAGTGTAGCCTATCAGTGCCCATCAGTGCTGCATATCAGTGCCGCCTATCAGTGCCCATCAATTCTACATATCAGTGCCTCTTCATCAGTGCCACCTTATCAGTGCCACCTCAACAGTGCCCATTAGTGCCCATTTGTGCAGCCTCATCAGTGTCCATCAGTGAAGGAGAAAACAACATTTTATAACAGAAACAAAAAAAAATTTAGTTTGTCTTTTTTCGTTTGTTTCGTTTGTTAGCAAAAAAATAAAAACCCCCAGTGGTGATCAAATACCACCAAAAGAAAGTTCTATTTGTGGGATGAAAATGATAAAAACTTAGTTTGGGTACAGTGTTGTATGACCACACAATTATCATTCAAAATGCAGAAGGGGGTAACCAGTGCGCACAACCTATCTAAAAATAATATATATACGGAAAAGCTGCCAACATAAATGTGATCTTACACAGCAAAAGTAAATGTTTATAATGGTATGTGGCACTACCCTTTCAGGAACAATCCCGTCTATATAAATATATAAAACTACAGGTATAGCTATACATTTAATAACAGTCTTCCATTCAGGTATCACAGGCTGTTACTGTCCCAGGCAGAGCACATTTGGTATCACACCATCTGTGACAGGAGCAGCCTCTATACAGGCAGCATTGGCTTATGCGGCTCTTCTTCGCAGCTGCTTACTTCCTCTACCGCCGGCTTCATTCACAACACTGATGCTCCAGGATGGCAACCTGTGATTGCCATCCCGGAGTAGGAGGTCGCGGGCCACATTAGAGGGCTCCGCGGGCCACTGGTTGGGCACCCCTGGTCTAAAATAATCAAAACGAGAATCAAAATTAATAAATAACTTCAAAACTTGATGAATAATAAATAATAAATATTGTGCAAATGTGCAATCTTAAAGTGCAATAGACCAAAAAAGTGCAAAATGCCGCAAACTATGCATATAAATATGTATCTTCAAAAGGCAATGGAGTGCAATGACCATAAAAGTGAAATAAAAATAAAAAATTTCATCCAATATTGCAATGCAACATTGCAAGCCACTGGTACAATATTTTTTATGATTTTTTTCTGCATATGCGATTTGTTTTGGATTTTTTTCAGTCACGGATATAAGGCTGACACTGTTTTGCACTTTATATTTATGATATATTTATTTGCACATTTGATTGATTTGCACAGTATCAATATTGCTTATTATTGTTTTTTCACTGGATTTGCACAGCACTTTTTAGAAGAATTGCTTTTTATTGGTCGCATTGCAATGTTGCATTGCAATATTGGATGAAATTATTTATTTTTATTTCACTTTTATGGTCATTGCACTTCATTGCCTTCTGAAGATACATATTTATATGCATAGTTTGCGGCATTTTACATTTTCTTGGTCTATTGCACTTTAAGATTGCACATTAGCACAAGTTCCCAGTATTGAAGTGGTTAATTGACTGGGCTGCAATGACATCACTCCCACCCACGTGCACGAGAGTCAATATGGTGGCACAGCACTCTGAATGGATGACACATTTGAGTGTGCCGCCCATTTAGACCACAGTGCGCTGCTGCAAATGTGAATATCTCCTAAACAGTGCACGTTTAGGGGATATTCACAGTACTAACAGGTAAGCCTTATTATAGGCTTAACTGTAAGTACAAGTGAAAAAGTGGACTTTACTACAGCTTTAAAAATTGTTGTATAAATTTGGTAATAGGATTTATAAAAAATAAATATATATATATATATATATATATATATACATATAACTAATAAGTGATAATGAACAATGACATAATCTGTAGGTTGTCCCAAACTGATTTTCTGAAACCAATGGATGTGAAATACATGAAGCTTGCTTGTCACTGCTGGAAAGCAGTGGGGCACTGGTTCACCCATCTACATTCTGGAGAAATCTTATCAGAAGCAGTCTTCATGGAACAGTTGCCACTAAAAAAGTCGGTCCTTAAAAGTAGAAACAAAAAAAAGTTGCTGGGTTGGTGGTGGTATTGTTACTTTCTATTCACAAATTAGGCATTCTTTTTTACAGTTCAGTCTCTGTGCCAAAAATCCTGCCCTTATGGATTGCCTAGTTTTGTTTAAAAAAAAAAAGTCTATTGCTTTCGCCGCCACTTTGGCCCTTAATATAGACCGACTTGCCAACACAGAAGCACCACATTCATATTTTCAGTCAGCTTGTGTGCCAGCATAACCATGTTTTTTTCTGCTGCATCGTTAAGTACCAGCAAACTGTAAATGAACAGTATTCTGTACAACTTGTACTGAAAAGCATGATCAAAAGTAAAGCAAAATAAATATACATTTAGAAAGAGTACCCTAGTACACCACTCCTGAGCTAGAAAGTGACACATAATCCCCTTTGAAAGGCTTACATCTCTAGCATTAATGTATTTATTTAGAGGAGCTGATTAATAAGCAAATTGTAAGCAACTTATTGTGTTGAGTGTCTTGAGCCAGCTTCCAAGGCTTTTGGCACTCTGAGTAAGGGTTTACTTGGACGAGTGCATGCCCCGTGCCGGAATGGATCTGGCTACGTTCAGAATAGCTTAATCTCATTAAATGTTTGCAAGCTGCTTGTAGAAAGACTGGTATGTTGCTTAAGTGAACTTCAGGACAAGTTCAGTGGTGTCAAGTCTTAAACATGCTGACGAGATATATCCACCTAAGAAGACATTGGTTGAGGTGGATCAGCAAGGAAAATCAATGCTGATGAAGTTTAGTAATTCCACATTATCTCATAAAGAATCTGACTTTATGTGCTAATGACATTCTACAATAACTGTGTTAAAGCATTAAAGAGCGCTTACATACGAATGCTTCTATGAACACAACAAATGTTTACATAATGTGCAGTGAAGTTGTATGGCTATAGTGCCTCCCTGGTTTTGCAACCTCATTGTTGATCCTGCTGCTAAAATCTGTACCATTTCCAATAAGCACTGTGGATATTACTGTATGGGTGTTAAGCCTAATAATTACATTGAAGGGGGGCTCAAGGGGTCCCCTGAAACTAAAAACAACTGAAATATAAAAGGTAATGCTTGAATAACTCGAATCCATTTGGTACATACTGTATATGCCTCTGGATAACAAATAATAGACACTGCATATAGCATACAATTGGGGAGCAAACTGCTATGCCTCTTAGCATGGCCTTTTGTCCCCTCTTTTCCTCCTTCCCTTTTAAACTAACCTATCATTTTAACATTCCTCCCTCATGGACATATGTGTAGGCTTGCTCTCCCTAATGGTTCTGCTTCTGGCCTATAGGAAGAAGAGCGGTCAGAAGTGCTAGCTGGTGGTAGAAGCAACAGCAAGCTAATTTCAAGCTATAATACCTAGAGCTTGTTGTGCTATGGGTCTGCACTGGCTGTTGGAGAGTGGGAAACAGCAGTGGTAACGCATGGCTGCTGGATCTTCCATAAGTGACCAGATCCTCTTCCTCTGGTAGGTTGAGTCAAGTCTCTTCACCACACTGCTTCCCGAGTTAAGATGTTACAGCAATGGCTTTGGATCCAGCATTAGGTCTTTCGCAGGCAGCGGCATGGGCAAGAGGCCTGGCACAGATGGTAGGCTTAAGGCCTTGAGGGATGATAGGCTTGATGGATGACACTACCGTCAGAGCATCAGACTTGATTACCAGCAGTTAAAAGGCTCAGGCAAGAAGGGAATCAGCAGCAACAGCATGTGGGGCACCAGAGGCCACAGCATCAGGTAAAGCAATGACTTCATCACAAAGAGGATCACAGGTGTCAGCACAACACAGAGCAGCTGCCTTGGTGCCAGACATCTCCATGGCAATAGGAGAGGCTGGTGCAAAGGAATGCCAGTGTGACAACCTGATCCTTTTAGCGTCAAGATCCGGGCAGATCTCTCCCAGAAGGACTTCTCATATCAAAACTTCAGCTGGATCTTTGGCAGATGGTCCCATGGTCCGGAATCAAGGCGTTGAGTCTGCTAATGTATTGCTTAGCCTAGCTGATCCTTTGTCTCAGTTAGTACATTGTTTAAAAGAACCTTGCGCTCTGCATCTAGCACAGGGATTGTACAGCTGCTGCGTGGTCTGTTCCTGAAGATATGTAGACAGATTTATACAGCAGATGCTACTTTAGTTAGAAGTAATGTTTCTTTAGATAAACATATGCACATTGTTAATGAATGTACTTTTGTTCTGGAGCAGACCTAGTTTCCAGATATTTTAGGAAAATTGTATCTGTAGGTCAAACTCCTGGAAAGGAGCTTTTTCTTAAAAGCTTGGTCACCAGTGATCTTTCAAAGAATGCTGTCCTGGCTTCAGTTTTGCCCACACAAACAAATAGCCAAGTTAATAATTTGTGATCTCTATGATGCTTTTCTTTTGCCTCTCTTTTCAGGTACTGGTTGCACTTTAGTTAATATTTAAAATTGGTATGTGGTTTTAAACATGCATTAGAGGGAAAAAATTGTAAAGAAAATGATGAAAAGTGCGTAGCAGATAGATAGTATTTTGTAGTTCATTTTGAGCTACTGACTAAAAAGGAACCCGATTCATTCAGGGTTATTTATCATCTCTCCTTTCCACACAGCATTTAATTGAATGATAAAATGAGTGATGAATTAAAGTGTTACTAAACCCAGGACCCTGCATTCACTATATCTGGTCTTCCACAGTTCACATAACATGGAAATGCAAATATTTTAGTAAATATAAACTGTTCAATACCTTTTCTCTTCAGCAATAAATAGCAGTCTTGTGATTTCTATCAGTGTCCAGATGAGCACTGGTTAAAGCTTGTAGGAAGAGTTTTCATTCTGCTCTGACTGTCTTAAGCCCCATACACACGATCGGACTTTGTACAAACTTTCCCGTGGATTTTTGTACAAAGGGCATTGGCCGCAAGTTTGTATTGCATACACACGATCTTTTTAGTCAACAAACACAAACGTAGTGACGTTTCGAAGACACTTCAAAAGAGGACGTTTAATTACTCCAGCGCCACCTTTGGTCAACTTCTGTATTGTTGCCAGAAAGTTTGTCCGTTCGCACAGCCAACAAAAGTCAGATGAAAACCGAAAAAGTTTGTCCGATGGAGCGTACACACGGTTGGATGTTGCCACAAAACAGCTAATTTGCATGTTTGTTGTCAAAAAGTCTGATCGTGTGTACGGGCCTTTATGAGGCTGCATTACTCCTGACTTTCAATCTGGACAGTGCTGATTGGCCCTGTGCTGATCACATGCACCCTCCCAAAAAAAAAAAAGGACAGGAAAAAAATTCTCTAGCAATATGCACCAAACTGAGCATGTGCAGAGTGACCCCAAGGCTCTGTACTATCAAGAGATGGATTGGGGACAGTGGAAAAAGGGGAGGATCAGAGAAGACAGGTTCAAACAGCCTTTTTACACAATGCAGAGGATTAACCCCTTAGATTCCACAGTAAGTATAACAAGCATGCTTTACTGCATATACAAAGTAATTTTACTGTTGTGGGTTTAGTAACACTTTAACATCAGTTTCCTTTACCTCTTTGAGGAGGCTTTCATTATGTTTGATCATCAGGTAAAGGAGAACTTATGGCCAAGGTGGATATTAAAGAGGAAGTAAAGCCGATTAAAAAAAAAAAAAAATAGACCCTGCAAGGCAAAGGCATAATGAGCTAGTATGTATAGCTTACTAGCTCATTATGAATAACTTACCTGAGATGGAAGCCCCCGATGCGACCCTCGTTGTCCTTCTCCAACGCCGCCATGATACCCAGAGTGACTTCCAGGTATCGCGGCTCCGTTGCTGTGACTGGCCGGAGCCGTGATGATGTCACCCCCATGCGCATTATTGCCGTTAGCAGCGGCATTCTCAGTGCGCCTGCGCGCCGCTGTCTACGGCGCATGAGTCGTAGACAGCAGTGCCGGTCTTTTGCAAATATCTCCTAAACCGTGTAGATTTAGGAGATATTTCTTGGACCTACAGGTAAGCCTTAATCTATGCTTACCCGTAGGTCAAAGTGATCTGTAAGGGTTTACAACCACTTTAAATCAAGTTTTTGACTGCTGTGTGGTTACTTTTTTGAAAAGCGCCTTTGTATGGGCTTCTCTCTTTTGCTCAAGCTTTGAAACATTTTTAGTTTTCCTTGAATGCGTTGTTTCGTCATGTTCTCCAAATCTTATTTATTACTTAGATGATTTTATTTTCTGGGTTCTCTGGGTTCTTCCAATTCGGATGACTATTTCCAGCTGTTTAATGTAGTTTCCGGTGTTTCTACTTATTCAGGAGCGCTTTTAGCTACAGAAAAAAATGTTCTATCTTCAACTTACTTGGACTTTTTTTGGAAATTAGATATCAATTTGATGGAATTTTGATTGCCTAGTGAAAAACTAAATAGACTAAAATTATATGTTTTTTTCCATGTTAAAATTTTTTTTAATTGTCTCTGAAAGAACTGCACTCTTCTTTAGGTTTATTGGCAGTTGTGACACAAAAAATTCTGATTTGCGGTTTGAACTCTTCCTATACACAAATTTAGTTGAATTCTGATGTTAAAAATAAATTTTATGTAGTTACGTTTTTTTTACATTCTTTAGTTAAAAAAGGGCACATCACATATGCCAAACAAAGATATGAAATTCAGATCATAGTCAGTGGGAAGAACACGGCATAAATCACATAGACATTACAAGGCATGTAATCGATTGATTCACAAAACCACCATAAGCGGACTAAATTGCTACAAGAAGATTACACCCTTGATAAAATAAAATTAAAATAAACATTGTTTTTTGTGAATTGAAAATATGGAAATAAATAAATCAACAAAAGGGAACTCAACTGGGGAATGTTCCCCATAGTAACAGGAAGAGTAGGTGATAGAGTAAGGTCTGGAAGGAGAGCGCATGGTCTGCAGTCGTTGATGTAGTTACAGTTTTTAAAAATATTTCATGGTAGTGCTTTGTGGCCAGACAAATGTATTTTTATAACTTTTTGATATTGCTGATGCTGGTAGATTTGTAGCTTTCTAGAAGGTCCACTTTCAGGCAGAGACATGGCCTAATGATTGGTATTTGAAGGGTTTTACTAAAAATAGTAATTACTATTAAAGTATTACTTGAATCATGCCCTGTCATAATACTTGTAGAAATTTAAGGATATCAGTTTTAAATTACTTTTTTTGGTATAGATGGCATAAATTTTCCGGTCTTCAAAATCTTCTCCAATAAGACTCCAGATGCCAGTTAAGCCTTAACACAACAATCTGTAAATGAACATAAAACATACAATAATATATATAAACCAATTTTATATTAAAATATATTTAAATTATTGATGGCAAAACATATTTATTTTTCATCCTTTTCTGGGATGTTTCACTACCAATGACTATGTTAAAATCAGCTCGATACAAACCTGTAATGTAGTGCAATAATCTAAACAGAGGCAGAGGGGTAAATGAGGCATCATAAGTTGCCAAAGGGGTTCCCAAAAATCCTATACAAAATATGAACTTTATGAAAGTCATTATTTTCATTGGCAGCCCATATGCCCACCCCTTGATCTGACAATGTACAGGCCTGGTGATATTTGGTTTAGGGACCACATACTGCATTGTGGGGTGGAGGGATGAGTGTACTTAAACAGGTGCATGTTGGAGACTGCATATCTGACTGACAGAAAAACTACTTGAATAATAGATATTTTCTTCAGGATTGTTTAACAGGATCAGAGACTACCCTTATCACTTCCTGTTTCCAATTTCCCCTTTTAAACTCAACTATAGCCAATCTTGTTTGTTTGTTTTGAATGGAATGGGGAGGGGTTAGAACTTCCAAAATTTTTTTTGGTAAATTTGTTACCACTAGGGAGACTGCCCCTTACTTTCATGCAATGGTGACATCATGTCACAACCTGATATGCATGGTGTTACCAAGACAGGAAGCGAGGAAAATATCCAAACTAGGAGGTACAGTCAGCAACAAAATCCACAGACGTCCTAACCCTTCTCAACTCTTATAAAAAAAGGTGTTCTACTGCTATTTGTGTCTCTGCTGGAGACATTTCCTCTCGCTTTCTGGTTTGGTTACAAAAAAAAGTAATAAGACACTTTCCCAAGGGAATAAAGCAATACACTCCACAGAGAGGTCCTACTTATATTCACTCTATTTAATAAATATAATAATGAAAAAACTTTGTCTGGATTTCGACTTTGATAGACCCTGATAATGACTGTATCTATCCTTGCTTGATGATCTTGTCATCAATTTAAGCTACTAGTAGACTTTAACCACTTGTTGACCAGCTGACTGGGAAAATATATCATTAGTTTGATATTAAATACCAGGGTTGTGGCTGCAGCTAGATGCCATAACCCAGCATCATTTTTTTCCCTCAGCTAAAAATGGTCAGATGGTGCATTCAGAACTGGGTCACTTTTAAAAGCGGAGGGAGGGGTCTCCCCCCTCCCACAGCTTTCCGGTGGTTCCCACGCTTACCTGGGCGATCGGTAGCTCCGGGAACTGATCCGGTGCTCGTGGTGGCTGGCCACAGAGATGAACGAAGGAAAGATGGCCTCCGCTCATCTTTATGGCCTAGGAGGTCTGGAGCGACAGCATGACATAATTTCCAGTTCGGGTAAACAAGGCAATTTTTTTTAAAAGCAAAAGATTAAATAATTTTTTTGATCCCAGATCTCTCCATAAAGAGGACATGTCATGCTATATTTTTGTTGCAAAGGATGTTTAAATTCCTTACGATAGCAAAAAAAGTGATCAAAATTTTTTTTTAAAGGGATAGTGTAGATTGATTTAATGAGGTTCGTTATTCGGATCTGAACTTTCGCGGTGTTCGAAAGTTCTGATGCGAACCGAACAGGGGTCTGTTCGGCCCATCCCTACTTGTAAACAAAGGATGTCAGAAAAAGGCCTGGTCAGCAAGTGGAAATAAAGTGATAACAATACAAATCAGGGATAGCAAGTATGTACATAAGACAGTGAAAGCGGCATTAGTAAAACACTATAATATATTGTTGCAATACTGAAGCTAATGTTGAAGATTCTCAGCATCACTGAGAAGCATTCAGTTGGTGCACACACAACAACCAGTAAAAAATAGCTAATACATGGCTTTAAAATGGTTGTGTCCGTTGTGTCCCTCTTCTAATTGGCTATAGGAAAGGAGGGCAAATAGTAGGCTAGAGGTACTGTCAAGCAGTACAGCAAAGTCCAACAAATGTCATCAAAAATAAACCTTCCTTTAATATTAAATGTCATAAGTTGCTTTTAAATTTCTATTGCCAAATAGAGACTTGTAGTGACCCCTGCTGTTCCACCTGCTGTAGACTGGAGGCGAACAAGAAAAATCGTAATATGTATGGCAAGTTTAACAGTCAGGGTTTGTCTGAAAGAAAAACACAATGCTTATAATAGTACTGCTTATCATAGTAAGGCATTAGGTCACACAAGTTTGTAGTTTTTTATTTAAGGCAAAATGTAGCAGTTTACTATAGTGTATTGTATTTTTTTCTCAGAATACTCTATATTTTGCATAATACTGTTGCAACATATGCAACCCTTTAAGCACAATATGTTTTTTTGAACATTAGCTGCACTTTGCAGATGAACAAAATGCCATTGTACTTTCCTAGATATATGGATAAGTGTTTTCTGTCTATGTGAAGTCTTAAGTATACGTTTTTTTTTGAAGAACATCAAGCCTCACAGAGATTTTAATAAGCACATCTCAGTTCTGTTGATGTTAATTATTTTCCCCAATGTGTTAGTAGTCCAGAGCGGCTGTCTTTCTAAGAAATTACTTGCGTCCAATTTCTTCAGTTCCAAGCTGCCCATAACCCCTTAAGCAGATCTTATTTTCAATTAGAAGCAGCACAAAACATCTCAGTAAACTAATAATACAAGTGACTTAATGTGGCTGAGGAACTTGAAGGGTTCGTAAGCATCCTTTGTAACTGGGCTGCAATACCATATGTCTCTGTTGACATTAAAGTACTTAGTTCCAAATGAGTTGGCTTCATTCAAGCACCTTAATTCAAGAGTGGATGATTGGATCTTAAGCTAAAAACCTATTAAACAGTAAGCACTTATGTATCTGGGAGGTATTAAGGAACATCATAGTGTGATGCAGTTAAATCCTCCAGCAGTGGTTGGATAAAGCTTACTTGATCTGCAGATATCATTAAGAACAAGCTTATAACATGGACAATAAACCCAGGGGTCAGTTTAAACATTTGAGTGATTTTTTACTTTTTTTTACACTGTTAACGCAGTTGAATAACCTATGATACAGTTTATTCTTTTTTTTTTTTAACTGAAAGAATTGTGTCCATTTCTTACAAAATAACTGCATGTATCTAGGGAATAAAAATGATACAAAGTATAATTTCATATGCATAGATAGTTTAAAGTCCTTATGATTGTTATTTATTTTTCCATAATGCTAGAAACAACTTTTCATCCAAAAAAGTCCAGAGTACAGCAGAGAAAGTGTAATGAGTTCTCAGCGAGAAGAGCTTATATACCAGGAGATAAATGTGAGAGAATATTGATTTGTTATTGATTTATTATTAAGGCTGTCTGAGGATTGCAGGATTTTCGGAAGACTCAAAAGCCCACACTCGGTTAATTTGCTATATATGTGAGTCTCAATTTACAAGGGCCTACTAGGAGGTGAAATGATTCACAGCGGTTTGATAATACAGAATAGAAAAAGAATCATGTAAAACACTCCTATAATCCCTTTAAGAAAAAGAATGATAATGTGCTTTGAATTTTATTTTGTTTGGTGTATTCAGAAAAATGTTTCAATTCTAGATTTTCAGCTTAGTAGTTAACTATCTTGCAAAGTACAGAAAAATACAGACTTCTGTTTTCCACATCACTGTATAAATGGTGTTTAACTTTAAAACATTATAAAATCAGAAAACGTTATGTATTGCAGCCTACCAATCCTTTAATGTGATGGCTGTTTTTGTTTTCTTTTTTGGGGATTTTCCCTTTTTCCCTATTTTCACCTGGTGATTTGGCCAGTAACACACTTCCTGTCCTAGGGTGTCTCCACTCCACTGGAGAAGCAATAGAGACACCTCTGGACAGTAGAATTGTCAGTCTGGGGAGAAGGTAGTGTTATACTTGCAGATTGCAGATTTAAATAGACTTGTCTAACAAATTAAAGCCATACTCAAGCTAATACTTTTTAAGCAGTTACAACAGTTTTTTTTTTTTACTTTTGAGATAAAGGTTTTACATAAATTAATAAAAGCTGACCATTTTAAGCACCAATGTCATTGTTAAATGGTTTGTCTCAACCCTGTAACTGTCACTTTTGCTGGACAGCTTGGTCTGGTTAAAGAAGCTGAAAAATTTAACAGACTTGTTGGTCAGATCAACAGGTAAAGATACTGTATAAAAAAAAGCCCCCCCAAAAAATGAAACTAATGCAGCCACCACATCTAAGAATTGCCAAGCTGCAATATATAATTTTTTTTGAGTGGGTTTAAGGCCCCTTTCACGTGTGCGGATCCGTTTTCAGACATCCGCCTGCTCAGCAGGGATCGATCCGTTGATCCCCGCTGAGCCGGTGGATGACAAGTCCCTCTCTGCACGCTGTGCAGAAATGGACCTGTCAGATCTCCGCTCTCCTCTATGGGGGGATCGGATGAAAATGGACCGCCTGTCCGTTTCCATCCAATCTGCCAGACGGATGGAAAAATGGAAAATTGTATCAAATACTTACCGTAATTTTCCTTTCCTGACGCCAAACCATGGCAGCATACTAGTGATAGAGCTCCGCCTCTTGACCACTCCCTCAGGACCAGTGAATAGCATAAATATAAGGCCTAGTTAGGCCCCACCCCATTCTCTGTAATTAGCTACATACCGAAACGTATAAGGGTGGGACCATATGCTGCCATGGTTTGGCGTCAGGAAAGGAAAATTATGGTAAGTATTTGATACAATTTTCCATTTTCCTGACGCCAACATGGCAGCATACTAGTGATAAATAACTAGCTGACAGGGTGGGATCTACTTGTCAAACCAATCTTCTAATTAGGATGAGACAGAGGACTGAATAGTCCTTCCTACAAAGTCCCTTGATGACAAGGCCCCCGGGTCTATTCCATCAAGTTTGAGTAGGAATGTTGGAGCGACCGTGTACCCCTGTACAGATGGACACCATAGATTCTCTTGAATGTGTTGCCTATGAGGCTTTAACCACTCTGGCGCCACTGACGGAAGCTCGTGACCTCTATCCTATACACAACCAAGCCTGCTAGGATCCAGGTAGTAACCTCTTTCCCTTGATGATTCCCAACTGGAATGACAAAAGGTTTACTTAGATGACCTGATAGGGACAATTGTGGAGAGATACTCCTTTAAAGTTCTGAAAATGAACAGTACGTGTGACTTTCCTGTGTGATGTTCTGGAAAGTTAGGCAATGTCCAGCTGTCTGTTAAATAGCAGTCTGTTGCTATGTTTGATGCAGAATGATCTACAAGATCCAACTCTACTCTTTCTGGAAAGAAAGGTATATGTTATAATTTTTTCTTTATTTTTATTTTCTTTATTTTTTTACTTTGAAGCTCCAAGAGCTTGAATCTCTGATAACCTTCTGCTTAAAGTTCTTGCGATTGATACTGCTTTGTAAGTGATGGCTAAATGGATAAACGGATACGAGATCCAGCAACTGCAATAGATCTTTTCTTCCTTGGTGAAGGATTCTTGGTCCTTTCAAATGTGTTATTGCCAATATAGCCCGCACTCGTGAGCTATGTGAGGATAGGCTAAGGCCTGGAGGAAGAATACAACAGCTGACACTGGAAGGGCAGTAGGATCAATGTCTCGCCCTACCAAGAAAAAAGCAAACTTGTTCCAGAATTAGACCTAGATGTTGTAAGCAGAATGTCTTCTCACAAAAGTAGAGATCACTCTGGAGTGAAACTGGAGCAACCGGAGTTGCCCATCCTCCCCCTTTAGTGCCCCTGCTTGCAGCCCCAGTCTGCGCATGTTATAGAGGGGAAATGTCTTCTGTATCCTGAAATGAATGGCCAGGGAAAACCGAGGGCCTCCTGGTCAATATGGAGAACTGGCTATGACAACTATGTTCTCCCTTGACAGCCTCAAGGGAAATCTCATTTACGGGAAATGTTGGGGAAAATATATAGGTTAGATTGCAGACCCAGGGAGAGACCAGAGCATCTGCCCTTTGTGCCTTGGAGGAGGCCTGAGGAGGTTTGTCTGTGGTAGGCCCAACCTGTGGGCCAGCAGAGAGAAGACCTTGGATATAGACCCAGGGGTGGTGCAAGGGTTTTTGACACCCTAGGCAAAACCAAATTTTTTCGCCACCATTGGCTCCACCCCCTTTACACTGTCCCTGTGACAGAAGGCGGCGCTATACAGAAAGCATCGGCTCTGCTTCCTCTAGCGCTGGCTCCAGTGCAGCGCCTCCAATAACACTACCGGTCAGACTTAGTTGCATTCTGCAGCCTGCAGAGCATGCAGACGTGGAGGGAAACCGGTGGCCGAGCGCCCCTAGGCAGCAGTGCGCCCTAGGCGGCTGCCTAGTTTGCCTAGTGGTAGCACCGGCCCTGTGTAGACCCACTCGTGCTCTGGGAAGCTTGTATTCATTCAAAAGAAAAATATGCTGGGAGGTAAACTGCTTCCTGAAATTTTGCTGGTGATCTTCTGCCCCAGGTGTTATGGGTTTCACCTCTCCCAATAGCATATTGCTGCGAGTTTCATACTGGAGCTGAATATAGGCGACTGCTGCCCTGTTGCTAAACTGCAGGGAGATTGGTCCTCCTTGACTCTGTGTAGTGAGGCCAAAGTGCTTAAAAGGGCTGTTTGGGCTGTTTGAACCCCCAAAGATTATCCTCCTTGGCTGGTAAGCTCTGATTGCCTTGACTGAAAGTCCCTCGCAATGCATCTTCCCGGCTGTCTTGCAGACATGATTTGTAGCAATTCTCCAGTCTAAAAGGTCCTAACGGACTGAGACTTCCTCAAGGTCTTTCCATCACAGCTGAGCGCTACTCATACTGAATAACACTTATTAACTGTGTTCTATCTTGTTTCCTCCCTTGCACTAAGAATTCTAGATGCAATTTGCGCAGGTGCCTATGCACCCCAGAAATCATCTATATGCATGATGACGTTGTGCCCAGATGACTGAGGCACTGAGAAGCCATCAAACAAGCGGAAGTATTCATCCTCAGAAATATATTCCTGACTATTACCACTTCCTCTGATTGAAATAAAACAGAGGAACTAGCAGAGCACCCCCGGGTACACCAACCATTGGGATGGAGAAAGTTGGCTTTGCTTTCCCTCTAAGGTGTGAGGATAGGATAGGCATCCTGACGATCCATCAACAGCCTCCAGCCATGTGGTTATACTGTTTAATGGACTCCGTCTTAAAGAACTCTTCCGATCTGCAACTGGACACTAACCAACATCTCCTGCGAACTCTAAACAGGATTGGGTAAAAAACGTGCAAACCCTCTTGAGTCTGAGGTGTCTGTAAGCAATGTAGCAGTCCACCCGCTGTTGTGGTGGACTTGTCAGCTTCATGGAAGAGAGGAGCAGTGAGGAATCTCCCGAAGTGACCATGAGTGTCTGATACCTTCATCCAACATGCCGTCCAGAAACCAGTGAAGCGTGCCTTCTAGGTCTTACCTTAACAGTCTGGGCATGTACCTGTGTGACTGGCTCACTTATCCCCCCAGAAGTCTGCACCAAGACACAAGCCAGACCCTCGGCATCCACTGTCACAAAAATCTAATTTTTTGGCAAGACACTTCCGATAGGAAAACATATCTAAAGGGATGCAGACCCTGACACTCTCCTCAGAGTCCTGCAGGTGCAGCAGCTGGTTGATAATTATTAAACCATTCCCATTAGATTCACCCAGCACATGGGCTGGTTATTGCTAGTCTGCCAGCATCTGCAGATGCTACAGTATGTAAGAGCAGGTTGACCATTAACTTGTTCAGAGTATACAGTTTCGACATCCTGTTTATACGGGCATTTTTTCTCAAACCCCCTTCATTCTTCCCCACTTTTGTTTCTAGGAAGCAATACGCAGCCCAGGGTCTCAACCATATGGCCTCCCTAACCGCCAAGGTGCCAGGGTGCTCTTTCAGTGGCTATACAAGCAACTAGGAGGGACTTCCTGGTCAGCCTCCATATTTTGAATAGCAGACTGCTGCATCTGTAATAATTGTAACAATGACCCAGGCCCCCTTCCGTCCAATGAAAACCTCCAGAGCCATGAGTTGTCAACATTCCTCCACATAGAGTGGGTTGTAAGGCATAGTAGGTGCAGAGAATGTCTTTGGATTGTGTTGAGAAACCCACACAGGGAGAAGAAATAAACATCAAAACAAGTATTAACATGTTGGGGAATTGAACCAGCAACCCCAGTGATACTAGACAGAATTGACACCCACTTAGCCAGCAGGCAGCCTCTGCAAAGTAGATTCATGGGCACCAGACACCTGTGCCACCTGTCCAGGATTCACCCGGACAGTTCGGATTTTGAATCATGCATCAGGGTTTCAGTCCACCTGAGACCCGGACATATTACCCAGACCTGGCTGTGGCTCCCCAAGTAACCGAGATAGTCATATACAAAACTGTTGCTGTTGTAGGCGGCTGTTTAGCCTCACTGAAAGGTGATGATGTCAGCAAGTGCAATTTGGCCACTAGAGCGCTCTGTGCATTACATTACTACTCTCCTTGGGGCACCCAAATGTGTCTGTGCAACTCCAACCCGGCAGACTTCTACAGGACAGCCACGCAGGGAAAAGCATCCAGCAAGATGCCACATCTGCACGTGTACAAGTACGCTGTCTCCTATGGCAACAGTCTCCAACAGTTTCCAATACAAGTGTAACAGTTGCTCCGGGTAATTAAGGCAAGTCCAAAACAGAATCTTGTGCCAATCTTATCAATAATAAAGACATTTGGCATTACCTGTTAGCTGCATACTTCTCCAGGCAGTGTCTACTCACCAGCCTTCCAGGCATAGATATTGCCCCACAGGCCCTGCAGACATCTTGCTGGGGCGCTGGCTCTGGGGAAGAGGAGTAAAGACGTCTTCCTTGGAGCTCTTCTCCTGAGTGGGAGCGCCATCCGGGCTATGCTCCTCCGAAGAACGTCCGCCTTGCCTTGGCCCGGCCATCTTGAGAGCGTGGGCGTGCGGGGCTGAATCAAATCAAAGCCAATCCGCATGAGAGGGCACTCTTTTTCCTAAAAACTTACCAATATGGTGGTCCCCACCCTAGTTGTTGAGGGTCTTTATATGAGCGGTAACTGGCTCTTTATCTGTGGAGAAATGGGACGGCCAGCTGAGGTGAGGATAGCTAAAAAGCGACAGAAGGATCAGGAGTAGATATAGCAGAAAGGATTCCACTTTCCCTTTTTTTATTTATCTACATATACTTACATATGTACACATATACAAACATACCCACACACATATACTGCAGAGGTTCAGTCTGGGGCGGGTTAGGGTTAATTAAAGAGGTTAGGAACCTTCAGCCCTGATTACTGTCAGCTGAGCTGAAGATGTCAGAGGAGTTGTGTGTTTGGAGAGAGAGAGACACACAGCAGCATTCAGTGTAATCCATTTGCTGGGGTGAGTAAAAACATATAAAAAAAACTGTATCTCAGACTAGAGCCATGTACTTTGTCTATATATCAGCCTGTTGGTTAAAGAGACTGAACCTTTCCTATCTCTGCACCTCTGTGACAAGACAAGCCTGTCTTTTTCTTCTGTTTGTTTTGCTGAATAAAGCCATTTGTATTTTACTGAACTGGCCTTTCACCCCTCTGATCCCCTACAATGCATACATGCATTTACATAGACCCCCACACATATGCATACCCACACATCCACATACAATTTTTTTTTTTTAAACGTGTATATACATATACACACACCCATATCACATATACATACATACATACCTATACACACACATGCAACACCTGCCGAGGACAGCAGGGAATGGGAAAGGTAATGAAGGACATGAAGGAGACACAAGGGGCTAAGAGAGAGATAAAGCATAGCTGGCCCCCCATATTCCACAAGTGCTGCAGTTATCAATTTTAAAAGCAGATTTCGTTCCTAAAGAGGAAACACTGCAGGGGCCCCAATAAGACCCACAGAAGGGATTCCCAGGCTTTTTTAGCGCATGTTAGCAGCCTGAGCGCTGGGACTTCGCACTGGGAGAGGCTTGAACCCAGCCGGATGCTGCACAGAGGCAGAGGGGGGGACATAGTACTGCTTACTCTTCACCGATGCGTTGAGGTATGAGGAAAAAAGAAGAATGGGGTGGGGCCTAACTAGGCCTTATATTTATGCTATTCACTGGTCCTGAGGGAGTGGTCAAGAGGCGGAGCTCTATTACTAGTATGCTGCCATGTTGGCGTCAGGAAATAGGGTTTCCTTCCGTCTGGATTTAGCTGAGCGGATCGGATGTCTGTCGCTGCATAGAAATGTATGGAGCGTTCATTCAAAAAACTGACAGGTGGATCTGAACGGTCTGCACGTGTGAAAGGGCCCCAACACTGCTTTAGGTTTCCACTTTTCACTAAACAAGCAAATATGCTAAACATGTTAACAACATTGTAGCATAGTATTAAAGGAGAAGTATGGCTAAAGCCAGTCCAGGCTCTGCAGGGATCCCCGAGAATAATGTTGGAATCCACCCAGATTCCTGACTGGCAGATGGATAGATTCTACACATTATGGTACTGTATATATATTTAAAAATTGATCGATCCTGATGTACTGACTGTCTATCTCATTTCTTGAGGCCCTACAATTCCAGTACAGTACATATACCCCCAAAATGACCCCTTTCCCATGGTATTTAGTAAGAGGAACAGTGAATTACAATTACACCCTAATGCCGCGTACACACGAAGGGACAATCCCGCGGGATTATCCTCTGGACTGAAGTCCAGCGGATAATCCCCTCGTGTGTGGGCGCCGGCGGACTTTTTGGCGCCAAAGTCCGGCGGACCAAAGTTTTAAGTTTGGTTTTAAAATTATCCGCTGGACTTGGCAGTCCAGCGGACAATCCCGCCGTTAGTGGGCAAGTCCGCGGGACTTTTGAAATGAACGGACTTGCCGCTCATCGGCAAGTCCGTTCATTTAGCACGTGACTTCAGGTTACGTAGCTAGCGTAGGCAGTTACTGCCGCCGCGCTAGCTCCGTGACCTGGCATGGATTTAAAGGGAATCCCCACGCCGAAAAAACGGCGTGGGGGTTCCCCCCAAATCCATGTCAGACCCTCATCCGAGCACGCAGCCTGGCAGGCCAGGAAAGGGGTGGGGACGAACGAGCGCCCCCCCCCCCTCCTGAGCCGTACCAGGCCGCGTGCCCTCAACATGGGGGGTGCCCTGGGGAAAGGGGGGCCGTGCGCCCCCCCCCACCCCAAAGCACCTTGTCCCCATGTTGATGAGGACAAGGGCCTCTTCCCGACAACCCTGGCCGTTGGTTGTCGGGGTCTGCGGGCGGGGGCTTATCGGAATCTGGGAGCCCCCTTTAATAAGGGGGCCCCCAGATACCGGCCCCCCACCCTATGTGAATGAGTATGGGGTACGATGTACCCCTACCCATTCACCTAAGGTGTAAAATGTAAAGTACAAAAACACACACACTTTTGAAAAAATATTTTATTGCACTGCTCCGGGGGTCTTCTTCCGTCTTGGGGGTCTTCTCGCCGGACTCCTCCGCTCTCTTCTGCTCTTTTACCTAGCTCTTTCACGAGCGGGGGGAGTCCGGCTACCTTCTTCGTCGTCGCCGCCGTCGTCTGGGGGTCTCGATCCGCCTTCGGGGGTCTTCCGGGGGTCTCTTCTGTTCTTGCGGCGGTCGTCGTCTTCCGCGCTGCCGGCGCCGCCTTCTTCTTCTTCTTGTCCTTCTTGTTCTTCTTCTTCTTCCGATGTTGACCCGTCGCTGTCTCTGCCCGGAATGCCTGTGCCGCTCTGCGCTCGGACTTATATAGGGGCATGGGGGACAGGGTCACATGCACATGTCACATGGTGACCCCGCCCCCTTGTGTTGTCACAGTCCCGGAGGATGCTGGGACTGTGACATCGCAAGGGGGCGGGGTCACCATGTGACATGAACATGTGACCCTGTCCCCCATGTCCCTATATAAGTCCTAGCGCAGAGCGGCACAGGCATTCCGGGCAGAGAGAGCGTCGGGTCAACATCGGAAGAAGAAGAAGAACAAGAACAAGAAGGACAAGAAGAAGGACAAGGCGCCGGCGGCGCGGATGACGACGACCGCCGCAAGAACAGAAGAGACCCCCGGAAGACCCCCGAAGGCGGATCGAGACCCCCAGACGACGGCGGCGACGACGAAGAAGGTAGCCGGACTTCCCCCGCTCGGTAAAAGAGCTTGGTAAATGGCGGGGGAGTCCGGCGAGAAGACCCCCAAGACGGAAGAAGACCCCCGAAGGCGGATCGAGGCCCCCAGACGGCGGCGACGACGAAGAAGGTAGCCGGACTTCCCCCGCTCGGTAAAAGAGCTTGGTAAATGGCGGGGGAGTCCGGCGAGAAGACCCCCAAGACGGAAGAAGACCCCCGGAGCAGTGCAATAAACTATTTTTTCAAAAGTGTGGGTGTTTTTTTTTACTTTACATTTTACACCTTAGGTGAATGGGTAGGGGTACATCGTACCCCATACTCATTCACATAGGGTGGGGGGCCGGTATCTGGGGGCCCCCTTATTAAAGGGTGCTCCCAGATGCCGATAAGCCCCCGCCCGCAGACCCCGACAACCAACGGCCAGGGTTGTCGGGAAGAGGCCCTTGTCCTCATCAACATGGGGACAAGGTGCTTTGGGGTGGGGGGGGCCACACGGCCCCCCTTTCCCCAGGGAACCCCCCATGTTGAGGGCACGCGGCCTGGTACGGCTCAGGAGGGGGGGGGGCGCTCGTTCGTCCCCACCCCTTTCCTGGCCTGCCAGGCTGCGTGCTCGGATGAGGGTCTGACTTGGATTTGGGGGGAACCCCCACGCCGTTTTTTCGGCGTGGGGATTCCCTTTAAATCCATGCCAGCTTGCGGAGCTAGCGCGGCGGCATTTACTGCCTACGCTAGCTACGTAACCTGAAGTTACGTTCGAAATGAACGGACTGCTCCGTGTGTGGGCAAGTCCGTTCATTTTCAAAAGTCCCGCGGACTTTTGGCCGGCGGATTATCCGCTGGAGAAGTCCGTGCGTGTGTGGGCAAGTCCACACGCTCGGAAAGTCCAGCGGACCCAGCTGGAAAGTCCGGCGGGATTGTCCGCTGGACTAGGTCCGCCGGCAAAAGTCCGCACGTGTGTACGCGGCATAAAACACATTTTGCTGCTCCCCCTGAGTGTGGGGATACCACATATGCAAGACTTTTTCATAATCTAGCCAAATAGATGGGCCAAAAATCCAAGGAACACCTTTAAGTGTTCTAGTGGCAGTAACTACACATCTAATTTCCTGACTATCAAATATTTGGAGGCCCCGGAGCACAAGGAAAGTAGAAACACCCAGAAAATGACCATGTTTTGAAAAGCAAACACCCCAAGGTATTTTCTAAGAGTCTTTTGAAGACTTAATTTTTTCCACAAGTTTTTGGAAAATCCAAAATTAAAAAAAAAAAATATTTGTGTACACAAAGTTGTCAAATAATAAGATATTTAAAACATACAGCATATGCATACTTAGCTTTACACTCCAAAACACATTCTGCTACTGATCCCGAGTATGGCAATATCACATGTGTGACAATTTTCACAGCCTAACCACATAGAGAGGTCCAAAATCCAAGGAGCACCTTCAAGCTTTCTAGGGGCATAAATTATGCATTTAATTTCCTGACTACCTGTCATATTTTTGGAGGCCCTGTAGCACCAGGACAATAGAAACACCTACAAAATGACCACATTTTGGAGAGTAAACCCCCCAAGGTATTTTTAAGAGAAAGGGTTAGTTTTTTGAAGTTCAGATACTCCTCCCGAGTAAGGCGCTACCACATGTGTGAGACTTTTTTCAGTGTTTGGACTAGTTCAGATACTCCTCCCGAGTAAGGCGATACCACATGTGTGAGACTTTTTTCATTGTTTGGACTAAGTATATACTGGACATTGTATCGTGTTTATCACACAAATCAACCAATTGTATCAAAAACAGTGTACTGTAACGATCACCTCTATATAAGTGGTCAGGGAACATAGCTTAGTGTAGCATAACCTATAGCAGTCCATCTTCCTATAAGCCAAGCAAGCCTAGCCTACTGGTACATGGCTGCTTCCAGGAATGCTCACTGGCCAGGAAATACAGGAGGCTGAAGAAAGGAAGAACAAAAAAGTTCCTGTGGTTCCAGGAGTGCAGTTGTTCACAGGGGATGACTGGGACTGGTGTTTCACAGGAACATAGTCAGTCAGACGTTCAGATGTGTCAGTTCAGGCGGCAGGCAGAGACATGGTTAGCAAAAAGGCAAAGGATCTGTTCAGGCAGCAGGCAGAAATTAGGTCAATAAACAGGCCAGGGTCAGTATAGGCAGCAGGCAGAGGCAACACTGCATTGATGTGGTGGTGATCAGGAACATTATTGCTGGCTGCACTGGTCTTGTGACACTGGGACTGGGGTAGCAGCATTTAGGAACACTGTAGCTGGCTTACACTGGTCTGGTGACACTTGAACTGGTGTGGCAGTGATCAGGAACACTTTTTCTGGCTTATACTGGCCTGGCGGCACTGGGATGTGTGTAGCTGTGATCAGGAACATTGTTGTTGGCATATACTGGACTGGTGACACTGGGGACTAGTGTGGCAGCAATCATAAACACTGTTGTTGGCCTACACTGGTCTGGTGACACTGGGGCTAGCGTAGTGGTGATCAGAAACACTTTCGCTGGCTGGGGATCAGTGTGGTAGCAATCAGGATCACTGTTGCTGGCTTATACTGATCTGGTGACACTGAGACTGGTGTCGCAACAATCAGGAACACCATTGCTGGCTTACACTGGGAACAGCTCATGATCCAAAGCACACAACGTCATCTGTAAAACATGGTGGAGGCAGTGTGATGGCATAGGCATGCATGGCTTCCAGTGGCACTGGGTCATTGGTGTTTATTAATGTAAACAAATCTACACCAAGTCTCCACTAAATTGAAGATCAAGAGTAGACAGCGGCGCTAAACATATATCAAATATATGTGTGTCCCTATAGAAATGAAAAAATAACCAAAATAATAATAATAAAAATAAAAAATATTAAAAATATCTATAACAAATAATGATAAAGAATAATTGAATATAATAAAAAATAAATTGTATAGAAGTATATCACCAATAGTGTTAAGTGAAACCAATATAACATGTGTATAAAAACAAATTATATAAAACAATCAAAAATAATATGTGCACAACAAGATCTGTGTATAATCATCAGTGCAATACTGATTTCTGCAGAGAAAACGATATGTGATAATACAAAACGCATAAAAAAGTCCATGCGATTTTTCACACGATGTGCAAATAAAACGTGAAAAACTCTTCCTTTGATCTTCCACCACACCACTGTGATCCGTGCTTCCACTTCCCCCAAAAGAAACGCACTCACCACATCTATTGCCCGCACTCTCGTGACAGGCCAATAAACTTTTGGATTCCACCCAAGAAAGTAATCAATCCTAATCAATCTGTGTCCGGATCTCTCCATATGTGAAAATAAAAAGGATTGCTCCAATAGTGTAAAAATGTTTAAACTTTATTCACACCACACTGAAAAATCTCCAATAATCACACTCACATTTGAAACAGTTCAAGCCAGCATAAATGAGTTTTACCACAGCACAGCACGCTTCACTTCACTTCAAATGTACACACTGAAAAAGCGTTTGCAGTCACGGCGGACTCGAGGTGTGTGCAGGCAGTCACAGATGTTGCTCACCCCCTCCTTCCTGCTCGCGCTCCAAGATAGGATCAATTTGCTTCCAAAGGACTTCTCACATCAACGTGTAGCTAGTAACTAGATTAATTGCCGCTCAGCCACGCCCCCGACATGTTTCGTCATTAGGACTTAATCATAGGGTTGGCTGAGCGGCGTGGCAATCAATCAATTTATACCCTTTCTAAGACGGCCCCACTGCGCATGCGCGATCTCTCTCCACTCGCGCATGCGCCCAACACATACTGCGCCTGCGCACATCATCCTCGCGTCCCCGTTCATGCAATATACAGGCATTTTAAATGGGGTACCCTTCGCACAGGATCTTGTTACTGATTAGCAACCACCACCACTCAATGACAAATGTTCAATAGTTGTGTACAGTACATGGTATAGTTGGAGCCGAATCAGCCCTCAGCTATCACCCAGCGCCACATAACATAAGCTACGTGACACCTTAATCTTAATGGGTTCAAAGCTGCACACATTAACTCCTAATCTGCTGACCATTTAGACTGCGAACCTGCAGATGAGCACTGTTGATGAGATGTGTGTAGCTGTTATCAGGAACACTGTTGCTGGCATATACTGGACTGGTGACACTGGGGACTAGTGTGGCAGCAATCATAAACACTGTTGTTGGCCTACACTGGTCTGGTGACACTGGGGCTAGCGTAGTGGTGATCAGAAACACTTTCGCTGGCTTACACTGGTCTGGTGACACTGGGGATCAGTGTGGTAGCAATCAGGATCACTGTTGCTGGCTTATACTGATCTGGTGACACTGAGACTGGTGTCGCAACAATCAGGAGCACCATTGCTGGCTTACACTGGGAACAGCTCATGATCCAAAGCACACAAACGTCATCTGTAAAACATGGTGGAGGCAGTGTGATGGCATGGGCATGCATGGCTTCCAGTGGCACTGGGTCATTGGTGTTTATTGATGATGTGACAGAAGACAGAAGCAATGTTTCAAGATATACTGTACGCCCAGATTCAGCCAAATGCAGCAAAGTTGATTGAACGGCGCTTCACAGTACAGATGGACAATGATCCAAAACAAACTGAAAAAGCAACCCAGGAGCTTTTGCGGGAAAGGAAGTGGAATATTCTGAAATGGCCCGGGTCAATCACCTGATCTCAACCCAATTGAGTGCATGCATTTCACTTTCTGAAGGCAAAACTAAAGGCAGAAAGACCCACAAACAAAGAACAACTGACGACAGCTGCAGTTAGAAAGGAGGAAACCCAGTCTCAACAAAATATTAATTTAACATTTTATTTATGATTATATTCATTTGTGCAATTACAGTTGAGCCCCTGAGGCTGGGTTCACACCATCGCCGCATGCGGCTTTCATCAGGGGTCCGGTGCGTCCTGGTTCACCGTTTCAGGTCAGATTTCAGCCTGAATTTTTGGCTGTATTCGGACCTGAAACAGACCAAAAGATGCACAAGGCTCCGGTGCAAGCTAGCATCAGAGCCACAGCGGATATGTGAACCAGCTCCATAGAGAGCCGGTCAAAATCTCCTGTTATTGCGAATTGGATGCGGTGAACCAACAAAAGCTGAAAGTCTGCACTTCAAATTCATTTGGATTGTTTTGGGGTTTTTGCTACTACTGGTTGTGACACACCTCTCTCCTCCACCCCCTCCTCTTCTTCTTCCTCCGTGGCCTCTTCCTGTCCTTTGTCCACCATAGGCGTTCATGGGGCTACGCAAGTACGCAGGCAAAAAGATGCCATGCCGTGCTTGCGCTGGTGTGTTTGGGGGACAGGAGCCACACTGGGGCAGAGGTTATATCAGCTCTGCAGGGGCAGGCCAAGAGGTGGTTGACACCACGTCAGCTTAAGCCAGGAATGGTGGTTTGCGACAATGGCACCAACCTCCTCTCTGCCCTGCGACAGGGACAACTGACCCATGTGTCCTGTGTGGCTCACGTCCTTAACCACGTGGTGCAGCGGTTCTTGGGCAGGTACCCAGGCTTACAGGATGTCCTGAGGCAGGCCAGGAAAGTCTGTGTGCATTTCCGCCGATTATATAATGCCAGTGCTTGGCTGGCTGAGCTGCAAAAGGAGTTGAACCTGCCCAAGAACCGCCTGATATGTGACATGCCCACCAGGTGGAACTCAACGTTGGCCATGCTGCAGCGACTGCACACGCAGCAGAGGGCCATCAATGACTACCTATGCGACTACGGCACCAGGACAGGATCAGGGGAGCTCAGATTTTTTTCACCACGCCAGTGGGGCATGATCAGGGATGCATGCACTGTCCTGTCACCATTTGAGGAGGCCACGAGGATGGTGAGCAGTGACAGTGCATGCATCAGTGACATTGTACCTCTTGTCCACCTGTTGGAGCATACGCTGCATGGAATAATGGACAGGGCACTTGAGGCAGAACAGAGGCAGGAAAAGGAGGACAGGTGCTGTCTCCTGTATCATGTCCACACAGTCTCTGACTGTCTCCTGTATCATGTTCACACAGTCTCTGACCATCTCCTGTATCATGTCTGCACAGTCTCTGACCATCTCCTGTATCATGTCTGCACAGTCTCTGACCATCTTCTGTATCATGTCCGCACAGTCTCTGATCCTCTCCTGTATCATGCCCGCACAGTCTCTGATCATCTCCTGTATCATGTCCGCACAGTCTCTGACCATCTCTTGTATCATGTCCACACATTCTCTGACCATCTCCTGTATAATATCTGCAGTCTCTGAGTATCTCCTGTATTATGTCTGCACAGTCTCTGACCATCTTCTGTATCATGTCCACACAGTCTCTGACCATTGCTTGTATCATGTCCGCACAGTCTCTGACCATTTTTTGTATCATGTACGCACAGTCTCTGACCATTTCTTGTATCATGTCCGCACAGTCTCTGACCATTTCTTGTATCATGTCCACCCTCTACCCACATTTCCGAAAGATGATCAGTCTTTGGAGGAGATAGGGGCGGGTAATCAAGCCGTGTACTGTCGGATGTAAGAGCGATCCTGTGTAATCTGGAGTACTGTTATGACAGGAGGGGGGAGAGCACAAAGATTTGGGGGAGAATTTGTGCTAGGAGGGGGATTTGGGGGGATTTGTACTAGGAGGGTGGACTTGCGGGGAGGATTTGTGCTAGGATCAGGGATTTGTACTTGGAGGGGGATTGGGGGGAATTGCACTAGGAGGTGGGAGTTGGGGGGGGGGGGTATTTATAGAGGAGTGGAGATGTGGAGGTTTGGAGGAGAGGATTTGTGCTAGAAGGGGGATTGGGTGGGGGGATTTGTACTAGAATGTAGGATTTGGGGGGGCTTACACTAGGAGTGGGGATTTGGGGGAAAGGATTTGTGCTAGGAGGGGGTAGGGATTTGCACTAGGATGGGGGATGATTTGTACTAGGAGGTGGAATTTGAGGGGAAGATTTAGGTAAGTAGTGTGAATTTGGGGGGATGATTTACACTAGGAATGGGGATTTGGGGGGAGTATTTACAATGGGAGTGGGGATCTGGGAGGAGGATTTACGCTAGGAGTGGGGATTTGGAGAGAGGATTTACACGAGGATGGGGATTTGGGAGGAGGATTTACACTAGGAGGGGGGATTTGGGGGAGAGGATTTATACTAGGAGGGAGGATTTGGCGGAGAGGATTTATGCTAGGAGGGGAGATTTGGGGGAAAACTGGCTCCTAACTTTTTTATCTGGCTCTTAGATTCAAAGCAAATTTGCCAAGCCTTGGCTAAACAGCTCTCAATTAACTGCTCTGCATTCCTTCAGGGCCAGAATGTCCTCACCACTTCTCCGATCTTATATTATTCTGCTTTGCCTAGCCTTGCTCAGTATTTAGTTTTATTTATTACAGGTTATTGTATAGAGCCAACAATGTACAAACCTCTCCACTGACCACTTCCCAAACAAGCATGCATATATACCCTGTGTTCATTGCCTAACAGATGGTGTCACCCATCAGAGGACAGGTCTGCATCTTTGCTTGAGAAGTCCTTTTCTCATGTCTATTTCCAAAACATAATGGTGGACTCAAATATTACCTTTGAAAGCAACTAACATATCAGAAGAAAATATATTAGGAGAATTATATTGTTCACACGTATTTAAAATAAGTGCAGTAAAGTGATAACTACAGAGTAAAGTAACCTGTCACTGGCGAATTCCTCTTTGTTGATTTTAGAACCAGACTAATACAAGATTGACTCGTAGGTTGCTAAGGGTATAGCACATATTTTACAATTACTCAATGAACCAGATGTTTGCACTAGAGGCAATGAGATTTACTGGATAAGAGACAACTGCTAGTTGAGAAAAAGCCACATGTAAGAACACTTACGTGTTAGGTGCTTACACCACTTTGAATTTGAGTTTGAAGTTGTCATGATTGTACAATGACAGAATTTGCACTGAACCCTGGATGGAAAGATAATTTTTACAGATGTATATGAATTCCCATTGTAGCCTTATGGTCTACATGTGTATTATCACACTTATACAGCCTGCATTTAGCATTGTGGCAATCTAAGGCTGTAATCCACACACAATGCAGGTCAGGGCAGTGGTGCATCTCAGCATTCACAGGAACATGAGTCTGTGCTGTGTAGATTGTCCGCACTTAGATACGCTGCTGTGCTAACCAATTTGTGTAGACTAGAGAAATATGCTGCAATTCTGGTGATAAAAAAAGTCAAAAACACTTATTTATATTAAACATTCCCTTGACTTATTCTGCACATTCCTTGATAAAGTCACTCAAACCTTTTTTTAAAACGCATGTGAGAGCCACACATCTTCATAGGAAACTGGACTTATACAAGAATCAAAATATTATCAGCCTCAAAGCAAAATGCTCAATGCTAAATAGATATAAAAAGTCAAACTTAATCCACTGGTAGATTAAATGACAATAAAATAGTGAAGCCAAATTCCAGCCTCCACCTCACCACCTGTCCTACTTTACTGTGAGAGCCCCCTCTGAGGAAAAGTATACTTACCTATTCTCAGACATCTTCTGGACGATCAGATAACAAACAAGGTCCTCTTCCTTCTATCTCCTAGTCCAGCAATGGGTGGTTCTCAGTAATGCAGAGAGTACTATTTTCTACATTACTGAACTGCGAGCACGAGGTATCATGATAATGTGCCCCCCAGGGTCAGGCCTCTGATGATCTGCACCTACAGGCCCAGCTTTTTTTAACCCAAAAGAGGACTGGTGCTGGACCACAGAGCAGTGCGTCTTTAGGGTACAGCACCAAAGAGGAGGTGAGTATTGCAGCAAGAGTTGCATTTTTTATTTTCTAAAAGAGTGGGCAATAGATAAAAATAAAAAACTTGAGGTGGGCTTTAACCCTTTTCGCTGCCAATGAAGTATTCTACACACCATGCCATTAAAAGGGTTTAAACAATCTTACAGCTGCAATAGCCATATTTTCTTTTATACTTCAATCGTTTTTATCGTTTTTATCGAAAAGAAAAATGCAACAAGATTTTCCCGATAGCAAAGTGGGTGAAACAATAAAAAAGAAAAATATTTGTATATAATAATTGTATTTAACAATCAAAGAATTGCTTAAGAGCAAAATATCCTCCAATACACAGCAGTCAAGCATAATGCCTGTGGTATTTGGTTATAGTGTGAGGTGTCATTTGCGGCAGTAACCCTGTCCGGTGTCAATGATGTCAGGGAGGGCTTACTGCAAATTCTCATGAATATTACATTCTGCAATCAAGTTCAAATCCAGCACCCAATTCCCCCTCTTCTGGGGAAGTGAGGTAGAAAGGGCCCAAGATGGGGAACTTGGGAAACCCTAGAGAGAGAAATCCATGGCCTTTCTGGGAGAACGATACTTATATAAACACCATGTCACACAATGCATAACTGATAAAGGGAAAAGTAAAAAAAAGAAATACCGTATGAGTACAAAGGATACTAAGAAGGGGGTAAGAAAAAGAGTACAGGAGAAAATAAGCAAAAGAATACCACCACCACCCGACCGCCAATACACCACTATTTAGTCGGTAGTTGTAGGTAAGACAGCCAAGGGTTCTAGACTTTGTCGAACAATGATTGCTTATCTCGAAGTGTACTAAAAAAAATTTCAGTAAGCATTATCCAGGTAAGTTTGCATTTTAACAAGGATAAGTCGATCAAAGGGCTTTTCCTGGCTGTGGCAATTGCTATCCTAGCCGCCAAAATAAAACAAATTAATGATTGAGTGTGTCTGGGAATGTTTTCGATTAGCTCATTAAGAAGAGTGGTTTTCACAATATTTAGCGAGGTTACAGAATAGATCAGGGACTTGATCAACTTGTTTCCAGAAATGTCTAACTTTAGGGAATGTCCACCACTCGTGTAGAACTGTTCCCACCTGACCACACTGGCGGAAGCATAAGGAAGAAGTACCTGGATACATTTTCTACAATCTCTCCGGAACCAAGTACCATCTAGAGTACACTTTATATCCCGCCTCAACCAAAGCTACATTCATAATGCTTTTATGAAAACGTAGGGTCCAAGCCCTCCAAGGCTCCTCATCAATTTCCTCACCCAAGTCCTGTTCCCATGCTAGTTGGTGAGACAATTTGGTTGGTGTGCTAAGAAGTACCTTACACAACAGTGAGATGCCACCATATATATTTTTTTAATTGGACAGCTGGCTCCTGGCTGTAATGTAGAAGTTGCTCAATCACTTCCACACAGCTTCCGGCCAGGGTTGTCGGGAAGAGACCCTTGTCCTCGTCAACATGGGGACAAGGTGCTTTGTCCCCATGTCCCCCCCTTCCCCAAAGCACCCCCCATGTTGAGGGCACGCGGCCTGGTACGGCTCAGGAGGGGGGTGCTCATCCCCACCCCCTTTCCTGACTGGCCGGGCTGCGTGCTCGGATAAGGGTCTGATATGGATTTTGGCGTAGGGTTTCCCCTTTAAATCCATACCAGGTGACGGGGCTAGCAAGGTGTCAATCTCGCCGATCGAGGCAGCAACATTGACTTCCTTCGCTAGTCGCGTCTACCTGGAGTCACATTCAAAATGAACGGACTTTACTCCGTGTGTGGGCAAGTCGGTTCATTTCAAAAGTCTGGCGGAACTCCGCCAAAACTCCGGCAGATTGTCCACCGGATCTAGTCCGCCAGAAAAGTCCGGGCGTGTGTGGGCAAGTCCGCACGTTCAGAAAGTCCGGCGTACCTCCGCTGGAAAGTCCGGCGGATTGCCCGCCGGACTAAGTCCATCGGACTAAGTACGCCAGATAGTCCGATCGTGTGTACGCGGCATTAGTGAGACCAGGGCCCAGTAATTTTATTCCCAAACATCTCCAAAAACATATAGGACCCTTTTTAATAATGCAACCCACTACTGCATGTTGACATGTATTGCGGCTTGCTACAATGCAGGTGCCACAGCGCAGCATCACGTGTTATGTGCATTACCACAATGCGGAAATATGAATCCAGCCTCAAACATTAGTGGCGTAGCTAGAAGCTTCAGGGCCTGATGCAAGAAACCATGAAGGGCCACCTGACCCCCAGACAGGGCATTTTCCTCTGAGCACAGTGGCGGAATACCAGGGCCCGGTCGCAAGTGGGTGGCTGCATATGAAGGAACCGATTTCTCCAATCCCCCCCCCCCGCTTCTCCTCCTCTTCCTCCCGCAGGCATTCAGTAGCTGCAGGAGGAAAATGGAGAGATCGGCTCCTCTATGCCAGTGTTTCTCAATCTTTTTCCAGTCAGGCCACCCTTGAAGTATACCTCTGGGTGAATGAGGCTGCGCTGCAACCACTCCACAACTATGTGCATCGCACGCAGTTGCAGCATAGTGATGATGCATTTAAGGGGTTAAAACAGGCGGTCAGGAGGCAACTGTGACAGGGGTGACTTTGGGTCGGAGGTTTGTGGAACTCAGCTTGCCCTGGAGAGTTCTGGAGGCTCCTTGTCCAGCTTCCCCGGACCTTCTTATGTGTAAATCACCCTGTGTCTCTAGGGCACAGGGTGAATGAGAACCCCCCCTATAATCTGTGCTAGTCAGATTCAATGCAGGATATGTAAAGACTATTCATAGTTTGTTGATGAACTCAAGATGTTAATTGAGAGAGCTGATCACATTGTCCTCTGTACAATGTAGGAGACGGGCCGACTCCTAATGGAGCTCCTGCTTTCTTGTGGAGTTGATGATTTTAGCATCTAACATGTGTGAAGCTCGGTGACAACAAGTCTAACCTGTAGTGAAATCCTGATGGGCACATCGGCTGCTTAAAGGGATTAGTTAATTAGCTCATGTTAATTTGTTACAGGTGTATTGTTAGAGTAAAATGAGCAGGAGGGGGGGTCTCCCCTTCTACTGTATATAAATACTTGTCAGTTTGGTTCTAATAAAACAGTCCATGTTGAGCAGCTAAGCAAGTGTCGTCTCGTTTGGTGCTTGGGAGCGGTTGGAATATCTGAGATCCATATCCAGACTGGGAGGAAGTGGTATATGACGAAAGCACTCAAGCCAGGAGTGTGGGAGCGTTTTGTCACATTGTTGGCAAGCAGTGGGATACTTCCTGCAATCAGGGACATCCAAACCTCCACCTGGATCCAAGGTCCGGACAGCAGGAGAGGAGGAGAGGTACAGATACCAGCCGCCATGGAAGAGGAATTCGGAAGGAGGTTGCGAGAGATGCGGATACAGCACAGAGGATCAGTATCGGTGCAGGTTCTGATGGGATGGTATGATTCTGTCCACCTACAACTCTGGAAGGAAGCGCTAGCCTGTGAGCAGCGACACCAGGGAAAAGTTCTTCCCTCCATCCATGTAAGGTACTGGTCGCAGTATGAAGTACGAATGCTGTTATTGGGGGAACAACCGAAGCAGGAGTGGACAGCTGAGTTAAGCAGGCTGATCCAGGCAGAAATGCGGTTGGACGAGAGCTACAGAGCCCTCCGGTGGTATGTAGCCCAATTGTGCCCGTGGACAGCGGATGACAGCCCCACGGAAGGCTTTGACTATGATGGCCTGGGATTGTTATACTGGAGGTTGTCCGAGGACCCTGACTTTGGGAGTGATCTGGAGTGGCGTTTGGAGGAAATAATGGAGCACAGAGAGCAAAGATTGAACATCTCGGAAGTGCTCTGAGCACAGGAAGATTTGGAGTTCCTGGCCGCTCAGGAATGGGAGCTGGAGATCGCCTACAGACAGCTGCTAGACTCTGCTCAGCAGCAGGGTGGGGCTCCCTTTGCCTGGGACTATCAGGAAATACCAGTGGACAACTCTGAAATCCTGGCTGAAGAGTCGGCAATGTGGCAGAGTAACAGTGTGCTTTGCCAACCTGCCCCTGCAGCTATGGACGCGGAGGTCTTATGGCGGATGCAGCAAGTGCTGACTGACCTTGATGATCCTGTTTCTGCATGGGATGATCTTGGATGGAGGAATGTGCCTGTCCAGCAGCATGCCAGGGAATCGGCAGTGGAAAATCTGGAAATTGCAATCCCCAAAGCTGAAGTGCTGACAACCGGCCAGAGCTCTGCCAACCTCTGCTCAGCACTGATAGCTTCTTCTGGGTTCCATGGACAGGAGATGGTGAACCTATATCCCAGACACCAGTTGCAGAGACAGGGGATTTGATAGACTTTTCTGCCGAGGAAAAACAACCTGATGAGCCTCCAGCAGAAGAGCTGGTATTAGGGTCAAACTTCACTGTGCTCTGCCCAGCACCGGCAACTGTGGAGTTACAAGAGACTCCTCCAACTTAAGTGCTGGTCACCAGACAGAGGAGCCAAGACCTCTGTCCCACACCTGCAGTAGTTCTAGGGGCCCGTGGTGAGAAGGTGACGGTCACTCCCCAACAGTTAGCCGGAGTGGATGATGTGGGGTCCTCAATTGAAGTGCTAACAGGGCAGAATGCTACTGGCCCCTACACACAACTGCAGCTTGAGCTGATATCGGGGGATGGGACTGCAGTCCCCACTTGTATACTCCAGGGATGCTGGGCGGTCGGCCCAAATCCCCAACAGCATGACGGAGTGCTCCCAGTCACCCTGTCTTCTCTCCAGCGGCTGAAAGGACTCCAGGGAGAAGGGCCAGTTCAGGCCTCTCCCCAGCGGCTGGCATGTTCTCTGAGAGAGGCAGAGGTTGGCTGGGTAAGTAATGCTATGTTTGGGACAATATATTTGGGGTACTGTGGGGATACCGGCAATGGGAAACTGGAACTACTGACTAACTTTGGAGTTAACCCGTCTGGGGTCTCCTCCTGTGTTAGTCTCCTGCCGAAAGGGGAGATGTGTGACAGGAGTGACTTTGGGTCGGGGGTTTGTGGAACTCAGCTTGCCCTGGAGAGTTCTGGAGGCTCCTTGTCCAGCTTCCCCGGACCTTCTTATGTGTAAATCACCCTGTGTCTCTAGGGCACAGGGTGAATGAACCCCCCCCCCCCCCTATAATCTGTGCTAGTCAGATTCAATGCAGGATATGTAAAGACTATTCATAGTTTGTTGATGAACTCAAGATGTTAATTGAGAGAGCTGATCACATTTTCCTCTGTACAATGTAGGAGACGGGCCGACTCCTAATGGAGCTCCTGCTGTCTTGTGGAGTTGATGATATTAGCATCTAACATGTGTGAAGCTAGGTGACAACAAGTCTGACCTGTAGTGAAATCTTGATGGGCACAGAGTCACATCGGCTGCTTAAAGGGATTAGTTAATTAGCTCATGTTAATTTGTTACAGGTGTATTGTTAGAGTAAAATGAGCAGGAGGGGGGTCTCCCCTTCTACTGTATATAAATACTTGTCAGTTTGGTTCTAATAAAACAGTCCATGTTGAGCAGCTAAGCAAGTGTCGTCTCGTTTGGTGCTTGGGAGCGGTTGGAATATCTGAGATCCATATCCAGACTGGGAGGAAGTGGTATATGACGAAAGCACTCAAGCCAGGAGTGTGGGAGCGTTTTGTCACAGCAACATATTGCCTCTTTACCGTCTGTCAAATGCCTCTGAGAAGCAATCTGAGCATGGATCGCTTTTTAGAGGAACAGTATGTTTTGCTGGTACTATGAACAAGCAAGAAAAAAAAATCAGTTCTGATTGTACACATATAGGGGGTCAGAATTAAAAGCGCATACATAAAATGTGCATACATACATGTAAACACACATGGGCGCACACACACACATAATACACATATATGAACACACACACACATATACTGTATATATATATACACACAAACATATATAAATGTACATATGCACACACATATAAACACACATGCACACACATTCATGCATGCACATACACACACATACATGCACACACACACACATACATGCACACACATAAACATACATGCACACACACACATACACACACACACATACATGCACACGCACACACATACATACATACATACATGCCCATGAACACACATACATACACATACATACATGCACACGCACACACATGCATGTAAACACATACATACATGCACTCACACACACACGCACATGCACGCACATACATACATACATGCGCACACACACACATACATACATGCACACACACATACATGCACACACACGCACATACATGCACACACATACATACATACATACATGCACACACGCACACACACATACACAGACACATACATGCACACACACATACATGCACACACACGCACATACATGCACACACATACATACATGCACACACGCATACACACATGCACATACACATACATGCACACACATGCAAACATACATGCACATGCACACAAATATGCACACACACGCACACACTAGGGTTGCCAAACCCGAACACTTTAGAAGCACAAATGGTAATGTGGCGTGCATAGTGCCCCCTCACCCTCCTATCAGGCCTTGTTTTGAGCCACATTTCTGTCTGAATATTGTGTCTGACGGACTGAAACCTGAACACATGATTCAAAACCCAAACTATCCTGGTGATTTCCAGACAGGTGGCAACCCTAACACACACACACACACACATACATGCACACACACACACATATATATGCACACACACATACATGCACACATACATTCACACACACATATACATGGCCCCACACACACATATAAATACACATAGATAGCCTTTTAAAAATTGGCAGTACTCTTCCTGCCGGGTACTGCACTGTAGGGGGAGACAAAGACACTGTGCTTTCACTTTAGGTGTAATCAGTGTGACGAGCTCCCCGCAGTGCCGATTTACAGTTCGGCTAAGGATCGGGGTGGGCTCGGTCTCAGTCGCCCTTGCCGCTCCTCCTAGCGAGGCATACAGGGGGCCCTCAAGTGCCACCTGCGGCATGGGGCCCACGGCGACTTCTGTGACCCCTGTACGTCCGCCACTGAAAACATTAATAC
The DNA here is from genome assembly GCA_028564925.1 of Lithobates sylvaticus. NCBI lineage: Eukaryota > Metazoa > Chordata > Amphibia > Anura > Ranidae > Lithobates > Lithobates sylvaticus. Next base: position 329,253,478 of record CM053026.1, on the reverse strand, counting down.
AGGGGGTCCCCGGGTTACAAACGAGATAGGGACTGTAGGTTTGTCCTTAAGTTGAATCTGTTTGTAAGTTGGAACAGGTACATTTTTTTAAGTGTAGCTCCAGCCAAAAAATCAATTTTTAAGCTTTTTGGAGAACATAGAGAAGGGTTATCACCCCTGTAACATTTGTTTTGCTGTCTGTGCACCTGTTCAGAAGATTTCACCTCACTTTCCGTCCCAATGACAAATGGATTTTGAAAATTTTGGGTTGTTAGGGAAACATGGACTGGTGATAAAGCATCAGTGGAGACACCTTTTTCCCATATTAACCCTTACAGGAGTGAATTTCCCTTCCTATGGGTGGATTTCCTCTCACTTCCTGTTGTCTCCCTCCGTTTGTAAGTAGGAGTCGTTTGTAAGTCGGATGTTTGTAAGTAGGGGACCCCCTGTATATCAAAAGCATAAGAATACAAAATAGGTCTTCCCATACTTTTATTGTATGAGTATAAGCTTTTTCAATTTTTTTGCATACCCAGTGTTTGCTATGTATGTCTGTTGATCTACTTTTTTAGTCACGTAATCATTACTTGACTGCAAGGTAGATGTTCTGATTAAAATCACGCTTTATGCATTGACACCTCCTTAGACCCCATCTATCTGGACATTATGGTCACCTGCTGACTTGGCATCATGTACAGGCAGCCTAACTCTTCACTAAAATAGGAAAGTTAAAGCTGAGGTCCTCCAAATTTTTTTTTAAAAGTCAGCAGCTACAAATACTGCAAATAAGAACACTTATCTGTCCAGGGCGCCCGCAATGTCGGGACCGAAGCCAATCTCTCCCTCAGCTCTCGGGTGCTACCGCCGCAATTTTCAGTAAGGGAATCAGGAAGTGAAGACTTGCTGCTCCACTTGCTGGTTCCCTACTGCGCATACGCGAGTCGCGCTGCTCAATCCGAATATTCCCTGCTATCTCTGGGACCCGTGTGTTTCCCAGCAGACATCGCGGGGGGACAGGAAGAGGCATAGACTTCCACGGGAGTCTATGCCTGGAAGTGGGTGAAAATACCTGTATTATACAGGTATCTGCACCCCCTCCCCCCTGAAAGGTGCCAAATGTGACACCGGAGGGGGGGAGGGTTCCAAAAAGCGGAAGTTCCATTTTTGTGTGGAGCTTTAAACCCAACGCAATAACTGCAGTACAGAGGTTGAATTTGAAGTGTAAGAAGACTAATGCCGCATACACATGATCGGAATTCTCATTGGAAAAAGATCTGATGGTTTTCCCAACGGAATTCCGCTCAAACTGTCTTGCCTACACACGGTCACACCAAATTCTGACCGTCAAGAACGCGGTGACGTACAACACTACAACACTAGCCGAGAAAAAATGAAGTTCAATGCTTCGGAACATGCGTCAAATTGTTTCCGAGCATGCGTAGGAATCGTGCTACAGACGATCGAATTTCCGATAGAAAGCTTTTCCGTCGGAAAAATTGAGAACAACAAGACCCTGCTTGCTGCGTCTGTTGCGGTTTCCATTAAAACATATTACTCAGGATTGTACACATCTACAAAAAATTTGAATGGCACCTACATTGCACATATGTGAACTGGATCTTCAGTTAGTTCTGAAAACTGGAAATTGGAGCTGGTGACTTTTAATAAAAAGACACTCTCCTGTCCAAGGATCCAGCACTGTCCTCACCCAGTCTGGTTCTTCACCATTCTTCTGGTCGCTGGCGTGTTAACTGTGGCCAGCCCACTGTGACTCCTTGCGGCTTTACAGCCGGCTGCCCACTGCGTGAGCCATGCTTCACTTTGTGAATAGTCCCGCAGCCTTCTGGGACCTGTGACGTGTCCCCAAAAGTTTTAGTGGGGGTGTGAACTACCGCTCGAATAGTCTAGGCAATCCGAGAGGAAGTGGAAGCAGGTACCTGTCAAAACTAGGTACCTGCACCCCCATTCCCCTAGGAAATTTTTTTCCAAATGTGGCAGGGGGGGGGGGGGATGGGTGTTGTGGAGGTTGGAGGAAGAGCAGAGCTTCCCCTTTTGGGTGAAGTTCTGCTTGAAGTTTCATTTATAAGTAACATTTATAGCTATCTGTTGCAGTAACACGAAAAAAGCACCATTTATGTTTGTGCATTTCTGTGGCATTCATCTTCAATGGCACTCCAACACACAAAGGCAATGCAATGCACCTCCTAAGCACATGCATTGCAGCACACCGCAACACATGGTAATGCGCTAAATATGCTGCTTGTCCATTTTTTTTATCAATTTTAGTTAATTTCAGTGACTGCCTTAACACTTTTTATTGCGCTTATTCTTTTCGCACTACCTCCCCCTTTCCCTCTGTACTTACCTACAATGCCAGTACTTCAAGATGTTCAATGTACCACCTACCTGGTGCTGCACAGCCTCTGGCGAATATTTTCAGGAAGTTGGTTAAATTAGGACCCATTCACACCAACGGGCGCATTAAGCCCTGTATACGTTGTGCTCGCTAGTGTGTATTGTGTAGGGGGTGTGATGTGTTGTTGCAACTCATTGCACTGTTTACCTTTTCTTAAGACCCCTTTCACACATTTTTCAGGCCCATAAAGCACCTGAAAACTGCCTCTCAAGCCACCTCAGTGTGAAAGCCAGAGTGCTTTCACACTGGGGCGGTGCACTTGCAGGACAGGAAAAAAAGTCCTGCTGCGCAGCATCTTTGGGGCTGTGCGGGAGCGGTGTAGACAGTGCTCCTCCATCGCCCCTGCCCATTGGAAAGAATGGGCATCGCTTCCGAAGCGCCGCATTACAGCAGCTTTTAACCCCTTTTTAACCCCTGCTTGGGGGTTATAAGCGCCCCGCTACCACCTGAAAAGTGGCGCCAAAGCGCCGCTATAACAGCGGTAAAGCGCCGCTAAAATGAGCCGCGCTTTACCGCTAAAGCCGGGACCGCCCCAGTGTGAAAGTAGCCTGACTGAAATGTCACAAATCACCATTTTTTTTCATTCTATGCAGTGCATTGTGATGCTGTGTAGTGCGTCATGCAAGATAATAAAATGCACCCTGCCCTAATTTTGCAGCTCAGCACATTGGGTCCTGGCGCTGGCCGTTAGAGAAGCACCTAGACATATGCACATTATTTGGTGGGCACAACAGGACTGGAGGTGAGTATTGTAAATAAAAAAATAAATAAAATAATGCTTTTTATTAAATGTAGGGCAAATTATTTATTGTTTTAAATCAAAATGGAGTTGTGCTTTAAGTAATTCTATGTGGGCCACTGCTGTCATGTTACAGGATAAATAAACGTGATGCATCAGCTGACACCATCAAATAAGATTCTCTGTCAGCTGTGTCTATCTTTTGTACATCACATCTGAAGTAATGGCAGAATCACTCTGGTGTATACAGTGCTAGCCTAGTTTCCTGCTCGTGACATCACACAAGTGTCTGTGAGAGGAAAGGGCAGTGCTGCTAGATGGGTGGAAGCTGCCTATGTAGTAATGGAGGGTATACTTTCCGAGGAAGGCATTATATAACTTGCTTAATTATAGCATTGTGCTCACTATTGTATTTCAAGCATAAGTGAAAAGAGATCCTGAAATGAGAGGGAACAAACCCCTCACTGAAGATACTTTCTGAACAAGTAAGGCGGGAGAGCCCGCTGTAGAAGCTGATTGGTTGTCCAAAAGTAGTGACGTGAGCTGTCCTTACTTTCTCCTAGTTTCAGAAGCTGCAGCTGCTCATACTTCCCTGGTGGCTCGCCGTGATCGTATAGTGGTTAGTACTCTGCGTTGTGGCCGCAGCAACCTCGGTTCGAATCCGAGTCACGGCAGGAGTGAAAGTCTCCTCTCACGGCAGCTGGAAGAAAAGATTTTTTTTTGTTAATTTATTTACTTTTTAACACTTTTAGGTGGCACTGGTATGCGGCACTGATGGGCACTCAGGTGGCACTGATGGGCACTCATAGGCGGCACTGACGGGTACTTATGGGTGGCACTGATGCACACATATAGGTGGCACTGATAGGTGGCATGGATGGGCACTGATAGGTGGCATGCATGGGCACTGATAGGTGGCATGGATGGGCACTGATAGGTGGGCATGGGGGGGCACGGATGGGCACTGATAGGTGGCACTGATGGACGCTGATGAGTGGCACTGATACACTTATGGGTGGCATTGCTGGGAATCCTTTTTTTTTTTACTTTTTTTTTTATTAATATGATGTGCCAATCAGTGCCCATCTGTGGGCACTGATTGGCATATTTTTGATTTTTTTTTTAACATGTGGATGGCCATGGGGGATGTACCTGGCCATCCACATGCTGGGGGCTTCCCTGTGGTCCTGGGGGCTTCCCTGGTGGTCCTGGGGGCTTTTTTTTTTGTTAATTTATTTACTTTTTAATTACTTTCTAAAATAAATTAATGGAATAATGTTTTATATGAATAAACTTCATCTATCATTTTAAGGCAAGCACTACACTACTAAACGCTGTATGTTTACACACCAGTGCGACGTCTCATGCGATTTGATAGTTACAAATCGAATGACAAGTTGTCCATAATAGAAGCGGTCAAATCGGTACGACTCGGACTTCATCGGAGACGCACCAATTTTGAAAGTAGTTCCTGCGCTACTTTTTGCAAGTTGAGGCGCGACTTGCATAGAGGTGCATGAAGTCGCAGTTTTCTTCCAAGTCGCACTGATAGGTGTCTTTAAAATTGTGCGGCTTCACGTAAAGTCGCACAATTTCAAAGTCAGATTCAGTGTGACTGAAGACTCCAGTCATTAGTCATTTCCGATGGTTAAGAACATTTACCCCTTATGAGGCGGCCTTTTCTGTAACCACTGCACTGTCCATTTTGTGAAAGGGCGACAGACTTCCGTACCCAAAATTGGCCATAGGCGACATTGCCTTGCTCACACTTGCTGAAAATACTGGTGCTCAACAAGCACGCCTATAGCGTTCATGCGCATCGTTTAGCGTGTTTGACGCATGTTTAACGCACATAAAAAACACTCTATAAATGTGCGTTTTCTGGGTGTTTGACTCGCGTTAAAGGCGTTTTTAAAACTCATCCCAGAAGCCGATTTTTTTTTGTGAGCACTTACCCCATTTAAATTCTGTGAGCAGACTGCAGTTCCTCTTTAAGTCAGTGCAAAGGGACAAAGAAGATACGTGCACTTGGCTTAAAGTGCACCTATCCTTTCAAGCCCCTCCCCGGGATCAAAATGTCGGCCTTTCCACCCTCTTCTAACTGATTTATAACTAATTATTTAAAGTGGGGTTGCACACAAAAAAAAAAAAAAATCATAAAATTCATAAGAAAAAATGAATAAAAAATCATTTGGAAATTTTTTTTTTTTAACTCACCTCTAAATGGCTGTTGCTAAGGGGTCCCTCGTAGTGACATCACTTCCCTTCGGCGCAGGAAGGGCTCAGCTCTGCCCCCTCCCTCCTGTCAATCATCTGGGACACGTCCCAGATGACTGCACGGCCAATCGCGGCGCGGCTCGCGCATGCACAGTCGGTACCCGGCTGTGAAGCCACAGCCAGGTGCCCACAGTTACAATGCCGGCGCTGCCGAGCGGAGGAGGGGACGAGCGAGGCTGCGATCCCCCGCATCGCTGGACCCTGGGACAGGTAAGTGTCCGATTATTAAAAGTCAGCAGCTGTAGTATTTGTAGCTGCTTACTTTACATTTTTTTATTTGAATGGTTACTTATCTTTAAATACCCTTTTCACACCCTGACTACCTAAGTCTTCTCCTCTTCTGTTTACTTCCTGGGGGGGTCTTCTTTAGGTGTCCACATCACTGCCTGTGAGACATGGACACTTCCTATTGGATGGATACAGGTGGGGTCCTCTCAGACAAAATAAGAGGACAACGTCATTAAGGCTGGTTTCACACTGGGATGGTGGGGGCGGCGGTGGTAAAGCAGCGCTATATTTAGCGCTGCTTTACCGTCGTTTTAGCCGCGGTATTCGGCCACTAGCGGGGTGGGGGACCTGAAAGAGGAGGATCGGGGTTGATCTGTGCAAAACTACTGCACAGAGCGGGGAAGTATAACATGCTTGTTTTTGTTTTTATAAATAAAACTATATGCTTCAGCGAAAAGGGAGGGCTGAAGGCTAGGTTCACACCAGTGCAGCTGCAACTTGATTTTCAGTGCAATTTTTGTAGTGTGTTTTTGGCACGTTTTTCATGCTTTATGCGTTTATTTTATAGAAGGAGACTGGATTTTAGACACAAACCTCTGCCAAAAACATTTCCATTGAAGACTATGCGGCCAAAACCGCATCAAAGTAGCACATGTACCTTTATTAAAAAGGCACAGCACTGCATTGACGTGAACAGGTTTTATTGAAAATAATGTGATTTCCATTGTCGTGTGACTCTGTGCAACTCAAGTCCATCTGAAATTTCACCAGTGTCAGCCAGGCCTTAACGCCCACACACCAAACATATGTGTCCATGGGTAGCAGAACTTTCTGTGCTGAGAGCGCACTCACTGTATGCTCTCAACACAGGGACCGAGCTGTCCGAGACAGTTCTCATTCTCTACTAAAGTTTGGTAACCAGCGGGACCAGCTTCCAAGCATGTGACCGCTGTGACAGCCAATCACGGGGGTCACATGACTGATGGGTCCTTCCCACCCCCTGGGTGTAAAGACCCTGTTAAAGGGGCTGGGCAGGAAGGGGTTCAAAGCTCATATTTGAATAAAGGTAAATATACAACACTTTTTCTTTTTTTAAACTTTATTGAAGTGTACAGAATGACACATTATTCAAGTTTATGTACCATAGCACATCGCAGTGACATGCGGCGTGGTGGATCGCGTACTTAAAATTGCAGACATGCTGTATTTTTTTGCAGCATACCACACCTCCAAACAGCAGCGCAGTGTGAGCACAAGGCACATAGAGAACAATTGCTAACTATGTGTTGTATGCAGGGCAGCACAGCTCAACGCTCATGAGTGAATGGCAATTCATTAACATTTCTTTTGTTATTTACATGTACATTTTATTATTATACATTATTAATTACATGTACATTTTATTATTTTACATTATTAATTACATGTAAATTTTATTATTGTACATTATTAATTACATGTACATTTTATTATTGTACACTAATTATTATTTACATGTACATTTTATTACTGTACACTAATTATTAATTGCATGTACATTTTTTATTGTACATTCATTATTATTTACATGTACATTTTATCAGTGTACACAAATTACATGTACATTTTCTTACATGTATATTTTACTGTACACTAATTATTATTTACATGTACATCTTATTACTGTACACTATCTATTATTTACATGTACATGTTATTACTTCACACTAATTATTATTGCTATCCAATATATTTTGCACTTGAAAGTAGACCTTTAAAGTAAAAATGTAAAACAATGTAAGAAGCATTAATAAAAGAAGAGCCCCGCTGCCGTGAGAGGAGACTTTCACTCCTGCCGTGACTCGGATTCGAACCGAGGTTGCTGCGGCCACAACGCAGAGTACTAACCACTATACGATCACGGCGAGCCACCTTAGAGCTCTGACATAACTGCATTCTTTGAGTGTGTTCTCTGAGTAGTTAAAGCAGCTATCCTAGGGAACTTGGGTGACATCCAGTGGTCATTAGGTGGAAGTAACATTTTGATTTGGCAATGCTTTTTCTTCAGTTGGGACTCGTTCGTTTCTGACAGTATGTTACCAATTCTGTAAATTCTGCATTCTGTAAATATTTTTAAGTCATTTTTTGAACTACTTGTTTTTTGTTGATGCAGTGCATAATATTCCCATGTAGACATTCCATATGTAAAATAACCTTCAGAAAGTAAACAAGCTTTATCCTTCTAAATGTTAGTGCCAGTGACATCAGCTACAAATGTGAATATCTCCTACAGGTAAGCCTTACTATTGTAAGTATCTTAAAAGGCATAGCTCCCAACTGTCCCTGATTTGGAACAATGTCCCTCTGTCCCTCATTCCCCCCTCATCTGTCCCTCATTTTGGTCTGATCTATATAGCTGTATATAAAATGCACTTTTTATCTATCAAAAAGTGTTTTCCAGCACTAAACCTTCCATCTGATTTTAAATTGCTGCATTTGTAAATTCCAAAAACCAATATAAAGGAATAGTAAAAAAAGCATTTGTGGGTTTAACCAATCTTGTTTTTTCTGTACAATTAAGGCGGCGTGATGGGGGTATGTCCTGTGCCTGCATACTTTTGCTGATAGGTGTCCCTCATTCCCATCTCAGAAAGTTGGGAGGTATGTTAACAGGTATCATTTAGTTATTATTTATTTATTACAAGTACTTATATAGCACCATCAATTTATGCAGCTGTGAACCCAGCTTTGTAAAATAGCACACTTAGACCCCTTTCACACCGAGGGCGTTTTGCAGGCGCTATAGCGTTAGAAATAGCGCCTGCAATCCGCCCTAAAACAGCTGCACCATTGTCTCCAGTGTGAAAGCCAGAGGGCTTTCACACTGCAGCGGTGCGCTGGCAGGACGTCAGGAAAGCTCTAGATGGTGTCTCATGTCCTGATTGGATAGATTGATAGCAGCGCAGACATTGGCTCCCATTGCTGTCAATCAAATCCAATGACGCGGGCGCTGGGGGGCGGGGCCGAGTCCTGCTTTCTGTGTCAATGGACGCAAAAGCAGGACTTGGGAGGGCACCGTCAGGTAGGATGTACGGGGCCCCATCATTTCTAACAGCAGCCCTGATGCCCACTGGGCTGTCGTGTCTGGACCAAGAAGGGACTCTGTGGACAGGGGACATTCAGGGGCACATTCAGGGGGGCGGCAAACTCCCACCCACTAGCAAGCCCGTTTTGCCGGCACCGCTGCTTTTTTTCACGGGGACCGATCAGGCTTGTGTATTTCCACTTCCTGGTAGCGGTGGAATGCACGATAAGGCGGATGTGATGTCATCAGCCGGAAATGATGCAAGACATTGGCGGCAACGCGCCCATCATTTCCGGCTGATGACATCACGTCCACCCTATGGTGCGTTCCAGTCACCAGGAAGTGGGAATACACAAGCCCGATCGGTCCCCGTGAAATAAGCAGCGGTGCCGACAAAAAGGGCTGGCTAGCAGGTGGGAGTTTCCAGCTAAAGCAGGGAAGTCGCGGCAGAAGCCGCCCCGAGGCCTGGCCTCGGTGGCCTTGTGGGGAATCCGGCCCTGCCTACCAGCGCCGCCGGGGGACCCCAAAAGAGGTAGATCGGGGCCACTCTGGGCAAAACAAACTGCACAGTGGAGGTAAAAAAAATAAAAACAAGGGTTTACAACCCCTTTAAGTGAATGGGTGTCCCTGTGTGGACTTTTAGAGGTTAAAACAGGCCGTTAGGAGGTAATATAACACCTCTTTACTGCCTGCCAATCACCCTCTAAAAGCAGATCCACTGTATTGCTTTTCAGAGGGCATTGTTAGTTTAAACATGCCCTTAAAATAGTTGTAAACCTCAGACATGAAATACTGTATGAACTAAGCATATCCCTCTATAGTGTGCATTTGTCTCAATCGAGAGCACGTGTCATTTCTGTCTGCTGCCTCGTTCCTCTGCCATCTTAATAAGACACGTCTGATAAGTTTTCCTGACACCAAGAGAAGAAAGGTGACAGGGGAGGGATCTCCAGCACACAGCCTGTTATTAACAGCCTCAGCTTTGTTCCTAGTTGCTGCGTGAAGGGGATGTATCCATTCTCTCCAGTCACCTCTCACTGAGCTCTGCAGAGTGTAACTTCTTGTCCCTGCCCCTGCTTTCTAAAAACTCAGACAAGTTGCATAAATTGTGCACTTTGAACTGCTGTAATGTAGAAGAGAGAAGACTGCAGATAAACAAGTACAACTTATGTAGGAGCCTTTGTTTAATCTCTGTGTATCACATGAGGCCAGTCACTTCACTGGGTATATGTGAGGGTTTACAACCACTTTAATCGGAAAGGGTCATCTGAATAAGTGTCTGTGTGAATATATCATCATAGCAATAGTGCCTGGTACAGTGGCATTCACAAAGTTTGATGGATAGCCAGTTCTATAAGAATGAATAATTAAAAATAAGGCTCCAGCTTTGATAAAATGTTTGTAAAACCTGCATTTTACAGTGAACCTTACTCACTCTTTAGGACAGGGTCCCCTGAAGCCCCTTTTGTTCGGCCCTCCAGCCGACGGTCCTGTTCCCCTGATGACTTGCTCTGATATGAAACTCGTGGGGAAGGACCTGAACTAGTGCCTTTGGCCCCGTTGAGGTGGTTTGCCGGCACAGCGTTTGGGTTTTTGTGCATGTACCTGTTTTTTATTATGTGAGTACTTGTCTATGTTTTTAATAAATACTTACCTAGCAGTTTTCACACTATGTGCGGCTCTTTACCTTCTCCTATTGTGGTTGAATAACACGGTCTGGCCTGGACTTGCAACTCTTGGAGCCGCTCGGGATCCTGTTGCTGGAGGTCTGCCAGTTAGATGTGGAGTGTCGCAGGATACCTGAAGGTGTCTGACATGTAACATGCTGTGTTGATCTCTGTAGTTGGAGATCCTCATAATTCGGTAAGAGGCTCATTTGTGGTGGAGGGCAGAAGACCGTTTATAATCATTTTTTTATTATAATTCACGCTGCTGGTTTACCCAGGGCTTTGCACATTCTATTATATTTGGTGGACAGACTTTCTACCTCTTTTCTGAGGTTTTCAGATTTGTTATAACATTTTTGATATGCATTTGCACTTGGACTGTTCAAATTTTTTTGTTTTGAAGCACTTTTATGTTTGATGTATCTGGAAGCGCACATGTTTTTGTGTATATATATATATATATATATATATATATATATATATATATCAGGGCCAGATTAAGAACATCATGGGCCTGGTGCTGAGGATTTTGGTGGGGCCTTTTATAAACAATAAATTAATAAATAAAAATGCAAACAATTTTTTGTTTTAACAAATTAAATTAAAAAGAGAGGGAGGATGAGAGAGAGAGAGAGAGAGAGAGAGAGAAAGGGGATGAAAGAGGTGTGAGGGGTAAGGGAAAGAGGATGAGAAAGGGGGGATGAGAGAAAGAGGATGCACATGTGTGGGAATGACATCAACACAGCCCGGCCAAGGCAAGTGACCGAAGGCACAGAACCCGGAAGGAAGACGATGGAAGCGCCCGGGTCGGATTGATCACAGCACAGCACTGGAGGGCTCAGTCTGACAATTTAAGTGTACCCTAATGTGCTAATATGCTGTGCATACTTGTACATTATGGCATAACCTACCTAAGGGCCTCTAAAAAATAGTAATGTTAGAAAAGTTTACTACCGCTTTAATATCATTGGAATCCAGGAGCCTCTCATGGGGCCCTCTACTGACCCGCATAGTTGCCAACATTTCAAAAATATTTTCAGGGACACTTTTTTACAAGTGCTATATTTAGAGTAGCTGACATCACCCATGTTCCTCTATACATCACAATAGTAATTACAAAATTAAATAAGTACTAATAATGGGGCAATTTTAAAGAACTGTTTTTGTGGGTAAGAGGCATAGGGGAGGAGAATGGATGGTATAAAAGTGGGAAGTATGTGCAGGTGAGGGAGAGGAATGTGGAGGGTCTAACAGTGGGCACTATGTACATGAGAAGAGTGCGGAGGGTATGGCAGAAGGCACTATGTACAGGAGAGGAGTGTGAAGAGTATGACAGTGGGCAGTATGCACAGCAGAGGAGTGTGGAGGGTATGACAGTGAGCAGTATGTACAGGAGAGGAGTGTGGAGGGTAAGACAGTGGGCACTATGTACAGGAGAGAAGTGTATGACAGCGGGCACTATGTACAGGAGAGGAGTGTGTAGGATATGACAGCGGGCGCTATGTACAGGAGAGAAGTGTGGAGAGTATGACAGTGGGCACTATGTATAGGAGAGGAGGATGAAGGAATCTGGGAAGGAAAAATGTAAAGGTTTGTGGAAGGCTGTTTAGGGACTGTGTAGTGGTTAAGCGGGCTATACATGGATTGAAATTGCACCAATTAAGCAGAGACCAGCCATAGTCGATCTATGTATGGGCTACCTGGTTTTACACAAGTCAACCTATTAACCGACTTGAGTACAACCAGCCTGTCAGGTTTTCCCCAAAACAATCAGTGCTGCCAGCTATAGTTAGCAACACTGATCATCGTATTCACTGGCAGAACACAATAACACTGCAGGAGTGATTCCCCCATTCACAGGTCAGCAGGTGAGAGGGTGTGTGGGGACAGGCTGGGGAGAGATACTAGTCAGTGGCTGGGTAGGCACTGGTTAGTATCAGATCCAGATACACAGAGGTTACATATGCCACGATCGTTAGAGTGAGAACAATAATTCTAGCCTTAGACCTCCTCTGTAACTCTAAACATGTAACCTGTAAAAAAATTAAAGCATCGCTTGGTACACAAAAAATATCGTGCTAACTTTAGTGGGTTTTTTTTATGAATGAAACAGTTTCTTTCCAAAAAAAACTTTGAAAAATTGCTGCACAAATATGTAACATAAAAAGTTGCAAAGACCACCATTTTATTCCATAGGGTGTCTGCTAAAACAACATATATAATGCTTGAGGCTTCTGAGTAATTTTCTATCAAAAAAATTATGATTTTTACATGTAGGAGAGAAGTGTCAGAATTGGCCTGGGTGGCAAGGGGTTAATTATCATAAGTAATATACAAATAATTATTATAAGCACTGCGAGTTCATCCTCTCAGTCTTCGGCAGAGTGTTCCAGCTTGTATTTATACTGGCCACTCTGTATGTAGCTTCTGATCGACTGCGCAAGCAACCCCATATCTCCAGAACCATAGATGATAGCAGCCCCATATTTTAACCAGTGCTGGAGTAGGTCTTTAGCTACCTACTCCAGCACTGTGGGGTCTCTGTGACTCCTGATCGTTGAGCTACAACCCTCGAAGTCAATTTTTTTTTTTTTTTTAGAATTAATTTTTTTTTTTTGGGACAAATGGGCCTATCTTGAGAAAGGGGCCTGGAGCTGCAGCTCCAATAGCCCCTATGTTAATCCGGCCCTGATATATATATATATATATATATATATATATTTTATATATATGTATATATATATATTTATATATGCTCTGACATCATTAAGCACCATGTAGGGCCAATAGCCCTGCACTGTACTTCAGAACAATAAGGGCCCATCCACAACCCAGAAGAGGAGAGTGTCCAAAGGCTGCTGAAGTGAGGTGGGTTTTACAGATTTTTTCTAATTTACCGCTGTAGAGTGAACTCCGTGATTGGTCACATGACTTCGACAGGGTCATATAATTAAGCTCCCCTCCCATTTTTTTCTTCCATTTATTTTTCTAGCACTCTGTTTTCTTTTTAGATGCTGATGCAAGTGGAGCACTAAACACATTTGTAAAGTACATTGTAGAGTTTTATTAATATATATATTTTTAAAGTTGTCACGGATACCACATGCAGGTATCCAGCAGGGGTGATTAGATCAGTTGGCTGCACTTAAAGGAATCAGGACCAGATGAATACGTGAAAATATATATTTAATAAAGATAATGACACAAACATAAACAAGTAAGTGAAAAGTAAATGAACACAGCTAACCTAATAAAACACCTAACTAACTATCTAACTATATACAAGTGAAGGGAACACACGGCAGGGACAAAAGAAAAGGGTAATAGAAAGCCAGGTAAAGGGAGTGTAAGGTCAGTAAAGGGAGCAGGAAACAGGTTCCAAGGGACAGGTCTCTGGATCAGGATTCAGGACAAGAGACAGAAACAGGTCAGGCTCAGGCAGGGACATGGCTTGCAGGAAAAATACTGAAGCACTGGATCTTGGTGCAAGGCAGGTTTATATACCCCCAGCAGTCCTATCAGGTGCAGCCTAATTACCTGTGTGGTACATCTACTGGGAGACACCCGCTGGTGGCCACCAGAACTACACCCTTTCGTTCTACACACAACAGTGCCACCAGCAGGTGACCCAAGCAATGACACCGGTCCTGACAAAAGTAGTGGTAAGGTTGCCTTAGTGCTCATTCACATGGATGCTCAGTCCCATGCAGCAGGCAGAGCTGCTTGTTTATATTTTTTTTGTGCACTATTAGTGGGCTGCAGCAACAGCTGATTTTGGTGCAGCCATCGAATTTGAGTAATCGGCATGTTGGAATTTTTTTGAAAAACAAACAATTTTCAAATTAATGATGGGAGAATCGTGCGAGAAATGTAATCGAAAAAGAAATGCGCATGAGCGCAAGAAAAGAAAATTCCCAGGAAAGAAAAGAAGATTCCCAGCCGCAAAAATTCTTTTCTGTAGCAACATGAGGGGAAATTGAAGGCTTGGTTGGTTGAATTTCGAAATTAATGGTGGCATCATTGGATCACAAAACGCACGAAATTTCTGATTTGCAAAAAAAATTCTTTTGAAATTCGACCATGTATGGCCAGCCTTACTTTCTATGAGCTGCCTGCTCAGCGGTAAAAAAATATGCACATGAGCATCTGTGTCAATAAGCCCTTATACATGGAGCCCTACATGTCTATAAATTAGGATTTACATTTACTTTACCATGTTTCAGAGTTTCAAGCAGAAACACGTTTGCTGTCTTTTAACCACTTACCGACCGATGCACGTCGATATACAATGGCAGCGGTGGACAAATGTGCGTACCTGTACATCCCCCTTAATTGGTGGGGCTGCCGCGTACAGCGTGACCGTGCCCACGGGTCCTGCGGACTCGACTCGATGGGGAGATGCCTTTGTAAACAAGGCATTTCCCGTTCTGCCTAGTGACATGACAGGGATATACTTCCCCTGTCATTGGGTGCAGTGATTTCTGTCATGTCAGAGGTAGCCCACCCCCCTACAGTTAGAATCACTCCCTGGGACACACTTAACCCCTTGGTAGCCCCCTAGTGTTTAACCCCTTCCCTGCCAGTGTTCTTTACACAGTAATCAGTGCATTTTGTATAGCACTGATCACTGCATAAATGACAATGGTCCCAAAATAGTGTCAAAAGTGTCCATTTTGTCTGCCACAATGTCGCAGTCATGATAAAAATCACAGATCGCCGCCATTACTAATAAAAAAAAAATGTATAATAAAAATGCCATAAATCTTTCCCCTATTTTGTAGACGCTATAAATTTAAACCAATCAATATACGCTTATTGCAATTTTTTTACCAAAAATATGTAGAAGAATACGTATCGGCCTAAACTGAGTAAAAAAAATAATTTTTATGTATTTTTTGCCGATATTTCTTATAGCAAAAAGTAAAAAATATTGCTTTTTTTTCAAAATTTTAGCTCTTTTTTTGTTTATAGCACAAAAAATAAAAACCGCAGAGGTGATCAAATATCACCAAAAGAAAGCTCTATTTGTGGGGAAAAAAAGGACGTCAATTTTGTTTTGGTATAACGTCGCACGACCGCGCAATTGTCAGTTAAAGTGATTCAGTGCCGAATCGCAAAAAGTGCTCTGGTCAGCAAGGGGGTAAAATCTTTCGGGGCTGAAGTGGTTAAACTGTGTTCTTCTTGGTGAATCAGCCTGTTAGTTTGTTAAAACGTCTAAAATCAACCCAATCAGTATATCATTCTCCAATAGCACATCGCTTAAATGCTGAATTATAGAACGCTCCAACAGGCCATCAGATGTCGCTGTTGATCTATGTTTGAGTCTAGGAAGATTACTCAGCAGATGTGTTTATTCCAAGTAAAAAAAAAAAGGGCTGGAACTGCCTGATATAAATCAATATCACTTTATTCTATCTCTGGCAGGAGGCCTTTATGGCTGAAAAATATGCATGCTATCAGCATAGGTTTTAATATCCTTTATTAGTCAGTGTACAGTTGAAGCTGCTGCGACTAGTGAAAGAGTAATCAGGTTAGCCAGCTGTCACAAATCTAGAAGGGCTGTTTTAGTACTGCTTTCTGCAAGTACGCTCTAGTTCCATAAATGTTTGATAAAAATGGGGTTATAAAAGCAGTCCTTTTTTTTATTGTGACTTTTAGACCCATTTGATCTCTGTATATACACGTGAACTTGGAGAACTGCGCATATGCTGCAGGCCAGATCAAAATTCTTCTTCTGAACTGCCTCTGGACAAAGTATTCCAATTTTCTTGTAAGTTGATACTCACAGTATTTCAGACTGAGACATAGCTTACATGTTTTCACTTTGCTCACATTTCATACATTACTGTGTAAGGATGATACCAAGATAAGCAATGTGCAGCAAAGTCAGTATGCAGGCTAGTATAGCTTAATTGAAAATAGGCTCAATTCACAAAGCTTAACAAAAGGATAAGAATGTTTTTTTTTTCAGCCATTTAACTGTTACTTTCAAATCTCACAGAACCCGAGTGATCATAACTGTCACATTTTTGAAAATTGAGATTATTGTGTTAGCTTGTGTGTTAACTTTGTGAATTGAGACTATAAGGCTCAATTCACGAAGCCAGAACAACAGGACATGGACCTTTTTTTTTTTTTCACTTAATGTAAAAATGCAGCCATGATCCTGGTATAACCACTTCTGGACCAGGACGAATATATGTATATATATATATATATATACATATATATATATATATATATATATATATATATACATATATAGCAGTCAGGAAGTGGTTAAAGCAGTAGTAAGCTGCACTTTTTTTATTTTTTAAAACCTGCAAGACAATGGCATTATGTGCTAATGTGCATTGCATACTAGCACATTATGAAATACTTACCTTAGAAGAAAGCCCTCCAGCGGCGCACAGTCACCACTGACAGGGCTTCCATCTTCACCTGGTCTTCCTTCCGGGTTCACATGCTTCGGCCATCTGATTGGCTGAGCTGCGATGATGTCACTCCGTAATGTAATGTAACTGCATGCGCGTGGGAGGCACGGAGCTTTGAAGGGACGGCACGGGTATGCATTTCACCAGCTTCATGCAGCGTAAATATCTACCAAACAGTGCATTTTTAGGAGATATTCACTGTACCTATAGGTAAGCCTTATTATAGGCTTACCTTTAGGTACAAGTTTAAAAAAAAAAAAGCGTTTACTACCACTTTAATGACAGTTATTTTACGCTATATTCTATAATATTTGAAAATTACAGTCACAAGAAAGTAAAGATCCTTATGCTTGTGTAAAGTTTTGTGAATTAAACCTTTAATGTGTAATGCAAATGTTGCCATGCACATTAAAGGTGAAAAAGTGGAAAATAATGTCCTAATTCACCTCTTTATTAATATTTCTAATTATACGTGGGGTATAAATAGGCCCATCTCAACACTGAAAGAGACTGCAATGCTTTTGTTCTATGTTGGTACGGCAAAGATAAACTGGCAAAGCACTTTCTATAGCTATAATGGCAGTCCCGTATAACGTGTGCTGAGAAGCAGATTTGTACACTAGAGTAAGAAAAAAAAGCTCTTTAGGAAGTGATTGAAGTTCAGTGAAAGGTGTATCCACATATAGGCAGGTATATAAATAATATCAACCTGAAAGTAGGAGCAATACCACAGCAATTTGAGACTTTGGAATTGGAAAACCTGCTTTAATAAGTACTGTATAATGTATAATAGCACAGCAAAATAATGCATTGCTCAAAATAAAAGCCAAAATAATTATTCTTTTACATGTAAGGCCCAATTCACACTTGAGCATATTGTAGCTCGAATCGTGAAGCTCCAATCAAATCTCATGATTTTTGATTGTGCCTGTTCATACTTGAACGTAGTGTCACCTGAAGCTTGTAGCTTGAAAAAAGACACAAGCTTTCTTTGAGCTTAAATGGGAGCACCTAAAAAGTGTTTTTCCCCCATAGTAACTAGTTTTTCATTGGCTAAAAAACACAAAAAAAAAACGCTTAAAGCGGAAGTAAACCCATCGATTTAACAGTTTAAAAAAAAAGGCATGCCGGGAATGCTAACTGCACATTGGCTGTGCTCTCAACCAAACAGTCAAACCATCCAATGGCTGGTGTGATAATGGATCACATGTGCAGCACCGTGGCAGTTGAAGATTAAACAGAGGCAAAGATGGCAGCTTTCTTGGCTGAAACCGATAGGGGGGTTTACTTCCGCTTTAAGCCTCAGACACCCATAAAATCAATAAAGAATGCCTGTAGAGATGCTAATAAAAGCTTGTAACAAAAAAAGAAAATTCTTCTTAATGGGGAGCATCACAGCGATCTCCAAATGGAGGTTGATGTGGTTAAAGCGTAACTCCACTTTCGTAAAGAAAAAAAATTTCCCCTCCGGGTGATCTATGTACATTACAAGGATTTTAACAACCGTTGTTGAAGATTCCTACCTTTTGTTATTCTGAAGAAATCCCTGTATGTTCCTTAGTGCCCATGTGCTAAGTAGGTCTAATGGGAGTGGTTTCATAATTATCTGTCAGCTGTGGCAGCTGCAGAGCACTAATGAGGAAATCTGCTGGGCCTGCATCCCTTTAGATGTGTTCCTATTGGAAATATCTCACCATAAATGACATTTATGTTCCAGGGGATGCCTGAAATCTGACTCGTATCTTAGGGCAGACTTCTGGGAAAATCGGGGAGCCAATCACACAAGCAGGAAATTATGTTTCTGGGTGTGGTCAGTACACATTCTGTGTACAGAACAACCCCAGATTTTCATATTGCACTGCATTTTCCAGAAAATTACAGAGCTGCAGATTGAAAAGGAAAAGTAATTTTTAATAACATTCAATTACAATACGACTTGTGTTGTGTATACAGTACGCTATAATATATAATTTTTTTTTTTGCTATTTTTTCCCCCATGAAAGTGGAGTTACCCTTTAAAGCATGACAAATTACTTTTTTGCCCATATAATAACTCTGGATCATTGTTAAATTTTCAGTCGCACGCAGCAGAAATTATGGAAGCTGATTGGTTGCTACGAGCAATAAAAAAAGTTTCTAGTGACACAATTGTGTTATGTTCAATTGAAGTGGTTGTAAAGGCACAAGGTTTTTTACCTTCATGTATTCTATGCATTCTGTGTGCAGCAGCCCCCCTAATACTTACCTGAGCCCCTTCTCAATCCAGCGATGTCCATGAGAGACTTGGCTCTCCGGTGGCTCACACTCCTGATTGTCTTTTGGCAGCAGTAGGAGCCATTGGCTCCTGCTGCTGTCAATCGCAGCCAGTGAGCCAATCAGGAGACGGAGGCAGTGGGGCCGAACCACGGCTCTGTGTGTGAATGGAGTGGGCCTGCTTGGGTACCCCCACAGCAGCTTGCTGTGGGGACAACCGGAAGGAGGGAGGGGCCAGGAGCGCTGGTGTGGGTCCTGAGAAGAGGAGGATCTGTGCAAAACCACTGCACAGAGCAGGTAAGTATAACAGGTTTGTTATTTGAAAAAAAACAAACAACTTTAACCACTTCAGCCGCGTAAGAATTTACCCCCTTAAAGTGGGGTTGCAACCAAAAAACAAAAAGGGGCTTAAAAATCATAAAAAAAATAAAAAAAAAATAATTGGAAAAAAAATTTTTTTACTCACCTCTAAGGCCCCTTTCACACTGGGGCGGTGAGCCGCGGTGACGGTAAAGCAGCGCTATATTTAGCGCTGCTTTACCGTCGTTTTTACCGCGGTTTTCGGCCGCTCGCGGTGCGGTTTTACCCCCCGCGAGTGGCCGAAAAAGGGTTAAACACCCCCCGCAGAGCGCCGCCGTAGCGGCGCTTTGCGGCGGTATTGCCGCGGTTTTACCGCGGTCTCCCATTCTTTTCAATGGGAAGGAGCGG
Source organism: Lithobates sylvaticus (assembly GCA_028564925.1). Taxonomy (NCBI): domain Eukaryota; kingdom Metazoa; phylum Chordata; class Amphibia; order Anura; family Ranidae; genus Lithobates; species Lithobates sylvaticus. The sequence continues at coordinate 329,233,713 of CM053026.1, read as the reverse complement.
TATAGGAGCGGTGAACACACCGCTCCTATCCCGCTCCAAAGATGCTGCTAGCAGGACTTTTTCTGTCATCCTGCTAGCGCACCGCTCCAGTGTGAAAGCCCGCCGGCTTTCACACTGGAGTTAAAGGGGCCGGATTTTTTCATGCGGTGAACAGGCGCTATTTTTAGCGCTGCACCGCATGAAAAACGCCCCGGTGTGAAAGGGGCCTAAATGCCTGTTGCTAGGGGGTCCCTCGAAGTCTGCCACCTTCATTGCCCGGGCTAAAAGTCACTTCCTGTAGGCAACGCACAGTCATCTGGGACATGTCATGTGTCCCAGATGAGTGAGCGTCGAATCACGGCGCACGGCGCCGCTCGCGCATGTGCAGTGGGTGCCCGGCTGTGAAGCCACAGCGGGTTCCTCCACTTTAATGACCAGAGCATTTTTTGCGATACGGCACTGAGTCACTTTAACTGACAATTGTGTGGTGATGCGACGTTGCACCCAAACAAAATTACGTCCTTTTTTTCCCACATATTTCTTGAACTATAAACAAAAAAAAATTATATTTTGGAAAAAAATATATATTTTTTTACTTTTTGCTATAATAAATATCCCCCAAAAATATATATAAAAAAAGAATTTCTAGCTCAGTTTAGGCCGATATGTATTCTTCTATATATTTTTGGTAAAAAAAATCGCAATAAGCGTATATTGATTGGTTTGCACAAAAGTTATAGTGTCTACAAAATAGGGGATTTATAGCATTTCTATTATAATTTTTTTTTATTAGTAATGGCGGTGATCTGCGATTCTTATCATGACTGCAACATTGCGGCGGACAGATCGGACACTTTTGATACTATTTTGGGACCATTTACATTTATACAGCGATCAGAGCTAAAAATAGCCAGTGATTACTATATAAATGTCACTGGCAGGGAAGGGGTTAAACACTAGGGGGCAATCAAGGGGTTAAGTGTGTTCCCTCAGTGTGTTCTAACTGTAGGGGGGATGGGCTTACTAGAACATGACAGAGATCACTGCTCCCGATCACTGGGAGCAGTAGATCCCTGTCATGTCACTAGGCAGAACAGTGAAATGCCTTGTTTACGATAGCGGGCCAACGGCGGACATCGAGTCCACGGGACCCGTGGGCACACTCCCGCGGCAGGCGTGCCTGTCAGCCTGCGGTGATGGAGGGACATACAGGTACGCCCATTTGCGCAGTCGTGCCATTCTGCCGATGTACATCGCAGTGCAGCAGTCGGCAAGAGGTTAATATCCCTTTAAACTTTGACAATAAAACCTGAAAGCTGATTGGTTTCTATGCAGAGTTGCACCAGATTTTGTACTCTCCAGTTTTAGTAAATCCCCCTCCACTGTGCTGGATAGAAAACACATTGTGGGGGGTCATACTTCACCCTATACTTCACCATGACCATGGCAAGATGATGGTATTGTAGATTAGAGTGACACACTGCAGAAAATATATTTGTTTTTTAGTTACTTTGTCTTTTATTTAAAATGAGCATGTTCTTACCCAAGAGGGTGAAAAAACAGGTTCACATTACAGGAGGAACTTTAATCTTTATATACTTATCAGTGGTGGCCGGTGGTCAAAATATTGGGGGGGCAGCAAACAAACCTGGCCCCCTCACTCGCTCGACTAGCACCCCCCCCGACGGCTCACGATTGATCCACGACAGCAGCGATACAGCAATCCACTCGCACTACATACCACCCCCCTGGGGCTCGATAGGCGAAAATCCTCGCACTACTACCACCCCCCGTGCGATTCATGGCCTCCTTACCTTATAAAGCGAGAGGTGGGGGGAGGAGGATAAGGTGGCGGTGCACTGCTGAATCAATCCAGGGTAAGGCTCTAGGAGAGACTGCTTCTGCCGGGGCCAATGCTTCTCCTCCTGGCCAAACAGGAGACGGGTCCTGAGACCCGTCCTAGGACTCCCAGCCAATCTGGTCTCAGGAGCCGCTTCTTGATTGCCCGGGAGGAGAAGCAGGAAGACATTAGCTAATATTAATTTGCTAATGTCACACAAGTGGGTGGGCTCGGGGCGCAGTGCTCTGCGCCCCAAGCCCACCCTTTTTTTAAGCCAATTTGAGCCTCCGGCTCTAATCACGTGTTTCAAAAAAAAAAAACCCACATTGAAATCCATGCGTCCTTCGCCCTGCATGGAGTTTAGGGGTTGGGAGCATGTATTAGGAAGGGCGACACCCCTGCGCCCCTAATGGATGGGCCGCCACTGATACTTACATTTATCATTCTCCCCTGCCACTCAGTCCACTTATGGGCCACTTGGAATTCCTGTGTAAGTAAGTCTACAGGACTTTGGCCTGGTCATTTTTAAGTTAAGGCACAAAGTACTGCATTGTGGTAAAGTATGGGGAGTGTCACATATTTCATCAAACCAACAAGTATTCAGTATTTTTTTAGGCTCAGGCAGTCTGGCTGTTACTAGATGGCGGGGGAGCACGTGTCCTCCCTTTGCAACAGTTTTTAGGTCTAAACAAGCCAATCATCAGGTCTGTACACACGGGGGGAAAAGTGAGCCTCTCACCCATGCAAGCTCTGACACTAACACTAGAACTTACTCCGGCAGAGGGAGGTAGTGAGGAAGCATGGATTAGTAAGTATACCTTACGAAAGGCCACTTGACAGTGTCTCCTAAAGGTTGATGTATAGGTTCACATTACATTTTGCACACTTTGCAAACAGCAGCATACAAGCTTATAGAGTTGGCCCTTCTAGCAGTGCTCTGTCCCTGTACACTGCAAAAAAATTATTTAGTATAGCAAATTTCATCTTGTATTTGGTATTTTCATCACATTTAACATTATTCTGGATGTTAAAGCCCCCTACATAAGGTCAGAAATTCTGACATAAAATACCGCTTTCGATCTGATCCTTAGTACACAGCTTTGGTACAAAATTATCTGAAGGGACAAACATGAAAAATTACCAGATACCAGATTTTCGTTTAATGAGTACAGTTTTCAAATGAAAATACAATACAAATACAATAACATTGTAATACATTACATCACTTCCACGTTTTTATTCTGTCATACGAGAATTTTTGTACTTTAGTAACCTCTTTGTTTTCGATGTGGAGACTAGCATGCAAAAATAAAAAATGGACAATCATTTGTCTGATAATTTCATTGTGTGTGTACTAGGCTTTAGATTTGATAAAAACCTATACATAATGCTAGGTGTTAGAATAAATTCATCTGTTCCCTATAACATAATATATATTAACCGCTTCCGGACCGCCCACCGCACATTTACTGCAGCAGGGCGGCCCGGCGGCCCGGCTGAGCGAAACAACATACCTGTACGTTGTGTCTTCTTCTGGGTCTGGGGCGTGCGCGTGTGCCGCCGACGCCCCATCCCGCTGTGATTGGACACAGCAGGAGCCAATCAGCGGGTCCAGCGAACGCGATGTCTGCCGGGATCCACTGATCATTGACAGGAGAGGAAGAATGGCGGTCTGCCTATGTAAACAAGGCAGACCGCCGTTCTGTCAGAGAGGAAGATGGAGATCTTGTGTTTCTGCTAAGCAGAAACATGGATATCTGTCTTTCTCCAGTTAAGCCATCCCCCACACAGTTAGTAATCACTCCCTATGAGCACACTTAACCCTTTGATCGCCCCTGATGTTAACCCCTTCCCGGCCAGTGTCATTAGTACAGTGAGAGTGCATTTTTTTAGCATTGATCACTTAGTGTCCGATTTGTCCGCCACAATGTCGCAGGATGCATTAAGGTGAAAAAAACACAAACCTTTACAACCCCTTCAACCTCCCTGGCGGTTTTCCTGAGTGTGGCTGGGGGTTAAATTTCAGTACCATTAACAGTAACCCCAAGCCACACTCAGGATTGCAATGCAGGATTCTGGTGCAGCATACTTACCTTGTCCCCAGGATCCTGCGATGTCCCCCCGCTGTGTCCTCGGGCTCTGTCCTCCGCCCGAAGGCTCTCTGTGCCGGGCTCCATTCCCTGCGAGCGATGCATGGGGACGGAGCCGGTGGCATATTCAAAAAAGTGAAAAATTATAATACATACAGTACACTGTAATCTTACAGATTACATTACTGTATGAAATTATTTCACATCCCTTTTGTCCCTAATGCTTTGTCCAATGCCCTGCATGCAGTTTTATATGATATATACTGTTCTTTCTGCCTGGAAACTGGAGATTGTCCATAGCAACCAAAAAGTGTCCCTTTACGTCAAAAGTGGTTTGAGACCAGCTAGAAAACAGCGATAGTAAATTAGAACACTTGCAGAATTGAGCGATAGTGAATCGAGGGGAAATTCATTTTATTATTATTATATTATTATTTTTTATAATTATTTATATTTATTTATTATATTATAATTTATGATTTTGTGTTTCAAACTTCATCATACCCGGGATATCTACTAGACTCTTGGTGGACAGATTTAAGTGTGCTATTCCTAAGAATTACAGGCCTACAATATAAAACGCCAAATTTCTATGCAAAATAATTGTACCGCTTATTTTGTGTTATGTGTTAAAAAAACACATAATCATACCGCCAGGGAGGCTACAGCCGTATTGAAAAAAATGGCCTGGCTATGAAGGGGGTGAAGCCTTCCGGGGCTGAAGTGGTTAAAATGTGGTAAGACATTTGCTCTTAATCTTTAGTTTTTGTTCTGGTTGGTAAAGATTTGTTTTCTAAATAATAATAATTGAAGTTAGGATGAAAATACTGTGGGGGAGAATTACTAAAATCCAAGATCTTTTTTAGTAACCCATAACCCGCACTCGTTTACTAAAACCCGAGCAAGTTCTAGTAAATCCCCCCTGTATCTCCTCTATAATGTATACTGTGTTAGTATTCTGCTCTTCGAAAGAGCACAATTCTAACTAACAAATTGCAGTCATTTAGCAATGTATAAATAACCTGTTAGTTGTATTGATCCAATTTATTGAGTTCAATGGTAAAATTTGCTAGTCACTTTTTTTATTCAATGTATCCCATCCTATTTAACTGGCATAGCTGGGAGGAAATTTGTTTTATCAGTGAGAAAAAAAAATCGAAGCTAATATTTTCCCGGTCGGGCTGGTCAGGAAGTCCTATGAATTTTCACAGAAACACTTCAGTGTTTGTAGTCTTCATATTTGCTTCGCCATCTGTGAAATGACTACTCCATCCTCCACAGCTGAGAGTCTGTACAGCAGCATCTGCAGCTTATTCACACAGTGCAGCTATTCTTGTACAGAAGCATGTTGACTAAGGCCACTTTCACATGGCCAATTTGTTGCTGTGGTGAGCAATTAATGCGCCACAGACTCAACATAAGCAGAATATCGGGAGTTACAAGTAGAGGCCACAATGATCTATATTTTGTCATTGGTCACACACCTGCTGCTTCATTTTTATAAGTTCTATTCATGTATTAGGGACAAAAAAATAACAACAAAAAAAAAAAAAAAAGAACATATAGAAGATAATGCTTGAGATGGTTCTGCACCTGCAATAGATCCGAATAGACACATTTACTGTATAAAGCTTCTGTCATTTATTTTAATTCTGGAACCCTACGCAACATAAAAGGTAATATGAAAGTCTGATTTTGGAATGCTCTTTAGGTATGGTAGTGAAGAGGGGGCGATGTGAAGTACACTTTTATATATAGAGCACTAGTGAACACTGGATTATTATGTTCAGCTACCCATAGTAACCAGATTATAGCTTTTGTCAATTAACGAGCGTTTATGTGTGATCATTTATCACAGTGGCTTCCTGCATTTTTGCACACTGCTTTTTGCTTTAAAAATAAACAGATAATTTGACCTTATTTTTTTTCATCTGCTGGATGGAATACAGTAAAGATTCCAAAAAATATTAAAATCATATTAAAACTATTCTACATTCACTTGAAAATCCCGTCAGGATACAAGAGTTTACTACTTCATAGACACACATAGACATTCATAGACAGATACACTCTTGGTTTGTTATGAGAACCAATCAGGGTTGCCAACCTCCCGCAGCATTTTTTAACTGACAAAACATGGAAAATGTACTGGCGGAGCACATTTTTTTACTGGCAACCAAAAAAATACAGAACTCCTATTGAACACTAGCACAGTGAATATTTGAACAGTTTAAACATGATATGAAAACACTGACAATACCTATAATAAAGTAATTTACTCGATTTGCACTTAAAAAGTCAACACAGCATGAAATTATCAGCCCCTGATATTTACTGGCAGTTGTAAAAAATCACAGATTTTTATGAACTGTCAGAAAATTTACTAGCGGTTGGCAGCCCTGGAACCAATATCAGTACTTTTTTCTTCCCTGTATGGCAATTGGAATCTGTCGCATTTGATGTAAGATCCCTGTTATATATATGAGGGATACAATATATAACACTTTTACTATTTAAATTCATGCTGCCATTGCATAACAAAGTCCAGCAGAAAATCATCTGTTTTGAAGACGACATCTCGGCAGCTGAAAGTGTCACAGAGTCACAAGCTCTCAACAGTTATTTGTTTCTGAATTAGAATTCAAAATGGCTTCAGTTAGACTGGCCATACATTATACAATTTTCTTGTACAATTTTCCTTTAGATTTTCCAAAAAACAATATAATCCAACCTAAACCCTTTCAATGTTTTTTCAATCAGGCAGGCCCTTGCGCTACAAAGTTGAAGGTAAATCTAAAGGAAATTGAATAAGAAAATGATATAATGTATGGCCAGCCTTCGAGAAAATTTAGTATGACACTTGGATAATCAGCATTAGGGTTTTTGATTTCATGTAGAAAAGTAAAATTTCAGTTTGCATAGTGAACGTTCACCAAGCATAGTATATCAGTAAAGCAGCTTTCATTTCAATTATCCAATCAAGTGCCAAAAAAAAAAGTCAAATTTATTTAATTCTCTTTGCACATGACCTTCATTTACTTCAATTATCCAATCAAGTTGCAATTTCTTTTGCACATGATTGGGTATTAAAAGAAAGTGAACACAGCTTCTCCTTGTTTACTAAGCTCAATAGACAATCGCTCTATAAAGTGAACATTATTCTACTCCTTTGTTAAGTCAATCTCATTGACCCCACCTGTAAACTGCAGCCCAGGTGCTCTTGAGAACATTTTACATTTATGTTTTCTTACTCCAAAATATCCATATCTATTCGTTTATCCATTTATCAAAAAAGCCACAATACCATAAATTAACAACTGCATTTTATTTTATTTTAAAACTGTACCTGTGTAATTGTACTTACAGTAAAGCCAAGGTTACACACAATCTTTAAAGGCTGCTTGCAGAAGGATTTGTGTTTAAACATACAGTACATGTTGGTAAGCGTTCAGAAAATGTGATGCATGTAATGACCCTGCACCAGCAAGGCTCAAACTGCAACGTGTGTAATCATACTTTTTCACAATACCATCACCTTGTAACAATCTCATCTAAACACACATTAACCTTACAGTATTTAATTTCATATTTCATTGACAACTGCTACCCCATATGCACAGATTACAAAAGTTACAGGAACTCTGAAATCACTGTGACACAGGATAATTTGCACAGATGGTATAAGTGCAACAACATGACATAAATATAAGAGCTTAAAAGCTAACATATGGGCATTACAGTTTGCAGATGCATATATCCGTACTATGTATACATATTGTATATTGCTAGTTTTTTTTTTTTTTTTTTTTTTTACCATCCTTTACTTAGAACATACACTATGGCTTGTTTACTGTGTTTAATTTAGAAACAACAGAACTTTCAAACCCAAGAATCTTCTAAAACTTCACGTATTGTGCAGAGCTTATTAGATGCAACAAGCATAGCAGTACTGATAATAGTGTATCATAAGAAAGGGACTGTACAGTAGAGGAAAACATGAAAGAGCTTAGCTGTCTGTAACATGGGAAGTAAGTGACCCTCACTTGTCCTTTAGAGCAGACATACATGCTAATGAGCACTTGTCAAGAGATGAATTGAAGTGTCCTGCTTTCATAGGCTTGAATGTGATAACTGTGCTACAACATAAACACATAAACACATATAACTATGCAACAAGGCTCATAAACATATAGACAATGACAACAATAATCATAATATATATATATGAAAATATTAATGTACAGGAGTTAATTAGATGCAACTGTTTGTGCAGCACTTTACTGTCTATAATATGTATTATACTGTATGTACTTGAATATATATATATATATATATATATATATATATATATATATATATATATATATATATTTTTTTCAAAAAAAAAAAATATATATATATATATATATATATATATATATATATATATTTATATATATATATATATATATATATATATATATATATATATATATATATATATATATATATATATATATATATATATATATATATATATATATATATATATATATATATTATTTATTATTTATATATATATTCACGTACATACAGTATAATACATATTATAGACAGTAAAGTGCTGCACAAGCTGTTGCATCTATATAACTCCTGTATAGTAATATTTTCATATATATATATATATTATGATTATTGTTGTCATTATGTATATGTTTATGAGCCTTGTTGCATAGTTATATGTGTTTATGTGTTTATGTTGTAGCACAGTTATAGTACAGTATATTACAGGCAATGTGTGAATTTGCCATTTCATACATTGCCTAGCATTCTATAGAATGCCTGATTATACAAATTGCCCATAACATATATATATATATATATATATATATATATATATATATATATATATAAAGAGAGAGAGAGAGAGAGAGAGAGAGAGAGAGAGAGAGAGAGAGAGAGAGAGAGATCTGTCCATTGTTTTTTTTTACATCTTCCTTTCATTGCCCAAAAAGGTTCTGTTTTGTATGGTTTTATATCCACTGAGATTCAATCATTTATAATTAACAATAAAAAATACAGTATATTTATAATACTATGAATCTACATTCTTTAATGTATTGCCATGTATCACTTGTTGGCTTGGGTCCATTGGTAACTTTAATTTTCCAGCTTTAAAATGTGCCCTCTGCGTTCAATGGTTCCAATGTTTATATGCTTTATGAACAAAAGAGAATGTTTAGTTGGTGGACTTTGTAAAAAATTATTTTTGCTGCAGTTTCACCAAGTGAGCGTGCATTTGTTGCTAACCATCAATCAGCTTAAGGGGAGTTAGAATAATTAGAGATCCTCCCTATGTTTGAGGTCAACACAGGTTTACTGGGCTGGCCAATGCAAGAATTAGAAGTAAATTATCCCTGACTTACCGCTGTCCAACGTATGAAGTCAAGGCAGTGAAGGTTTCTAATTCAGCAAAGTCACGTTCACTTTTCTATATGGTTACCCAAAAACTATATAGTGTTCCACAAATTCAGGTATTCAATTATGGCTTATATATGGATGTTTTTACTCATAAAGACATGTGTTTCTTAAAAAGAAGTCTTCTATTTTCAGATATGACATATTCTGAGGCCTATTGTTTACCTAGTACAAAAGAAAAATATTTTCAAATCTCTCAATCGATTTTTCCTTTTGTCTGTCTGAAAATTTTCTGTAACCTGTATAAAACAGTTCATGTGCACGTTAATTCTCCAAATCCAGTGCAATGATTTAGCAAAAAAAAAAAAAAGTAACAGCAGATATAGCATGACATTGTTCTGCTATTAGGAAGAGTTGTGGATAGTCAAACATTGACATTTCAGAAAGTCACCTTCAGTGGAATTTATGTCGTCTCAATTCTTATTCTGTAGTTTATGCAATGAAATTATGAGCAAATATAACAGAGAGTGTGATAGACCCAATTTTATTGTTTAATTATACCAAAACACATACAAACCTGCAAAAAAACGGCCAATTTTGATAATAATTATCCAATTTCAGTTTTTTGTTCCTAAAAATCATGCTAGGCATTTTACCCTTTCACTAATAGACCATCAGTACTTGCTTTATTGTATTGCTTTAGCATTGCACAATGCTTTGCAACATTGAATTTGTATATATTTTTTCTCAACTAGTTTAACTGACAGATTATGTTTTAAAATACTGCTTTGATGTATTTTTATGCACTGATGTTTTGTAAAGCGAAGGTCAACAGTCCATCTTTCTCTGTACCATTTAACCTAGATTGGCTATGAATGGCTATGAATTGCCTACACATTATTGCAGAAATACTGTATCCCCACTTCACGTTCTACATCATTTTGATGACTATAGACTTGGCATGTGTGTAATAACTTTAGCTGCAGTGTTTTAGTTGGAATGAATGTATCTCGGCATAAAACCTCACTTTACTATTGGAAACGTGAGTAAATTTTAATCAACCGTCTAACCGGCCCATCTCTTTTTATTAGTGAAATAAAAGCAAACTGTCTTCAAACTGTAGGCAGTGTTCAACAGACTCACAATTATCAGGCTTCTTTCATGCTTCTCTGTTGAGTTATTGGCTCAGTTCTCCTGGGCTGAAAAATTAACAACATCTGACAATAGATAGCTGAAATAAAATCGAGATGGAGAAAAAGTTTGAGTCAGGCCAATTTCAGGTTTTATTGAAACCCCGAGTTTCATTTCATTAATACGATCAGCAAAACTAAGAGGGGTTTAAATCATTTCAACACATTTAGAATGACTGTCTACAACATATTTCAAAACCAATTTAATTAATGAACAGCTATGATAGCTACTAAAATGTGTAGGTATCTTCCCGCAGAGGTAATAAGTTCATTATTAAGCTTTCTTGAGAATTTACAATTAAGCTATTTAATTATTTTGACATGTACAAGTAATCTGAGGATAATCTATCTATCTATCTATCTATCTATCTATCTATCTATCTATCTATCTATCTATCTATCTATCTATCTATCTAATAGGTAGACAGAGTGATTGATTTAAATAAGGTATTACATGAAAACTGTAAATGAATGAGACTTATGATAACATGTGACAGAAAATTAATTAAATAGATCTTAAATATTTAACATTTCTAATGCATTTTTGAATATAGCAACGTCTGTAATTTTCTCTTATTAAATTATTTTAATAAATACTAGCAGACATAATTTATCATTATAGCTCCGACAGTAATTTTTTTATTGATGCTAATACACAGTTTATGCTTGATTACTATTTTTTTAAACCAAATACATTTTATTTATACATTTGCATTTAAAAAGCAATGATTAACAGAAAGAGTACTCGCTGGTTTTCAAATTCTACATTTTTAATTAACTTAATTGTTGTATATGTGAATACCACTTTCGGGGGGAAATTTATATGGCAAGTAATAATAGCTTTTGATTTGTCTTTATGAGTAAAAATGATGTTTTTAATATGACCACAAAGAAGTAACAATGTAATTTTAAATGTTAAGTCGATGCAAATGTATAGACTATAATGACAAATAATACTAGCAATTGCATCATTTTTTACATAATGACAACCTCAATTTATATATTCCATTTAGCTGAACAGGTGCACAGAGGTATAGAAACCAAGTAGCCAAATTTGCACACCAATTAAAAGTATTTACAATTAACCACTAACCAAAAGTGGATAAGATAAAGCCATTCACTCTACACATCACTGGTAGTTTCTCATGTTGTAAGGACTGATGCCCTTTTAGTATGCTTAGGACAATATTTCACCTTTAAGAAGTAGATCATATTAAGAGTAACCAACAAAAATACAGATATTTCACAAAAGGCATCTTATGTTTGTAAATGAACCATAGGTACACAGGATCACAGCAAACCTTATATTATATAAGACATCAACTCATCAGTATTTTCTTCTAAATATTTCTTTTCATTTTAAGCAATATTTATGAAGTACCATTTTTTTTCCCCCAAACTAGTCATTCTTACATTATTGGTAACCCAGTGGGCATTTGTATAGACAAAATACCTAATGATCAGGCCTATAAGAATGTTTATTATATAAGGAAAAAAAACTCAAATATCTAGTTAGTTTCTGATGAGCAAAGCTGAGAAAGCCTACTAGCTATGTTTACACGATAAATCGTTTTTAATTTAATTAGCAATTTTGCTTGAGATTATATAAACTGGAATATGACATTTACAATAGTCCTCTGTAATTTTATGGTACCTCTATCTGTATGTTTATTTTCTACCAACTAATTGGATTAAAGGACAAAGAGGTTGATTTACTAAAACTGGAGAGTGCAAAATCTGGTGCAGCTCTGCATAAAAACCAATCAGCCTCCAGATTTTTTTTTTTTTTGTCAAAGCTTAATTGAACAAGCTGAAGTTAGAAGCTGATTGGCTACCATGCACAGCTACACCAGATTTTGCACGCTCCAGTTTTTGTAAATCAACCCCACAGTGACAATGTTTTGGTCAAAGAAAACTAACCCATAGCAACCAGTAATAATCTTTAGCTGTTCCAATTTCAGTAAAACAGAATATGATTGGTTATTATGAGTTACTATATCTTGCGCATATTTATTGCAGACTGCAGAAATATATTCAGTAGGCCAAAAGGTCTTTTAAGTGCTTGTGTTCTTTAATATTTTAACATTGTAAATTCAGCAACAATAATAGTTGTTGTAGTTGCTCACTGTTTTTCTTCTCAGATTTACAATAATTATGCATATTTTTGCAAAAAGTAGGAGATCTATAAGCCTTTTTACTCATAAGCCTGGCCATCACTACATTCAATGTGCCATCAATGCAGAATTTGACAGCAGCATCACACCCTCATTTCCATTGTAAAGTTAGGATGGAATGTGTCTGTGCAGAGTTTTTTAACTGCTTTTCTTTGCATAAGCAAGGTACACAGTACAGCTGGGTGCTAACTGATAACATTATATCATTGCCCCACATTATTATGGTACAGTGCCTTGCAAAAGTTTTCACCCTCTTGGATTTGTACCTATTTTGTTACATTACAGCCTTTAGTTCAATGTTATTTAAATCTGAATTATATGTGATGGATCAGAACACAATAGTCTAAGTTGGTGAAATAAAATTAGAAAAATATATACATAAAACTATTTTTGAGAAATTACAAAATGATAATTGGCATGTGCGTATGTATTCACCCCCTTTGTTATGAAGCCCATAAAAAGCTCTGGTGTAAACAATTACCTTCAGAAGTCACATATTTAGTGAAATGATGTCCACCTGTGTGCAATCTAAGTGTCATATGGTATGTCATTACATATACACACCTTTTTGAAAGGCCCCAGAGGCTGCAACACCTAAGCAAGAGGCACCACTAACCAAACACTGCCATGAAGCCCAAGGAACTTTCCAAACAAGTAAGGGACAATGTTATTGAGAAGTACAAGTCAGGGTTAGGTTATAAAAAAATATCAAAATCTTTGATGATCCCTAGGAGCACCATCAAATCTATCATAACCAAATGGAAATAACATGGCACAACAGCATACCTGCCAAGAGACGGCCGCACACCAAAACTCACGGACCGGGCAAGGTGAGCATTAATCAGAGAGGCAGCACAGAGACCTAAGGTAACCCTGGAGGAGCTGCAGAGTTCCACAGCAGAGACTGGAGTATCTGTACATAGGATGACAACAAGACGTTCACTCTATAGAGTTGGGCTTTATGCAGAGTGGCCAGAAGAAAGCAATTACTTTCAGAAAAAAACAAAATGGGATGTTTTGAGTTTGCGAAAAGGCATGTGGGAGACTCCCAAAATGTATGGAGGAAGGTGCTCTGGTCTGATGAGACTAAAATTTTACTTTTTGGCCATCAAAGAAAACGCTATGTCTGACGCAAACCCAACACATCACATCACTCAAAGAACACCATCCCCACAGTGAAACATGGTGGTGGCAGCATAATGCTGTGGGAAATGTTTTTCAGCAGTCGGGACTGGGAAACTGGTCAGAGTTAAGGGAAAGATGGATGGTGCTAAATATAGGGATATTCTTGAGCAAAACCTGTACCACTCTGTGTGTGATTTGAGGCTAGGATGGAGGTTCACCTTCCAGCAGGACAATGACCCCAAACACACTGCTAAAGCAACACTTGAGTGGTTTAAGTGGAAACATGTAAATGGCTTGGAATGGTCTAGTCAAAGCCCAGACCTCAATCCAATAGAAAATCTGAACTTGAATGAGCTGGAACAGTTTTGCAAGGAGGATTGGGCAAAAATCCTAGTGGTAAAATGTGGCAAGCTCATAGAGATGTATCCAACGCAACTTGGAGCTGTGATAGCTGTAAAAGGTGGCTCTACAAAGTATTGACTTTGGGGGGGTGAATAGTTATGCACATTGACTTTTTCTGTTATTTTGTCCTATTTGTTGTTTGCTTCACAATAAAAAAAAACATCTTCAAAGTTGTGGGCATGTTCTGTAAATTAAATGATGCAAATCCTCAAACAATCCATGTTAATTCCAGGTTGTGAGGCAACAAAACATGAAAAATGCCAAGGGGGGTGAATACTTTTGTAAGGCACTGTAGAAGAGAGTACTAGAGAAATCTTCCAGCATTCTTAGTATATACTGATGATGTTAGACTCAATGACGTTGATTAAAGGAGTTGAGAATGTTCACACAATTATCCAATCACGTGAAAAAAACGAATTCTCTGGATAACTACAGTGAACCTTTGTGTTTCCACACAAAAAAGCACTATGCTTTCCTTTTATGTTGTTTTTTTTTATTATTTTATGCCAAAAGTCATATGGTATACACTGCACAAAATACTTTCCAACCTTTTGTGCAGTAAATTATTCATACATTTCAATGCAATAATATTATGATTATAGGTATGTGTACTGAACTCCAGGCAAACTGTTGAAACACATATATGAAACCTCTTTTACCTTCCGAAGGTTGTATATTTTTGTCCATCCATTTCAGATATTTATACAGCTCTTCCAGGCAACAGAGACAGAATGGTGGGCTGACTTTTATCTACTGCAATTATATAATGCAGCTCAGCCTGCCCAGAGCCTGTTAGATAGTAAAATGGCAGCAGTACACTGTGGGGATGATTTACTAAAACTGGAGAGTGCAAAATCTTGAGCAGCTGTGCAAAGTAGCCTATCAGCTTGCTCAATTAAGCTCTGAAACCTGGAAGAAACCTGAAAGCTGATCATTTTTATACAGAGCTGCACCAGATTTTGCACTCTCCGGTTTTAGTTAATCGACCCCAGTCTCTACTTCTGCTCATTCTGCTCTCTCCTTCTGCCAGTGGGTTTCTTATCAGCGCATATGCATGTAGTACACCTGACTGACTCCTAGTGTTGACCCTTTCTCACCCAGTCTAAGTGATGCTATGCAGGGAATTGGAAAATAATGATGCCAAGACAAATTTAACCATCCAATCATGAATTTCATTTAAATATACATTTATGATCTTAGTTTTTGATGATGCATAAATGCATTCATTTCTGTTTATTACACCTACTTTATCATTTGCAATAAACGATAACTGCAAAATGGTAACACTAAAATAACTATAAAGATAATTTGTTTAACCACTTCAGCCCCAGAAGGCCTTACCCACTTCCTGACCAGGCCATTTTTTGCGATACGGCACTATGTAGCTTTAACTGACAATTGCGCGGTCGTACGATGCTGTACCCAAACAAAAGGAGATGTGTCTGTTTACATTGACAGATCTCCGTTCTGTCCTTCTCAGGAGCAATCGCGGGTAGCCGGCAGCCAGCGTGGCCGCCAGCCACGTGCATTGGCTCCTATGTCACTCGGCGGGCACTGCCATACAGCTATGGCGATTTGCGCAGGATTACCATTCTGCCACCATCAATCGACAGCGGGCAGTCGGCAAGTGGTTAAGTAGGTAAACATAGATACACAATTGTAATGCATTAGATGTAGATAGAGAATCCACTCCACTGTTATGTAAAATATATGAAGTGCAGAAGATCCAATCGTGAAACATTTAACAATCTGCATAATTCATATGTACACTGGTTTTAGTAAATGTTGCCAGTCTCAAGAAATGAAATCCACTGAGAAATGTAATTCCCACTTCCAAGTGATAGTTGTGTATCATCAAATAACGTCATATCTTTTTTTTTTCTTTTTTTTGCACCTTTTAATAACATATTGTACAATGTAATTGGTTTTACACAAATAAAAAAGTGAAACCTTCAGCATATGAAGCCTTTTTTTAAATGAGCAATCTTAAAATAAAATCAAGGTCAAATGTTCCTTTTGTTTAGCTTTTTGTCTCTTTTTCAAAATCAAAATTATGTTTATCATATTTTAAATGCAGTTATTGTTATCTATTGTTGTTTAGTTTGTGGTCCCTATAGCAATAATTAACATTTCTGAATTGAAATCTGTTCATAGACTGCTTTTATTAGGATACCCTTATAGATTGTACCTTCTATAGTCTGTATTAACAGACAGACAGCCATAAATGGCAATCTATTGCAGAATACTTTACCAGGTTTTCCATTGATATTGCTATCTTAAAGTTAAAACTACATGCCAGAGTACTAATATTTTCTTTTAATTGCTGATAGAAAAATTAGGTTCTGTGACCCATTGACAGGTAAGCCATTGACTGAATCCAACCATGGAATCTATGTACACCATATAATAAAATTTGTTAGGGATGTCAGCAATGGGCCACAAAAGACCAGCCAGTTGGTGATACTTGGCTCAGTGGTATTCTACATCTAGTTTTGGGCAGATTATTCAGAAAAAGTAGCTAAGATTAAATAAAAAAGGATACATTTTTAAAATGTGAATTAAAATTGAACCCTTTTCATTTGTGATTAGAATTTTTTTTAAATGCTTACCTGAAAAAAATATTTTTTCCCCAGAATGTCAAAAAATTATATATGGAGACCAAATGACCGTCATATTAAATGTAATGAGATTTTGTACAATACAATGAGCTGTATATTTTAAAGCCACTATAAAGTTGTACAACTCTTACTAATCTTGCTGAAATGCTTACGGATAGGTAAAGGTTCCATTGCAGGACTTAGTTGATAGCATTATAATAAGACAACATATGCTACCAAGTGTTAATTTACGTTTATAATCTGCTGCCATTGCCAAATAGATTTACAAATGTATGTGCAGTGACTTAAATGGTAAGTTGACATCAAGGATTTGGTTTTATCAGCATAAAACACAACTGAGACTGCATCAGATCCTAATTTGGCAGCAGCAGACACAGAAAGGGCTCGGTTCACATGGGCAACAACTAACAATATGCCAAAATTAGAAATCTGGTCACATCACTCCCTAGTGAATGCCAGTGTGGTCTACTACTTCTTCACATTTATATGGTCACTATGTGCAAGTAATTCATGATAGTGCAGTGCTATTTGCATCCTCAAATGGTTGTGCAGGGTAAGAATCGTCACAAATCAACAGCAGTGGCTTAAATGCCTTCTTCCGTCACAAAAGGCAATACATTCTGTACAGCAAAAATCGGCAAGCAACTAAATTTTAGGACCTTAGCAAGCAACCCATGGGCATTCATTTTTTAAGCTTGCTTAAGAATATTGGAGGGAATTAAAGGAAATAGTATACACAAGCTGTGATGTCCACTGATATGTACAATGTACAGTATGTAGAAATATTCTTTAATATGCTATAAGTAGCATTAATTTTCTATAATAAGCTTACAATTCCCAGTGCTTTGTGATTCCTATTGGTAATAACAGTTTTATATAGAGTTGGTGTCTGTCACTGTATTTTCCTTGAGCCCTCTCTTTCTACATACAGAACCTAATGAGGAGCGAGACACACTATTATAATAGTTAATGTATTAGCTGATATCAATTAACATGGTGATTTTAAGTCAGAACATCAATGTAATATACATGGATATTTAGTTATACAACACATACAATCATATTACATAATTTCAATGGAATTAGAAAAGCGGGACAAAGGGCCCTGTCATTCAACGTTAACATGATTACCTGTATGGTGTTATCTGAAATTTCCTTTATACCTAGCATATCAGTGTAGCCTGGCCAAATAAAGCTACATGTATCTGTTGGTAAGATACCCATAGACATCAAACAATTTCCACTCATCCAGGACGACTGTTGTCAGACTAGGAGATGATCAATTAGTCTACAGGCACCCTCAGATCAAAGGAGACGCAACTGGCTGAACATTTTCTGGGGAAAGGGATTGATCAGCTGGGTAAGATTCTCCAAGTAGGTTACATTTGTTGTCTTGAGATAAGGATACGTGCACATTTCGGTATCATGAGCGTTAATGGTTTTGCCCATATATGTTAAAAGAAAATCCTTGTACAATCAATGTGTGCTCAGTCTGTTCTGACTGTGTCAGTGGCCAGCTTAATTTATAATTTTATCTGCCTCTACCATTTCCGGTTTTGGCTATGTCTTCTTTGACTTGAGCCCATGCCATGATAGATTGTGGCAGATAGGTTCCAAACATTTATTTTTACATCACTGCAACCTAGATAAATCACTATATGAAGTTATTGAAGAAACATGGTTTTATGTGCAGACTAACAGTCTTTCTCAAAAAGATGCATCTTGGGCTTATAAAGCCCATATTCATATATTTAGTGTTAACTATGGCATGTTTCAGATGGAAAAGTCATCATTTGATATACATTTCTATTATGCATTTATTTTTCCTCTCCAATGAATAATCAATTTGATTATTTTACACAAAGTCCATGCTTTTTTCACAATTATGTGAGGCTGTAGTACGTCTGATAAGATATGGTTGATGTACGTGAGCGTACAACCGAGAATAGTACACATTAATACTAGTTAATCCACGGGGCCACCTCAAATGCTGTTTTTGAATTGAGCAAACAACATTTGATGAGCATTCTGCTTTCTTTTTCATACAGAAGGCCAGTTTAGAAGCTGACATAGCCCAGAGCTGCTAGATAAAACAGAAGTGAAATAGTAGGGAAGGGATATATCAGCAGAGGTGTAGCTATTGTCCAAGAATTAGTTTTGCATCATTTGCTAGAATAGTAACAATTGTTTCTAGACCACTGGAAAAAAATGCAATTTTAATGAACATTTGGGAAATCAGAGGCACTCTGCCATATTATTATTTATGCAGTATTTGGTGCATATTGATGTGGGCATTAGAGTGTGAGCTGGCGGCTCCCTACCCTTCACATACTGGTATGCATTGCCTCTGCATTTTATTGACACCACTATATGCTTTATGTTTCCTAGCATTGATAATTACTTTAAACTAAAAAAAATCATATAATATACTTATATTTAATGTCTTATATTTAATAGACAATATTACTTTGCTTTAATAGAGCCAGAGATCATTTTTTGAAACTTAAGAATCAATAAAGTAGCAAAATAGTTACAATTGAATGTGATAAATGTAACGTGCTTTGTTGTTGTGAATGCATGTAATCACATTGGTATACTCTCCTTCAAATCAAAAGATCATATATTTCAACATGAAAGAAATGCTAAAGGGAACGTTTGAAAATGACTGCCCAAATCTAACCCCTGGAAACAGTGCTAGCATAGGGCAGACATGACACGTATATCTGCACTGGTGTTAAAAGTCAGGCAACAGCAGCCTTCATAAATGGGAGTCATGAACAGGCTGAGATGGGATGAAAAAGAACCTTAGTGAAAGATTCCCTTTTAACACAAATGAAAAAGACTTTGCAAAAGTTTGCAAAACATTTATAGTCAATGACTGATTCATTCAAATAAATCAAATACCCATCAAGAAATAAAAGTGCATAGCTCGTAATCCAAGTGTTTTATCAAGCAACAGAGCATTGGGGGTTATTTACTAAAACTGGAGTGTGCAAAATCTGGTGCAGCTCTGCATAGAAATCAATCAGCTTCCAGGTTTTATTGGCAAAGCTTAAGGCCCCTTTCACACTATCAGCGCTGCTTTACCGTCGTTTTAGCCGCGGGATTCGGCCACTAGCGGTGCGGTTTTAACCCCCGCTAGCGGCCGAAAAAGGTTTAAAATCCCCCGCAAAGTGCCGCCGTAGCATTGAAATCAATGAACACACCGCTCCTATACCACTCCAAAGATGCTGCTAGCAGGACTTTTTTTTACCGTCCTGCTAGCGCACCGCTCCAGTGTGAAAGCCCGCCGGCTTCCACACTGGAGTGAATGGGACGGTTTTTTCAGGCGGTGTACAGGCGCTATTTTTAGCGCTGTACCACCTGAAAAACGCCCCAGTGTGAAAGGGGCCTAATTGAACAAGCTGAAGTTAGAAGCTGATTGCCTACCATGCACAGGTGCCCCAGGTTTAGTAAATCTCCCCCTTTGTCTCTTTCCAGTTGTAGATAACATCCTATATTTTTTAACTAAATTACTTTTGCATTCTCTAGATCCTCTTATATTGGAAAGGTTATACAGCTAAGCACTTTGCAACTGACATAATACCACACAAAGGGGGTTATTTACTAAAGGAAAATCCAATTTGCACTGCAAGTGCACTTGGAAGTAAAGTCGCTGTAGATCCCAAGGGGACATGCACATGATTGGATGATAAAACCAGCAGAGCTTCCACTCATTTCAGATACCCCTTAGATTTAGAGCGACTGCACTTCCAAGTGCACTTGCAGTGCAAAGTGGATTTGCCTTTCGTAATTAACCCCCAATGTGTATGACAGCAACACAAAAATGAAAACAGTATATTGCTTCCTAATTTCTCTAAACAAAATGGCAATTAGCTTATACAATATTTTCCTTTTCAAACAATCTAAATATGTAAAAAATTATATAATTCTCTGTATGTAGTTAACTAAATAAAACTTTAGCAAGATATACCCATTTATAATTGCCAGCCACAGCTTGTGGACCTATTCAGCTCTGCTCCATGTGATTTCAGAAGCGTTCGATCAAAAGCTATAAAATGTATTTCATGTCAGAACACTGATTGACCATGGTCTGTAAAAGGCTTCCCTCAACAACAGTAAGAATAAATAAAGAAGTAAATAAATATGATCTCCAGAAATGATCTTTTGCATACCTACACTGGGACAGTTAGGCATGATGTAAATATGCATATCTCATATTCAGAGGACCACTGGAGATGTTGAAACTCATTGTAGTGGTCCATGCTACATTTTGTACATTGAGAGCCATGACCACGCTGACCACATAGAGTCACTTTCTCTGCACCTCTGCCATTTATAGAACACCTTGCATTTTTTCAATAATTACAAGGCATTCTTCTATTGGATGAGGTGGAGAGAAGGATGGATGGTGTCTGATGGGATGAGCACTTTTGTTGTCATCCTGTTACAGGAAGTGCCTGTACCGTCACATCAGGACCACCAGATATTATTTATTGAAAGCTGAAGCTTTAAAAATATAGAAAATTACATTTGGGATTACATGAACATGTTAAAGCTTATATGAGATGTTAGTGTTTGGATTTCATACACCTAAATTTATTTTTACCTGGAATTTTTGTTTCAATCGTTTTTTGTATAATTTTTTCTTTCCAAGATACTAAAGAAATACGAAATATAGCAACAACAGTAATTTGCTAATGTAACATACACAGCAGCATTGGTACACATAAGCCAACAAGGAACAAGGTTGGACTGCTCATTATTTCGAATAAGCATCCAGGTAGTTATTGTGGGCTCACCCACATCAGTTATATGATGTGGAGGACCCTGATTGAAGGGGCAACAGTGCCTTTCCAAGTAGGAAACATAAAAGCCCTTACAACCTAGGGCATCATAAACACTGAACATCAATGAAAACTCTATATAACAACAATACTTCCATCTTATTTTACCTGGAATTTCAAGCATAATATCCACCTGTCTACCTGTGAACTTGTCTTGGTAGAAATATGGGGGCTGCCACTGCTGATCTCCTGAAGATGCTAATTACCTAGCTATTATGCTGGTCCTATGGCTTCAATAGTTGTTCAGCCACTAACCTAGAACCTTTTTGTAGATAATGAAAGTTATATAAAAGTAATTACCCCTTATCTGCAAGTCATCGACTGAATGTACTGAAACCAGAGGTTCAACATATCAGTCGGGCATCTAGCATTTTTAGACATCAACAATGGCAGCTTCCACTCTTATCTCATGACAACCCCCCCCCCCCCCCACACACACACACACAAAATATAAATTGGTAAAATTATTGTAGATTTAAAGGGATTTTTCTTTACTTTTTCTCATTAACATCTTAAAAGGAACATGTCAGAATAGCGCCATATAGGAGCTGCCATTACTGATTTGTTTTTAAAATTAGGCGGCCATAGCAGTTTCTATATGTATACTCTGATAAGTCCTAGACAGACCTAGAAGATACAAATTGTTTGCATTGTTAGCATGGACACATCATGTACCAAAATTATGACTAACAAAAATGATCCTTCAAGCATACATCAATAAATGTAATAAAAACATTGCATGTTGTTTTCAATCTAACACTGGAAGCTTACTTAGACCCCTTTTACACTGGGGCAGATTTCAGGTGCTTTAACGCTAGAAATAGCCTCTGCTAAGTGCCTGAAAACTGCCTCCCATTCATTGCAGTGTGGGCAGTGCGCTTGCGAGATGTTACGAAAAGTCCAAACAGCATCTTCAGGGGCGGGTTGGGAGCATTGTATTTATCGCTCCCCAAAAAATGGGCATCGCTTTCAAAGTGTCTGCAAAGCGTCACAACACTGGAGTTTTACCCTTTTTTTGGGGGGTAAAAACTGCCCCATTAGCGTCTGAAAAGCACCACTAAAACAGCGCTAAAGCACCGCAAAAATTAGAAGCTCAGTGTGAAAGTAGCCTTATAGGTGCAAAGAGCATAATGATGACTATATGAGTGTGATGGGGGACCTTCTCTATCAATTTAGCAGGCTGGGGAATGCCTAGGTGACCAAGCTGCATTTCTTATCTGCAGAAGAAAAACATGAGTTCACCTACCTACCTACCTGTGCCAACAGAGTGTATGTTTACAGCAGACAGTGCCATAAGATACTAGATCCCTTTTAAGTAGAGCCCTCCTTCAGTGATGCCATGAGTGAGTCAGTGCCTAGTTATAAGCCAGGCTGGGAGGAGTCCTAGTGCACTTGGGGCATGTGAGCCAAACACCACACACCAGCACAAATATAAACAGCACATGGGGGTCGTGTACAGGGCAGGATACCAGGGAGGAGTAGACCTGCACCCAGGAAGAGCCAGCTGTAGTCTTCCTGTCCCTTATAGAGGTGGTGGCTAGGGTGGATTGCAAAGGACCTTTTAGGCCAGGCCAAGTTCCCTGAGTGAGGTTGTTTCCCTGGAGGGTCCATGGAGAGTTATACCTAAGGAGAAGGTGATTACAGAGAGTTTAGTTCTGGGAGTACTAATGATCCCAGGTGGAAAGAGACTGTGAGATAGCTGCTTAAAGTGCTGCATATTGTTTCACATGTGACTACTGCGGACCGTCCACTGCATGTGATTGAATATGTAATGTCAAGTCACTCCAGAATGTATGTTGATGTGAATGTGACTGTTATGAGATTTCCTGAATTTCATCAGAAAAATGCAGCAAACTATTTTTATGTGTGGATATTCCTTCCTTCCTTGGGAAATGAAGGCAACAGCCAGGAATGTTGTGTGGGGGCCTTTGGCATGGAGTGGGGCATAATATGGTGGAGAGTTCAGTCTCAGGATAGTGTTCTAGAAAAAGGACAGGAGCGGGGCAGGGACTTGTGCTCTTGGTGCCAATTCTAGCCAATTAAGAGCCGTCTTATAGCCAATCAAATTCTTAAGAACACTAGAAAATGTAGGGGGCAGAATGAATTATTGGATTTAAAAAACACAATTTAATACTGCTATGTAATCATTAATACATCATTAAAGTGATAATAAATCCACTGAAGGGAGTAGCCCCAGACTACACAGAGATTAATTCAATACACCTACATTAGTTGTGCCTGTTAATCTGTAGTCCTGTCTCCTCTACAGCTGTTAAAAGTACATCATTTAGATAGCATTTCTTAGCTCTAGGAGGCAGGGAACAGGGATCTTATGTCACACACTGCACTGCACAGAGCTGAGTGTAAACTGTCACCTGAGTGGAAGGAACAAACACCCTCTCCGCACAGCCTTATAGGGAAACAGCTGAGACTGTCAATCACCCACTGTGTGCTTGAGAGAGATTTCCTGGTGTCGGAAAAAAATGTCACAAGTGACTTATGCAAAAAGTAGAGGAAGTAGAGAGAGGACAGGATCCACACTTCATGAGGATATGATTAGTTAATTTTTCATTTCAGAGTTTAACAACAGCTTTAAATGCATTTTTAAATACAAGTGGTTTAAGTATCTGATTTTGACTTGGTATCAACCTATTGTAATCCCTGTACAGCAGAGTTTAGACTATGAAAGGAAGAAGCAGCTAAAGAAACCAACTAGTTATACTACAGTGTTAATGTGACAATGCTGATAGGAAGAGAGAACAGAGTGACAAGGAGATCATCTCATCAGTCTTCTGTTTACCTTTTCACTGTTTATTCACAGGCTGCAGGAGGGAAAAGAACTAAAAAAAAAGGTCTTCTGCACCATCAGATAGAATTTTTGTGAATCCCAATGATTCACTATGAACCTTTGGTAGCGGTTAACACAAAACTCATCTCTTGTATCAATAGCATCAGTATGACATCAGCTTGAGATGCTTGTGAGATCATTCAGAATTCATGGACAGGTGCATTTGACCTGTAGTTGCGCTCCTTGTAACCTGCATTTGACTTGTTTCAAGAGAATTTTGTATTCCTGTAGACTTGTATGAAGCAAACAAAAGCCCATCAATACAAGCCCTTAAAGGGATGTTCCAGTCTTTTTTTTTTTTTTTTTTTAAGTCACCATCAAACAAACTGTAGCTGCTGACTTTTAATTAGGACCCTTACCTGTCCAGCGAGCCAGTGATGTCGGCCCCCCGAGGCCGGCGCCGCCATCCTAACTACGGGAAACAGGCAGTGGAGCCTTGCGGCTTCACTGCCCGTTTCCTATTGCACATGCGCGAGCCGCGCGGCGCTTTGTGAATGGCCCCGTTGTTTCCTGGGACACGCACATGTGCTCGCCAAGGAGGAGGAATTGAAGAAACAGAGCAGCGGAATAGGAAGAGGCAGATTTGGAAGACTGCCTAGCAACAGGGAGTTTTTTTTCAAATGTTAATGTAATTTTTTTTTTTTTTTTAGGGTGGCCCTCCACTTTAAGGTTATATAGCTCATGCAATACATAAAATTCTTAAAAGTACCCTAATCCTGGTCCTGGCCTGGACCAGAAAGAAGCAGGTTTATTTGAAATTGGCCTGTTTTTAAACACATATGCTTGCCGGGTTTACTGTGGCCTTAAAGTGGAACTAAAATTACAATAAAATTAAATTATGTCTCTTCTGCAATAAGACAACGTTACCTGTCTGTTTGCAATCTTCTATTGGATATCCAATGAGTTGCGCAGCAGCTCAGCGGACATTCTCTGCAGCAGTGGTCCTGGAATGAATCATCCTTCAGTGGCCAATCAAGAGGTTAAAGACCCGGCACCCAGCCAACAAGGGGTCTAATGATTGCATTACTGGGAGGTGGAGGTGAGTATCTGCAGACTTTAGTTTCACTTTAATGCCCCCCTTCACACCGGTCTAAAAACAGGCATTTGCTTCACATTATTGAAGCTTTCCAAATGCTTTGCAAAGAAAACCCCAGCAAACTCTCTACTAAACACAAAAATGTTGAACTAATTTGCATTGCTTTGCTTCATAGTTACATAGTTAGTTAGGTTGAAAAAAGACACAAGTCCATCCAGTTCAACCACAAGGCCGGCGCCTTGATGATGTTTTTTTTTTTTTTACCTTTATAGTTATAATTATTGGCAATTTACAATATTTGCTAAACACCTCAAATCAAGTCCATGGCAGCACACCAAAGTCGCTAATAATGTACTATTTTTTTTTTAGGTGTTACAAGACAGGGACTTGGTTTGTTATGTGATCAAAAATATATATTAATATATTGACATTTGCATAGTTAACCTCTCCCAAACCAAGGTCTGTGGTCATATATACAGTACTGTAAAACTTATTGAAGCAAAAAAGGTTGAAATGTTCATGTGGTGGGGAACAGAAGTCGACATGTAGGGTTACTAGCATTTCATGCATGTTCTTCTCACATACATTAGAGTAATGGTCTTTTAAACAGTACTTAACATATGTAAGCATTTACTATAGGCTCCTTTCAGAAATCTGCATTATTTAAACTTCTATAGAAAAAAAAATCTTACTCTTTTCCACTTGAATGAATCTGGTATTCATTACAGTACTGGTTTTATAGGAGCAAAGCCTTGGTAAATGAATGTTTTTATATAAAGAAACAAACCCCGCATTTACCATAAAGAAACATCCTATGTTTTGTCAGGACCAATGGAAACGTCATTACTTCTTGCTAAGTGGCCAAAAAAGCCTCTGAAATAATTATTACTGCCTGCTCAATAACAGTGTGGTAGAACGAGACCAGATCACAACAGAGTTTTGATTTGGAAGGCAGCAGCAGCAAAAGTCAGTTGATGAGAAAGTCAATTGCTCCCAGATTTCTCAGTCGCCTGAATTCCACTTCAACCCCTCTGCATTCATAGAAGTATAGAAGAGTATAGAAGCTGTGCAGTCATGGCACCATCTGTGAAACTAGTCTGAGGTGTAGGCCATGCAAGTTGCTTCTGTACATGATTATAGTGAAATTCAACTGCATTTTATAGGCTGGAGTGCCGTCATGGGAATGTCATCTTTTCAAGGCATTAATCAAAAGCAGTAAATGCTGCTCACATATTTTATGAGACCCTTCTGCTTTTTTTTTTAGCTCCATATATTTGCCATTTATGACTAAAGCCAGAGATGCAAGAGCAGAGCATGCTGTTAATTGTCACCAGTACTAAAGGGACATTAAACCCAAGTTTAGTGAATTCAAAGCATTTCAAAAGATAGAGGTTTAAAGAGCTTGAAGTGTACATAAAGCTAAAAACTTTTTGTTTTTGTTTTGGATAGAATGAGCTAAGATCCGAGCCCCTTGAGGTTTTTATCACAGTCTATCTCCCCAATGAGGAAATTCATCTATTTGTCTGTGACCATGACTGAGACAGAAATGCAGTAAAAATTCCACTATTTAATAAAATGGTAAAATGATAAAAACAGAGCAAACGTTTTTAAAACATAGCCAGAGTTCAGTAACCAGAATGGGTAGTCAGAACAAGCCAGAGAAACAGGAGTCCAGAGATCAGCGAAGTCGGTGCAGCAAACAGGATCTGGAACCAGAAGGGAAGTCAGCCAAGCAAAAGTCTTTCACAGGGAAACACAGCAGAGAGAGTCCAGATATGTTGACCAAGGCAAAGGCACTGAAGATCTTATCCAAGGAGTTTATATAACCAGCAGCTCTAGCTGAAGAGCAGGAAATGAAGACCAGGTGAATCACTGTGGAAGGAAGAGACTTTGGCAATTAACCGACAGCTGAGCAAAGAGCTAAGAGAAGGAAGGGCTGAGCCCAGCCCTGACACTATTGTTTACAGTACAGATAGTCTGCATTTCAGAATTTCAGAGTTGTGGAAACAGGAGGTGAGTTGTCCTGTGACAACTTTATAAGGGTGGGCTACCCGTTACTTTTGAGGTTTCTTTTTGGGAAAAAAAGTGAATGGAAATCTCATTGCTAAGACAAACAGCAAAAAGAAAATCCAACAAGGGGTTCAAAGCGGTTCTCCACTTTGTAACACCAAATTAAAAGTCAGCAGCTATCCTGTAGCTGCTGACTTTTAATAATAGGAAACTTACCTGTCAATGGATCCAGCGCCATCCTCACCCGAGCTAGTTCTTCACTAGCCTTTGGGTTTCCAGCACCGCCATCTTAACTGTGGGCAGCCAGCTGCCCACTGCGCATTTTCAAGCTGAGCTGCACTTTGTGAATGGTCCTGCCATCTGTGACATAACCTGTGACATGTCCCAGAAGATGGTGGAACTTCTGCTTTGATTGCCTAGGCAATCCGAGCCAAATTGGGAGAGGGTACCTGTCAAAACTAGATACCTGCTCCCCACCAAAAAAGAATTACATGCTAAATCAGGTGGGGGGGGGGGGGGGGACTTAAAGCAGAACTTCCCCATTTGGGTAAAACGCCACTTTAACCATTCCCTACTCTATCCAAAAATACAAAAAAATTGTTAAAAAGTGTTACAGATTATTTTTTATAACATTACCACTGTAATAACAATTTAAATTTTTTTTTCGACAATCCAATATAAGCTTACTTGAAAAATCTTGTGTTGTGTTCATGTTGTGAGTCCTGCCTGTCTGCTGGCCATCTCTTTCCACACATTTCTGGATTCCCTGCATGCTTTCCAGATTGTTTTCTGCTGTTTACTCTCAATTTCTAAGGACTACATATCCCATGGTACTGTGCTGAAACTCCTCTTCTCTGCACCTCTGTAGTTCAGAAGGCAGGCTCTGTGAAATGTGTGACACAGCAGAACCTACCCACAGGGCATAGTGACTACGTGTCACAGAATTCAAGCAAATAAAGTTAGAGGTTCTTCACAAAGTAAGTTTACAAACTTCAAGATCATTCAGATTAAACTAGAAGGCTAAAAATAAGTGAAATACAACATGGGAATAAATATGTGATTTTGACCATAGATACACTTTAACATACACTTTAATGGAAGTGGACATCATTAAGATAAAAATCTAGTCTTGGAAGGGCAGGACATTTTTCTATGCACAACTGTTCAGTGAAGTTAATGGTAGCATTTGTTGTGCCGCAGATGCATTTAAAAAAAATCTAAAATAAAAGGAATATGAAAGCTGCCTTTGCTGACTTTCTTTGTAAAATTCTATATGACTGGCAACCTCCATCACTTAACTGCCTCAGTATAGGATTCTTTTGGTGACATATATTATGAGCAGTGAAGTAAAGATGAATAGCAGGGTAATTTGAGGGAGTGTGCAAGGAGACTGCCGACATTAAAAACTGTGAAAATAAGTGCACTTATCATTAATTATAAAACAGACCTGGTTTCAATTCAGAAGCTGTCTTGCTAATCTTCCTCAAACCCTATCTTGCAAACTCAAACTTTGCAGCAGGCATGGAAAGCTGGGCACTGCCATGGTGGACATGTACCAATGTTTTATTTATTTTTTTTAATACTACGTATACAACAGGGAATGGTCCTTTTCAGGAGGCTTCAAGGGTAATATTGAAAATACACATATCCTTTAACTTGGGGCACGCCTTAAAGCTGTACATGTCATTGAGAAACAGGTTACCAAGGAATATGTAACCCACTACTACAATACACAGTATAGCACAGTATCTCTCTCTACACTGAATTGTCAGCTCTCACTAACAGTGCCAAAACACACTGACAGAATGGCTGCTGTAAGCTCACCTTTTTATAGTCAGGAGTCTGGGTTACCCATTTTCTTTAGATTATAGTTTTTTATGGCTCGGCAAAAGCTAAGCAGTGCATTATATATTGTTCAATTTTTTGGGCCCATACTCACAAACTTATAAGTCAATATTTCAGGATCTGCCTCATACCCCTATTATACTACATTTAAATTTGAATCACAATATTCTTGCAAGAAAGCAAAGCAACAGGCTTTTGGGACCAATTATAAAAACAAATAATTACATCCCACAATACTGTGCATAATTACAAAGAATATTTCCAAAAATGCAAAATCAACATTTAAAAAAGTCTAAGTTTCAGAGTCTGTAATGTAAAAAAATGTCTTGAGTGAAAGGTATAGAACTTGGGTGAAATAAAATTTGTCAATGATGGACATGTTCAACTCCCCCTGCGCTCTTCCCCTGTTTCATAGGGATGAACTTTGGAGCTCAACCCTGAATCTAAGCTGTTTGAAGTTCACTAATAGGGAGACTAAACAGGCAGATTTGCCCAGTTCGCTGGGCTACCCAAACCCCTGGCAGCTGCAAATAGAAGTCATTCATTGACAGCTTCCAGCTGCCCACCAGCCAGCTTGTTCCAAATGGTAAACAAGGCAGTGTGCATCCCAGTGACATCATTGATCGAATATAACCATATTTAGTCAATGATGCCAGCCAGCATCTCTGGACGATTTGTCGACATTCAGCTGCCAGCAAGAGTTTGGTTGGAGATTGGGCATCATTCATAAGGATGGATGATGGTTCTTTTTGTTTTTTCCCTCAATACTTTTTCAATGGTATGCAATGGTATGTGTGTTTTATTTGCTATTTCGTTTTTTTCTTAGTCAATGAGTAACAAGGGGTACTCATTCACATGTGGGAGTCTCCCTTACAAATACATACCAAACCTCAGAGGTGTAACTAGATCCGTCAGAACCCTGGTGAAAAAATACATAAAGGGCCCCGTGACCCAAGCCTTGGGCCCTTCCCACTGATCCCAGAGCCCTTTACAGAGTTCTCCCTTCCACCAGAGTCCACAGAATTCCCCCTTACAGTGCAAGGAGGAACTCTGCGGGTGCACTGTTTGCCAGCCTCCCCCAAAAAAATTACCACCAATTGCCACTAGTCATACAAAGGTAAGCAAGTTCAATGGATCAGGTCACAGGATTGCAGGTACAAGCTGAAGACCATTCAGCAACTGCTCATGGTGACAGGCCAGTTTAAATAGGCAGCTGCACGCCAAATAAGCACACTAATTCGTATGCGCATGTGCCAATGCAAGCACAGGAATAGTACATCTTTGCCTAGAAGTATTGGCCTCCTGTAGATCTTTTGGTTCTCCTATACCCCCAGGCCCCCTCCTTGCAGTCGCTTTCAAATTCACCTGACCAGCGGCCTGAGCCCACTCCAACCCAGCCCAGCCCAGCCGAGACTGAGCCAAGCTCGGTCGATTACTAATTGGAGCAGGTGCCGTTCTAGAGCCGGCTGAGCTCGGCTCAGGTGGGGTGCGGGGAGAGGGCGTGGTCCTTTGGTCAGGTGCGCAGTGACGTTATGGTGTTTGTTGCTTTCCCCTTAGAATTTAAAGTGACTGCAAGAAAGGGGGGGAGAGGTGGCCTGGGGCCCTCTCACAGTGGCGGAACACCAGAGACCAGACGAAGTGCGACCTTTGCGACCCCAGGAGTCCCACCACTGCCAGACCTCGGTGGCCAGAAAAGTAAGGGCCAACGAGTATACACCCACACTCCACTGTTATATATTTTTAAGGGTAACCCTAGAAAAAAGTTGTGGGGTCTCCAAAAATCCAGACCAGTCCCTTATCCTAGATGGGGACCGGCATGGATTTTTAAGTGAAACACCACACAAAAAAGCAAAAAAATCGTGCAGAGTTCCCCCAAAATTATAACCAGACCCTCAGCTTAGTTAGGGCTCTGCAACCGATTTTTAGGGGCTACCCCGCAAAAAACTTTGGGTCATTGGATAATGCTAGTGCTATTACCTTTTAATGTCTATAATTATACTCAATCAAAAATGACAGATGCTCACTTCCATTTTTTCCTTACTATATAAGCCAGTGTGATTCATCTTGCCAGTCTCAC
This sequence comes from Lithobates sylvaticus, assembly GCA_028564925.1. Classification (NCBI taxonomy): domain Eukaryota; kingdom Metazoa; phylum Chordata; class Amphibia; order Anura; family Ranidae; genus Lithobates; species Lithobates sylvaticus. The sequence continues at coordinate 329,202,235 of CM053026.1, read as the reverse complement.
TTCTGACTCCTTCTCTAGCTGAATTGCCTCTTTTAATAATCCTTCAGGCTTTTTCTGAAGAAGAGAAGAATTTTATTTAGATGAGCTGCATCTTCTGAATTCTCTTGAACACTCTTGAACCATAAAAACAGAGGTGAAGCAAAGACCTATCATTGTTTCCATTAAAGAATAAGTCCACTTTCGTAAAAAAAACAAACAAAAAAAAACAAATAAAAATTAATATAGCACATACAATTAATACATAAGCCATATTGTACCTTAAAGTGGAATTCTAGCCTAAAACTAAGACTAACCTATCTAACCCTGTAAAGCAAAAATCGCTATTCATACCTTTTCTGAAGCCACTCCAATCTGGCCTCAAGCGGCTGAAGCTGTTTGCAGGACACAGCCGACAACGACTGCGAAATGCCTGGGAAGTGACGTCACCTATAGAGTTACTATGGGACTTCTGTTGTCACTGCCTCTTCTGTACCCACCTGTCCCACCTCCACATCTGATCGGCTTCAGAAAAGCTATGTATAGTGGGTTTTGCTTTACAGGGCTAAATAGATTGTGGCTACAAGTAGATTTAGAGATTTTAGTTTTAGACTGGACTTCCATTTTAATTAAAAATTGCCTTTCCTTTTCAATCTGTGCTGTGATTTTCTTCAAAAGTCAATGCAATATGGCAACCTGGAGGTGTTTAGTACTTTGTTGGTGTACAGAATGCCCCCACAAATGTAATTTCCTGCATGTGTGATTGACTCATTGATTTGCCCAACAGTCTGCCAAGATACAAGTCAAATTTTAAGCATCCCCTGCAATAGAAATTGTAGTTATGGTGTGATACTCTACAAGAGTTAAATACCTCTATAGGAATACAATCATAATTCAGCTTTTCAGATCAAGAGTACACCAGGTTATTATAAGGAACCAGACCCTCCCATTTAGAAGCAGTCTTCAAAGAATATGGTGAAAAAAATATTTTTTTTCTTTAGCAGAAAAGAACTCTGCAACAAAGTTTGGTAAAGTCCTTGCAATGCACTTTGATCACCCAGAGGGGATCGTTTTTTTTATAACATAGGTGAAATTGGGCTACATTCATTTTGCCCTGGTGCAAAAAGCAGCAGCTGGATTCATCTGATTCCTGCTGTTGTTTTGCCCATCTGTGAGCAGCTAGCTGCAGCCATCACGCCGGGTCTCCGGCAGCCACAGCTATCTGTGGTTGTTTGCACAGCTAACAATTAACTGTGGTGTATGCTGCTGGATGCACACTAAGCTGCTAAGAGTGAAAACCCCAATTGAACTTGCTGTCCCTAGAAAGTTTTAAAACCACTCAAATTAATGCATAGTAAAATGTACAGGGGGTCACCCAAAGTTTAGTCTCTAGGGCAGAGGCAGGCAACCCCCGGCACTGGTGCCGCAAGCAGCAAGCAAAGTCTCTTTTGCCAGCACTCGACTCCCTCCCCATCAGCAGAGCAGTGCAGGAATATGTCAGTGAGACACTAATGCATTCCAATTTCAAAATTCCCCACGCCACACCTGCATTGAGGGGAGGAACTGTGCCCCCACACATTGTAAAAGATGGGAAACATTGTTTGGTTCTCTAACATTGCTGTAGCTGCGATCGTCAGCTTTTGTGATGGGAAGATATTGGGTGCAGTTCTGCTAGGGGGGGCAGTCCCTGTTTCCAGGAGGAGGAGGACTGTGGTTGGCCACTGTTAAAGCCAATCACAGTCCTGATAACCCCGTCCCCCATCTGGAGGAAGATGACTCGCTTGGTTGCCACTACCAATCTCAGAAAGAATGGATTTCACTGTCATTAAAAAAAACACAATCAGGGGCTGATGCAAGAAATGTATTTTATTGTTGTATTTCTAGACCACTTTTGCTAAGTATTGGGCCCATTTTCTTCGTTTTTCATTAACTAAACCTCTCATCATCTGTATCAGGGCAGGAGTGAACCTCTCACGTGTCCCATTACCTTGTAGATAGGGATGTAGTGTGTGACTTCTTAATGCCTAGGCAGTGGCACCATTATTGGAAGAACTTGCTTTCAAAACAGGATCCCTGTCTGGAATATATCTTCTGTGGACAGCCATAAGGAAGGCAAAAGTGCTTCCACACCATCTGGGTGGAGGTCCTGGTGGTCTTGTCACAGGTTGATACTTTCACCATAAACTTGGTAAAGTGGTCCGCCATCCAGCTTAGTCCCTTTACCTATGGCATATTTCTGCTTCTGTGTCTTTCAGTTCCAGTGAATATTGTGGAAAGGATTTTCCCACTCTCTGCACAGGTCCCCTAATATTGCTGCTTGACTATACACCACTTCTAAGCAGTTAACTATCTTGTTAAGTGAACCTTACTCTTCTGCTGGGAGGTGGAGGGTTAACCTTGCTTCCCCCTCTGAGGTGTTAATAGTTAGTTCTGCCTGTTGAACAGGGATGGGATCCCATATGTCCTGATCCCATCCCTGCAAACTCTTGGCCCAATTACCCAAGCCCTGATCCTGAGTGCTTGGATAATTATTGCAGCAGGAATCCAGACACTGATAACGGGGATCATTATTGCAGGGATGGTAGGTTGCCTGCTTCCCTCTGGAGTAGAACTACCAGGTGCCACTGTCACTCCTTTTCAATCATCATTGCCTGACATAGCCAATCTTGTTCATAGATGCCAGATTTCATAGAATTAGTTATCAGCTGAATGATCAGACAGAGTGTAACTTGCAATTTACTAAACAGTAAAGTTACATTCAGGGTAACATGTGGCTGCATAGCATACTCTCTAATGCCGCGTACGCACAAGCGGATTTTCCGTCAGAAAAATCTTGGATGTTTTTTCTGAACTTCCGACCGTCAAGAATGCGGTGATGTACAACACTACGACAAGCCGAGAAAATTAAGTTCAATGCTTCCGAGCATGCGTCTAATTGTTTCCGAGCATGCGTAGGAATTTTGCGCATCTGAATTGGTACAGACGATCGGAATCTCCGATCAAAACTTTTTCCGACCGAAAAATTGAGAACCTGCTCTCAATCTTTTGCTGGCTGGAATTCCGCCAGCAAAAGTCTGATGGAGCATACACACGGTCGCATTTTTCAACCAAAAGCTCTCATCAGACTTTTGCTGGCGGAATTTCCGATCGTGTGTATGCGGCATAAGACTTAAACTGAGAATCACTACTTCAGTAAAACAGTATAGAACAAAGCTACATGCAATTATCCTCATAGTGAAGTCTAGTATAGCACTGTTAACACAGACAAATGGCTGGAGGGATCCAGGGACAAAGTGCCACCACATTGGAACAGTAGCTGCATGCTATTAAGTTCTGGCCACCATGTTCACACACCAATTTTAATAGTGGAGGGCCTAGCACATGGCTGCGGATCACTTATCCAGCTACCACTGCCTCATCAGATGTGGCCCCTCTGAGCTGCTGAAGGAGATAAGAAGCAGGGAAATTCATTATCCCTGGGTGTGTCCAGAAACTCTGGGAATTGTGGGGAAAAGAGTTAAAGGTGCCTCCGTCTACATCTCTGCTACAGTAGTACACTTCTGAATTTAAAACTTGTGGTAACTACCTTTAATATCAGGTTTGACCAGAATCTTGTTTACAAAAAGATAGCACGTATTTTCTATTAAATTTCCATTAGGCTCATACAGAAAGTGATGAAGATCTTATAAATCTATGCACATATTTGGCCTCATTTTTAGTATATCACAAAGCCATAATGCTGAACAAAAAATGCTGGCCTTCAGACGCAAACTCCTTCACTGCTATTGTTTAAGTTACAACACCTCCCCAGAGGTGTCTGACCATACTAAGGCATGTCAAATCTTGCTCACACTCTCCAGCACGACTCCACTCTGACACTATCCCCGAGATTCTAGCATTACCACTGTTTTTAGCAGTGTTCCCATACAGGACCTATAATTTCAAAAATTCTCTTGTGTAAAAATTTTGTAAAATAAATACAAAACCATGTAAAATCATGCATAAGAAGCACCTGTTGAGTTTTGTCTTCATACGTTTTCCAAGGGTTCAAAAAATAATAATTTTTCATTATTCCAACAGGGTAGGAACTCCCTATGACATTTTAACACTAGTTATCTGAGAGAACATTTTTTTCAAGTTTAAGTATATATATATATATATATATATATATAATGTTATTTCTGCTCATGTATTTATTATAACATTGATTGTTTTCAAGTACTCCTATTATAACAGTCTACATGGTATCTTTCTACAGAACAGAGTGTGAGATGGAGGTTATGTGTTATCAGCCAGTCAGGGCTCTGATGCATTGCAAAGAGCTATCTTGGGTCAATGAGTATGCAGGTAATGCTGGAAACTGCAAAACTGCACCCAGAAATAGCTGTGTTACCTTCCTCATTTGTATTGTGTTGGGCGTGTGTATACCAAAGGCATGGTATTTGGAACAATGGGAGGTACTCTAGAGATGAGAAGCAGCTGGCTACTTTGGAAATATAGGAAGCAGCAGGGTCTAAGCATTAGATCTCTAATCAGTTATTCTTATCTATATATTTAGAAGAGGTCTTGTATGTGGTTCTGTAAATACATGCATGCAAAGCACCACCCCATTTGTAAATCTTGGCCAATAACTGCAGGAAAAAAGAATCAATTCAAGATTTCGCAGATCAGCTCAACTTTTTTTTATAATAACACCAGGATTGCCGTAAAACAAAAATAAGACCTTGCTCTCATCCTTTATTTCAATGACCATATGTAACTAAAGCAATTTTTTTTTTTTTTAGATAACACAGCTAATTTTCTACTTTAATGTTTATAGGACAGCTTTGAATCATGCTACTCGTTAATGAACCGGTCACTTCATCAAGGTTTCAGAACAAAGTTATTCATAGAATTTCAATACAGTACATTTGTTAGTCAGATAAAGACCTGATAGAATGTGGGCATTGATGAAAGGCATCTGAATTATAGCTGCTGTGTATCCCCTTTTATATTCACACATATTTAATCTCCTAACAGCTACGCAGAGTATTGCCGGTAATGGTGAAGGAAATGAACTATCATCTACTTTCAAAGTCTAATTACTGACACCTAATATTCTATGGCTGCCTTTCAAAGCTCTGAAAATGTACAGAGAATTTAGAGGGTCTTTTACGTCACCCAAGCTATACTTTTCTCAAAGGATTTTGCAAGGTAATCATGGTGACAATGAAATAACATTTGTAGTTCTCAGTTGAAGGCTTAACATTTGTCAAGACAGGAAGGATGGAAATAAATAATGTGTGAACTATTTATAATATAATGTACATACTATAGGTCATTTTTATCAGAATGATACAAGAAGGGTTCTTTTTATTAATGTCCACACAAATTTCACCCAGGATTCACACACTTTCCAATGGAATCCTTTTAGAAAAAAAAATAATTTTAGGTGATAATTGTGCAATCCTTGTGCGAAATCGTTTATAAATGTATCCCTAAATTTAAAAGGTTTTATATACACTGTTAAATGGAATGCTGTTAATGGGTTGTTTGAAATCCACCAGTGCAGCATGGTTTACCACACTTGTACATACCACATGTAAACCTTGAGTACTGTTTTGCATTATTATATCCAATGATATACCTTAGCTATCTGCAGTTACAGCCTGTGTTCTGTGGCAGTTTGTACCTAAACTGCAAAATAAAAGAACAACCTCCTGGGAAATGGCCTGGCACAGATGGATCACAGACTTTTTGCTATTCTCAAAGCTCTGCAGTCCCCTATGGGCTGGGGATGCCCAAAAATCACACTAGAAAATAAAAACAGAGGGCACACCAGCCTTGTGCATTATCTTTGTGGCAACTTTATTGAACAAAACAAAAGCATATGTATACTCACCAACTGCATGATATAAGAAGCACATTAAAGTCCACAGTGTACTAGGCAACCAGACAAACCGAACATGTCCCAACCTCGGGAAGACCCTCTAAATGGCTAACACTTTTTTGGACTTAAGCTGCTGCATACAGCAGTGTGAGAATACTTTACAAAGGATTAAGAGATAGGTGTATTTTAGGGACACATCACCACACTCAAAATGATAATTTGGTCTTTAGTTTTTAGTACAGATATGTGAATGAAGCCTAAAGTGTTTTTTAGAATCTTCTTGAGTACACTATAGAATAGTTTCCAACGATAGATAGATAGATAGATAGATAGATAGATAGATAGACAGAGTGCCTTAAAAAAAAGTATTCATACCCTTTGAAATTTTCCACATTTTGTCATGTTACAACCAAAAATGTAAATGTATTTTATTGGGATTTTATATGATAGACCAACACAAAGTGGCACATATTTGTGAAGTAGAAGGAAAGTGATGAACAGTTTTCAATTTTTTTTTACAAATCAATATCTAAAAATGTGAGACGTGCATTTGTTTTCAGCCCTGTTTACTCTGATACCCCTAACTAAAATCTAGTGGAACTAATTGCTTTCAGAAGTCACCTAATTGGTAAATAGTCCACCTGTGTGTAATTTAATCTCAGTATAAATATAGCTGTTCTGTGAAGCCCTCTGATGTTTGTTAGAGAACCTTAGTGAACAAACCGCTTCATAAAGGCCAAGGAACACACCAGACAGGTCAGGGATAAAGTTGTGGAGAAGTTTACAGCAGGGTTGGGTTAAAAAAATATCCCAAGCTTTGAACATCTCACTGACAGGCCGGGCAAGGAGAGCATTAATCAGAGAAGCAGCCAAGAGGCCCATGGTAACTCTGGAGTAGCTGCAGAGATCCACAGCTCAGGTGGGAGAATCTATCCACAGGACAACTATTAGTCGTGCACTCCACATTTGGCCTTTATGGAAGAGTGACAAGAAGAAAGTAATTGTTGAAAGAAAGCCATAAGAAGTCCCGTTTGCAGTTTCGAGAAGCCATGTGGGTGACACAGCAAACATGTGGAAGAGGGTGCTCTGGTCAGATGAGAAAACATTTTAGCTTTTTAGCCTAAAAGCAAAACAATATGTGTGGTGGAAATCTAACACTGCACCCTGAACACACCATCCCCACCGTGAAACATGGTGGTGGCAGCATCATGTTGTGAGGATGCTTTTCTTCAGCAGGGACAGGGAAGCTGGTCAAGGTTGATGGGAAGATGGGTGGAGCTAAATGCAGGGCAATCTTAGAAGAAAACCTATTAGAGTCTGTAAAATATAAGGCCAGAGCTACTATGGAATTGCTTATATCAAAGCATATTCATGTGTTAGAATGGCCCAGTCAAAATCCAGACCTAAGTCCAATTGAGAATCTGTGACAAGACTTGAAAATTGCTGTTCACAGATGTTTTCCATCCAATCTGACAAAGCTTGAGCTATTGTGCAAAGAAGAATGGGCAAAAATTTCACTCTTCAGATGAGCAAAGCTGGTAGAGACATACCCAAATAGACTTGCAGCTGTAATTGCAGTGAAAGGTGATTCTATAAAGTATTGACTCAGGGGGGCTGAATACAAATGCTTTTCAAAAATGTATTTGTAAAAAAAAATTGAAAACCATTTATCATTTTCCTTCCATTTCACAATTATGTGCCACGTTGTGTTGGTCTATCACACAAAAAAAATCCCAATAAAATACATTTACGTTTTTGGTTGTAACAAGGTTGTAACATGACAAAATATGGAAATCCCCCTGAGGAAGGTGCGAGACCCTGTATCGGCACGCATTGGGGAGGGGCATGGACAATCGCGGTACTAGGAACTAGTGTGGAGCTAGTTATTTCCATGAGAAGTGCCGGTGGGACTTGTGTGAATTGGAGAGGTGATTCCCAAGCATGGATTTTAGCTTTGCTGTTCACAGACTGGTGCTCTTGGAGCACCCGAAAAATGTGAGTACCTTGTCATTGCTTTGTATGCAAAAAAATGCTTTTTAAATGATATAAGCACTATTAGTTTTCTTTCTATACTATTTATCATTGGTAATCACTGGCCACCTAGGAGCAAGGAGTAGAGAGGAGCTCGGGAGTTGTCTCGTTATAGCCCATGGTGAGGCTAGACAGCAGTTTTTGACCCTACTTACCTGTAGTGGCCACAATGACCCAGGTGAGAATATTCCTGCCGGGGGGGGGGGGGAGAGAACCTGTGGTGATACACATCCTGGATCCCTTTTGAGCACAGAGGAGTGGATTAATTTTGAGCACTTTTTATAAAGCACTTACATTGTGGGACTTTATGGACGAATTTCTACTATATTTTTCTATATTTCATTTTAATTATATGTTCATATGAATTCTGTTTTTTATAGTTTTAAGTGCTGCACAGTTGATTGTTTAAAAATAATATGTGGACAATGTCAAGGGGTATGAATCTTCTTTAAGGCACTGAAGGTAGATAGATAGATAGATAGATAGATAGATAGATAGATAGATAGATAGATAGATAGATAGATAGATAGAGATAGATAGATAGATAGATAGATTCAATGTCTAAAACCTTTGTCAGCCCATGACTAGGATCATTTCTGCACCAGATGTTACTCAATGCCCTGGCACTAAAGCAATAACTAGTGCTAAAACTCCACCCAGTACTCTCTAGGGACTGAGCTCCTTCATTACTGTGCCCTTTGATACACTGTTAGAGAAATAATTAAATACCACATGACCCTATGTATACCATACAACTGATAACAGCAACCACGTTCCGTTCTTGGTGTGCTACTTTTTAACCCAATTGGAGACATTTAATGCTACTTTCAGCAATATTCAAAATCCGGTAGTTGTTGGTTGATTGTTACACCAGTAGACTCCAGAAGTGTAATGTCCCCTCAGTAGTTTGAGCCTGTTCCCCCACAGGGCCATGCTTAGGGTGTCACTCTCTTGCAGCTGACTCCTCAGTTATTCTATTATATGTTCTTTAATGATGTGTAAATCAATTTGCAAGTTAGGTAAAATGTCAAACTGCAATTCTTTTGCTTTGCCAAAATATATGCTTATAAATTGGTTCAGCTGGAAGAGTTATATATATATTTTAAATTTGATAATTCTGACTACCTGGATTCTTGAAATGTGTGATTTGCCTTGAACTGGCAGATACACATATTAATATTTACACAATAGGGTGAGTCTCATGAGTACTAAAGTACCCAGTGTCTCCCTGCCTTGGATGGGATGAAAATCACAGTGCAGGGGAAGGCCCAGAAATTGCACAGGAAAGGGCTGGTGTGTACCAACCCTTAAGCTGGCCATTTCAAACTCAGGTTTTGAGCTGTGGGTGGCCCTGTCATAGATACAATTGCCAGTAGTACATATTCCTCCATCTGTGCTGTTTAGTGTGGATAGAAGAATCTATTGATTTTTCCTTGTTTAGCCTGTGGGCTATATGAGAAGAATCCAGCCATGTATGGTTAGCCCTAGTATCATAAAAGATCAACTGTCATGGCTGCTACAGGCTCATTTTGGCTGGGTTATGCGTAGGCTGAAAGAGACACTTTGTATACTCTGAGCCTGTAGACCTAGAACCGCCCACTAGAATAGTAGGCAAACTGTCATCTTACTCAGTCAGCAGTTTGGACCTAGATATATGAAGTCGGAGTGAATGAACTGTAAGTACACAATACATTATTGTACCAGCAACCTGCACAAAGTATTCAGGGGCAGCAACAATGACCACCCAGCTGGATTGTACTAGTTGGTGAATATTAATTTTAAAGTTTAAAGGCCGGTCCCTTGAATTCTCTGCTGCCAGTCTTTATCTGGGTCTGTCCCTGGAATACTCTCTAGTCTGCTACTTGACCTGACCTCATCCTGTCCCTGAAATATGTTTGTTGACTGCCTTCCATCCCTGACCCTGCCTGACTCTACCACTGCACTACACTATCCAAAGGGTACCTGTCTCCACTATCCTCGGTGGTCATCTAATACCTTCAGCTACCGTAGGTTTCTTGTTGACTTCTCCCACTCTGCTTCCAGTGCTGCTTGTCCAGGAACTGTATTAAGACCTGGGGGCAACCAAATACCATTGGGCCTACTTACCTTAAAGTTAATGTCAAGCTGTGTGTGTGTGGGCCTCCCTCCAATCAGCTCTCAGAGCCCCCCTCACAGTATAACCTCAGCTCCCCACCCCCTGCTTTCTGAAAAGTCAGACAAACTGTATAAATTCTGTACTTTTAATGGATGAACAGGAGAGAGGGCTGTAGATAAACAGGTACAATTTATGTATGCGGATTTGTTCAATCTCTGAGTATCTGAGGCTAGTCACCTCACTGGGTATATGTAAGGGTTCACAACTGCTTTAACAATTCAAGATATGCTTTTGAACAAAAAGTTTTGAAAAAGTATATAGTCATTGTTTTACCATAAAAAAAATAGTTTTCTCTGGGGTTTGTTCACTTATTCTTCTCCCATGGCCATTTTTAGATCCTTAGCTGTCAGGAATAAGGTAAGTATGGGATCAGCCAGATATAAATGATTACAGAAATGCAGTATACAAGAGTGTTTACAATACTTGTCAAGGAAGAGTCAGTGAATAGCAGCCTCTCTTCCAGTTTATATTTGCAGACAATTATTAGAAGAATGGTAACAGCTAATTGTCAGTGAGCAGCCTGTCCTCTTCCTGACAACCAAGTCCACGTTTATTTTATTATCTCCTAATTCTTCAGGGGAAGATTAGCAGTGACAGTGAAAAGGATGACTGAGAACCTTTTTTATTTCCACATATACTCTAAACTTTTTTACCTAGAAAAGCACTGGACCCTGAGCTCATAATGGTAGCATGTACACTCACTAGCTAAAATGTGTGATGTGACCAATTCAAGAACTGAATATACTGTACAAATCTCCCGACTTTCTGAGGTGAGAAAGAGGGATATGTTCTAGTGTAAAGTATGCAGGCCAAGGACATACTCATGTTAAGGGTTAACCCTTTGCTGATGGTCTTTAGATGGATCCTAGCATTGAGAGGTGCAGGCAGAGTTCCCGATCATTTGACCACTGTGCTTGGCTGTAACAGTGGTCACATGATCAGGACCCCTTTCCATCAGCTCCCAGACGTAAACAGTATGCAGCAGCTGTCGATGACAGCTTAGTCAGTTAATCAGTGTGCTGGGAGTGCACTCAGCAAACAACAGCAGAGTCCCAAGGACCCATATATGTGGTGTGTGGGCCTTGCCAAGCTGCTGCGTATATGCGTTACACTGGCACCAACAGGTTCATATGCAAAATAAGATTGGCTAAACCAACAACTGTTTTCTTTTTTTTTTTTTATATACCATTCCACTCCCTTTATACTGGCCTTTCGAGATAAAAATGTGTTAATTTAGAGATTGAACGAGAGGTTTAGAGACGTAAACTATTTGTGGTAGTTAAACAGTACATTTACAAAGGTCTGTACAATAGATCAAAAAGAGGGACAAATGAAGAGGAAGGAGGGACAGAGGGATTTGGTTCAAAACAAGGGAGAGTCCCTTTAAATAAGAAACCGTTGAAAGCTAGGCATTTGGCTATTCTAGTTGCTGTGAATCACTTCTAAAGCCTCGTACACACGATCGGATTTTCCGCAGACAAAACCTTGGACTTTTGTACGAAGGGCGTTGGCCAGGAACTTGTCTTGCATACAAACGGCAAGGAATTGTCGGCCAACAAATACGAACGTAGTGACGTACTACGTGTTTTTCTCAGCTCTTTAGTGCCACCCTTTGGGCTCATTCTGCTAATTTTGTGTTAGTAGAAGTTTGGTGAGTGTTGATTCGCGCTTTTCATTTCACACTTTTCATTTTGCACTTTTCAGTTCATTTCTGAACGAACGTCATGTTACGTAATCGGAGGAGATAACGTGTTATTTATTATTGGCCTTGGAGTTATTGCTTTGACCCAAGTCCAGTCCAGAAACAGGAGGAGGAGGAGTTCTTGGACCAAAAATTGGTTGCTTTGTTAATTGTGAACAATTATGTCATATGCCTTTACTGCGGGAGCTCCAGGAGAATAATCCGGATGATTTTCAGAATTATCTCCGGATGAGGGACCCCTGCTTTCACCAACTCTTGGCATTGTTGACCCCTTATATTGAGAAGCAGGACACATGCATGAGGCTTTTATTTTATTTTTTGTTGAATAATGATTTGATTTGGTATATTTTTGAGATTTTTGGATGCATAGAATGCACTTTTTGGTTAAGTTCTATTGGCAGATAGCATGTCTATTCTTTATTTGTTTTCTTTTTTTAATGCACAATAAAAAAATTGTGTAGAATAATACTTGGCTATGTTTTTTACTTCAAATGACAGTTTGGGAGTAGGCAGGGACACCAACATAATTGTACCTTTGATCTTAAAAACGATGGGATAGTTGTGTTGTGGTAACTTGCACCAAAAAAAAAAAAAAAAAAACAAGCATAATATTATTATTCTTGATATCACTAGAAAAAAAAAGCCTTTGAAAATTAGTTTGACATAACTCCATCAGTATCACCAGCAAAGCAGCTTCTTTATTATCCCATTAAAGAAGAAGAGAATGTGTGCTGCATTTCAAGATTTCATAATTTGCTGCATCACAAATGTTAATTCTCCATTACGATCGCTAGTTTACAAGACCGACCGCTTCCAGCTCGTCCTTGCTTCCGAGCATGTGTGTTTGTACTTTGGACTTTTGTCCGACGGACTTGTGTACACACGCTCAGAAAATCTGAAACAGATATTTGTTTGCGGAAAATTTTAAAGCCTGCCATCCAACATTTGTCCACAGAAAATCTGACAACAATTGTCCGATAGAGCGTACAAACGGTTGGATTTTCCGCCAACAGCCTGTTATCACACAATTCCTGTCGGAAAATCCGATCGTGTGTACGAGGCTTATATGCAAGGTTTTTTTTATATTTACATCATGCTGAAATTCAGGACTGAGTTATGACTGGCTATTGCAATGGCACTCAGCACTAGTAAATCACTTCAAGCATTTGTATATCGTGTAACTGCCTATGACATCCAGCCATTAATAACTGTTATGAGTTATTATAGAGACAATCTTAATTTCTAATGCCATTGAGATTGCAAAACAATATTACATTTGCAAAACACACGTAAATCCTGCATTTTAAACTGCAATCAACATACCAGTACGTTTTCTCATCCAGTGCACCAAATAAAATGTAAAAATAGTACAATACTATTTTCACAGTCCATCATTATCATATTTATTGTTAATATTATTATTAGAGGTGTGCCTAATCTAAACAGCAGATTATGGTCCAGGTCCAGCCACTAATATATTCCAGGGCACAACAGGGGATTTGGTTTATATTAGGGAGGGTTAGTGTTAGCTTTAGGGTTTCAGGAAGGTATAGTTTTAGGGTTAAAGTTATTGAAAGAGTTGATATGATCTTTAGTGTTATGGTTAAAGTTATTGGGAGAGTTGACATGAACCTTATTGTTAGAGTTAACATTTTTAGGAGAGTTGATGTGAGCCTTAATGTTAGGATTACATTTATTGGGAGAGTTGATGTGAACCTTAATGCCCATCAGTGCCACCCATCGGTGTCCATCAGGGCCCACCAGTGCCACCTATAAGTGCCCACCAGTGCCGCCTATAAGTGCCCACCAGTGCCGCCTATCAGTGCCCATCAGTGCTACTTATCAGTGCCATCTATCAGTGCCCATCAGTTCTGCATATAAGTGCCTCATCATCAGTGCCCATCAGTGCCACCTCATCAGTGCCCCCTTAGCAGTGCCCATCAGTGTAGCCTCATCAGTGAAGGAGAAAACTTACTTATTTACAAAGTTTTATTACAGCAAGGAAGAAAAACTTTTTTGTAGGGCAAAAAATTTAAAAAGACAGCGGTAATAAAAAAACACCAAAAGAAAGCTCTATTTGTGATGAAAAAAATTATAAGAACTTTGTTTGTGTATAGTGTTGGATGACCGCGTAATTGTCATTCAAAATGTGACAGCGCTAAAACCTGAAAATTGGCCTGGGCAGGAAGAGGGTGAAAGTGCCCTTTATTGAAGTAATTAATGTTAGGGTTAAAATGTAATAGGACAGTTGATGTGAGCCTTAATATTTGGGGTATCAGTACTAGGTGAGTTGTTGTGAGCCTTAATATTTGGGTTAAAGTTATTGGGAGAGTTGATATGAACCTAATTCCCCTTACACACGGTCGGATATTCTGAAAGGAAAAAGTCAGATCGGATTATGTTGTCGGAAAATCCGATCGTGTGTGGGCTCTAGCGGGCTTTTTCTGTCGGAATTTCTGCAGAAAAAATTTGAGAGCAGGATCTCAAATTTTCCGACATCAAAATCCAATCGGACTTTTTCCGATCGTGTGTCGAGAATTCCGACGGACAAAGTGCCACGCATGCTCAGATCAAATTACGAGACCAAAGCTATTGGCTACTAGCCTCTACGTAGTTCCGTCGTACGCAACGAACGTCACCACGTTCGGAATGATTGGATTTTCCGACAACTTTGTCTGACCGTGTGTATGCAACACCAGTGTCGGACAAAATCCGTCTGAAAAAATCCAACGGATTTTGTGGTTGGAATTTCCGACCGTATCTACAGGGGCTTAGTGTTAGGGTTAAAGTTAATAGGAGTGTTGATGTGAGCCTGAATGTTAGGGTTAAAGTTATTGGGAGAGTTGATATGATTCTTAGTGTTAGGGTTAAAGTTATTGGGAGAGTTGATGTGAGCTTCATTGCTAGGGTTAAAGTTTTTAGGACAGTTGATGTGTTATTGGGAGTGTTGATGTGAAATTTAATGTTAGTGTTAAAATTTTCTGAACAGTTGTTGTGACCTTAAAGCGGCACTTTACCCATAACAACTTTCTTCTTGCTGGAGGCTGACGAATTGCTGAACCCCAGAGCCCCCAAACAGCAGTGAATCATAACCATTGATTTAACGGTTTCAAAAACCAGTTACATTCCTGGAATGCTGGGATTGCTAACTGTCACAATTGCTTGTGTCCTCAACCAAACTGTCAAACCATCAAATGGTTGGTGTCATAAGTGATCACATGTGCAGCACCATGGCAGTTGCAGTTCAAACAGAAGCAGCTTCCTTGGCTGTAAAGGATTTGAGGGTTTAATTCTGCTTAACCACTTCAATACCAGACACTTAGACACCTTCCCGCCCAAGCCAATTTTCAGCTTTCAGCGATGTCGCAATTTGAATGACAATTGCGCGGTCATGCTACACTGTACCCAAACAAATTTTTTATCATTTTGTTCCAACAAATAGAGCTTTCTTTTGGTGGTATTTGATCACCTCTGCGATTTTTTTTTTTTGCGCAACAAACAAAAAAAGACCGAAAATTTTGCAAAAAAACAAGTTTTTCTTTGTCACTGTTAATTTTTTTTTGTAAATAAGTGCGTTTTCTTCTTCAATGACGGGCACTGATAAGGCGGCACTAATGGGCACTGATAAGGCGGCACTGATGGGCACCGATGAGGTGGCACCAATTAGGGGGCACCGATGAGGTGGCACTGATAGGCGGCACTGATGGGCACTGATAGGTGGCACTGATGGGCACTGATAGGTGGCACTGATGGGCATTGATAGGTGGCACTGGTATGCGGCACTGATGGGCACTCAGGTGGCACTGATGGGCACTCATAGGCGGCACTGACGGGTACTTATGGGTGGCACTGATGCACACATATAGGTGGCACCGATAGGTGGCATGGATGGGCACTGATAGGTGGCATGCATGGGCACTGATAGGTGGCATGGATGGGCACTGATAGGTGGGCATGGGTGGGCACGGATGGGCACTGATAGGTGGCACTGATGGACGCTGATGAGTGGCACTGATAACACTTATGGGTGGCATTGCTGGGAATCCTTTTTTTTTTTACTTTTTTTTTTATTAATATGATGTGCCAATCAGTGCCCATCTGTGGGCACTGATTGCCATATTTTTGATTTTTTTTTTAACATGTGGATGGCCATGGGGGATGTACCTGGCCATCCACATGCTGGGGGCTTCCCTGGTGGTCCTGGGGGCTTCCCTGGTGGTCTAGTGTGGGCATCTGAGGGGGGGCTGCGCTGATAAAACAATCAGCGCAGACCCCCCCTGTCAGGAGAGCCGCCGATCGGCTCCCCTCTACTCGCGTCTGTCAGACGCGAGTGAGGAAAAGCCGATCAACGGCTCTTCCTGTGTACATCGTGATCAGCCGTGATTGGACACGGCTGATCACGTGGTAAAGAGCCTCCGCCGGAGGCTCTTTACCGAGATCAGTGTAGCGGTGTGTCAGACTGACACACCGCTCCACCGATCGCCGCGATGCGCGCCCCCACGGGCGCGCGGCGGCTGTTATCCTGAAGGACGTCATATGACGCCCAGTCAGGATAACGAAGCCACTTCCCGGACGTCAATTTACTATTGACCGGGCGGGAAGTGGTTAAAGGCTGTCAGCTTCTACAAATTCAGCAGTGCCTAAAAATGGAGAGCAACTGAGCATGTACAGAGCAGGGTAAGACCGTGTATTACTGGATTTTAAACAGTATAGGCACTCATTTTTAATGTTTTACCTGAAAAAGGGGCCTGCCTGAAGTGATCTAGCAGGACTTCATTTTCTGACTAAAGTTCCACTTTAATGTTAGGATTAAAGTTATTTGAACAGTTGATGTGAACCTTAATGTTAGGGTTAACGTTATTGGGATAGTTAGTGTGAGTCTGATGGTTGGGGTTACATAAAGGGCAATGTTAATGTTATTGGATTTGGTTAATGTTAGGATCAAGCTGGCCATACATGATCCATTTTTTTTTTCATATCAGCCAGCAGGCTGTTTGAAATCATATAAACAGACTCTCCCATCCACAAAAGCGAAGTAGATACAGAAATGCTTCCCACTATGTTATTCTATTGTGACAGCAGGGACTCCTTCACGGCCAGAATACACTGATCTGTGCTGCAGGCACAGTGGTTATTTACTTGTAAAATGCTCCCTTGTGTAGATGTCTAAACGCCCTGAGACATCTTCTGGGAGCTTCCATCTTGGATGTGATAATAGCAGCCCTAGCAGACTCAGAGCTTTTACTCCAGTATTCCCTTTTTCTCCTCCTCGACTGGTAAAAGAAGGTTATGAAGAAGGGTGAAGAGAGGAGCGAATGAGTTGGGCCAGTAATTGGACACTCCCAGAAGAGGAGTAGGCTATGACATGCAAGGAAGGAGGGAGCGATGCTGACCATTGTAAGCACCCCTATCAGTTGTAGATGGTTTGTCTCAAATCTCTAACTGGCACATTTGCTGAATAGCTTAAAGTGATAGCAAGCCCTACTTTCCTTTCCAGACAAGGAAGCTGCCATCTTAGCCTCTGTTTGATCTGAAGTTGCCATGGTGCTGCACATGCCATCAGATATGACACCAATCATTTGATGGCTTGAAAGTTTGATTGAAAGCACAAGAAACTGTGACAGTTGTGATTCAAGGCTTGTCTTGAATTTACCTGTTTTGGGAAACTGGTTTATCAATGAGTGTAGTTCTGCTTTAAAAGAAGTTAGAAAAATAACTGACTTATTAAAGCTTAATTGAACAAGCTGAAGTTAGAAGCTGATTGACTACCATGCATAGATGCACCAGATTTTGCACTCTCTAGTTTTAGTAAATCATCCCCTTTGTTTTCTTTTATTAGCTAGAAGTTGGAAAAATTACAAAATGAGACTAGGCTTTAGCAGCCTTCGACCTACTGCACCCAGAGATTGCTTCTGTTAGGTGCTTTAGTATGAGTCTATGGGGGAGATTTGGTAAAACTGGAGCTCACAGAATCTGGTGCAGCTGTGCATAGTAACCAATCCACTTCTACGTTTTATTGTCAAAGCTTAATTGAACAAGCTGGAGCTAGAAGCTGATTGGTTACTATGCACAGCTGCACCAAATTCTGTGTGCACCACTTTTAGTAAATCTCCCCTTTTATGTTTGCCTATACCGACTCTATCACATGGACCAGTTCACCCATTAACCAAATTGGCTATAACAGGGCTCGACAAATCCCAGGTGTCAAATTGTCCTGGTCACTGGAAATTGTGTCCTGGAGTCCTGGCAGTGGTCTGGATCTGGTCTCCCCATGTGGCCCTAAGATGGCTGGCCGGTAATTGAGCGCTTGTTTGTGGGAACCGGCGTCCTCCTCCTGTGGGCGGGGCTGTGAGGAGTGCCTGCCAATTTGACAGCTGGGTTCTGGGGTTGTGGGCTTGATCTGGTGCCCTTTCCTTACCACCAGTGAGTGGACGGAGAGTGTGACAGTGGGCATGTACACAGATAATCAGTGCCCTGATTATCATTGCCTTCCCATCAGCGCACATCAGTGAAAAAGAATAATTACTTATTTGCAGAAGTTTATAACCAACTAAAAAAAAAAAGTTTGTGTTTTTTTTTTTTGTCTTTTTTATTTTCCCACCAGGCGTGAGCAATTTCTATTGCTTGATGCCCTGGGTGAACAGTTCCCGGTGGCTGGCAGCTGATTTAAAAAACTGGCTCTTTACTTTTTTTTTTGCTGGCTCCTAGATTCGCAGCAAATTTGCCCTGGACTATAAGATAGCTTGAAGTATTTATGGTGGGGATTTACTAAAATTGGTGCACACAAAATCTGGTGCAGCTCTACATAACCAATCAGCTTCTATGTTTTATTGTCAAAGCTTTATTGAAGAAGCTGAAGTTAGAAGCTAATGTTAAAATGCACATCTGCACCAGATTCTCAGGGTTATTTACTAAAGGCGAATCCCCTTTGCACTACAAGTGCACTTGAAAGTGCAGTCGCTGTAGATCTGAGGGTAGGGTTGCCACCTTTTCTTCAAGTCAAACCCGAACACTTTTGTGGCGCACAGCAATTTATAGTATAAGCTATACATATATTTTGCTACTAAATAACATTTCTAATCATATGAAGTTAATAACAAGAGTCCCCCTTTACATCAGAGTCCACAGAGTTCCCCTTTTACATCTGAACTCGCAGAGTTCCCTTTCACTGTAAGGGGGGACTCTGCAGACTCTGATGTAAGGGAGAACTCTGGGGACTCTAACATAAGGGATGCTCTGGGAACCCTGATTTAAGGGGGAACACTGAGTACTCTGATGTACGGAGAGGACTCTGATGTAAGGGGGAACACTGTGGCCTCTGGTGTAAAGGGGAACTCTGATGTAAGGGGTGCTCTGAGAACCCTGATTTGCCTTTGTGTACTCACTCAGAGGCAGGAGAGAGAAGGGGGAGACTTCAGTCACAGACAGGGATGGATGGTGAGCTCACTCACCCCTTGGCAGTCAGCACCTCTCATCCAGATGTATCTAAGGCTGCTGGACTTCAAATTTCCGGCTCCCACTTTCCTTTTCTGAGGCACAGCACCGGGGATTGGAGTGTGTGCAGACACAGGGGGGTAAGGAGAAAAGATGCAGATCAAGCCCTCTCTCCTCTCCCATCTGTTTGTGTTTTGGGGGGGGGTTGTTAGTGTTGGCTTTGGGCAGTGTGAAAGAGAGTGTAACAGACACTCTCAGCTGAGACAGCTGCTGCCAGCAACCCTGCTGGAAAACCATAGTCCAATCTAAATAATGTGTCCAGGTTTCAGACCATCTGAAACCCGGACACATGAATCCAAACCCGAACTGTCCGGGTGAATCCTGGACAGGTGGCAACCCTATCTGAGGGGGACATGCAATGAAAATAAAAAACAGCATTTTAGCTTGCACTTGATTGGATGATAACATCAGCAGGGCTTTCCCTCATTTCAGATCTTCCCCTCAGATCTACAGTGACTGCACTTCCAAGTGCACTTGTAGTGCAAAGTGGATTTGCCTTTTGTGAATGACTCCCTCTGTGTGTACCAGTTTTATTAAATCTCCTCCTATATGTATATCTAACCTTATCACATAATATAATTGTGAACTAGATGGTGCTTCTGTACTGCTACAATCCTTACACTGTTCTTTGTATTATGTAGAAAATGTTTAATGAAACTTTATTAATCTAAAAAAAAAAAAAAAAGCCTAAAAAAGAAAACTAATGCAGCCACCACATCTAGGAATCGGTAAGCTGCAATATATTATTTTCATTTTTTTTGCTTGTTTTTGGGTTAAAAAAAAAAAAAAAGGATGCAATGCTACATAAACATGAAGGTATATGATTGTAAAGGAGTAAAAAAAAATCACCTCTAGAGGAAGATCTACAAATGGCATATGTAAAGTAAATAATTAAAAGCAGTGACAAAAGGATGCAGACATGAGACATGAACTAAAGAAAATGACTTCAATGTAAACATGACAATAAAAAAAACTCAACCCCAAAACTTCCCTTTGATTTAACCCCTCTATTAAGCTATTCCTGGGAAGTCAGGGAGGAGAGGCGTATTTTTTTTTGCACAGATCTCTTCTTATTGAACTGTATGCGACATGCAAATGAAATGCATAATTATGATGCAGGTGTTTACATAAAAGCAAGGGAATTGTTTCAGTGATAAACATGTGAGCAAGCTTTCTGTGAGCTCATCAGTGCAGCAATGGCTTAGGCTGTGTGGAAGTGCACAGAGCATCTTTCCCATGGTCTCCCAGAGAGTGTGTTCATTAGCATCAAAGGTTCTGCAAATGGCACTTTGAAAGGCACCACTAACATTAATTGGTAAACAGGATTTTGAAGTGACTGCTGATCTGTTAGACAGAGATTAATATGTCTTATTATTAGAATGCGTCGCCTGACATCAAATTACCAGCACCCATTCCTATTTTTTTTTTTTGTCTGACTATTCTGCTAAAAAACAGTTCTGATCATTTTCTTTTGTGTGCCCTGCTTGAGCAAACCCAATATTTTGCTTGTGCTGGGTACTGTGAATGAGGCAGTGCATGCACTGGCAACTCTCAGGATCTAACAGCAGGTGGCATGGCTTTTTTTTTGTCCTGAGAAAGGAATTAGAGACTTGGGATGCAGCTGTCCCATATCTGGCTCTGCTCCTAAACCCCATCAGAGTGGGGGAACTGTCTCCCAGAACACAATGTGGGTGCAGCCTCTTCCCTCACATTCCCAGGAGCACCCTCAGCCCACTAACCCTTTCACTGCTAACAGCCCTTCACTTCTCATCTACTGCTTTTCTCATTTAAAGGCAATATCATTGATCTTAGACTGTGTTCTTTTTTTTTTTTTTTTTTTATAATTGTCCTGCCATCTGAGGTTAACGCATTCTGTGCCAGCTAGATTAGGACCACAACAAAAAAATGTTTTACAGCACCCATAGCCAATGATTATTAATGCTTTTGCTTGCAGAGTCAATGAGAAAACGAATGTGATTCTAACCACACATAACAGGGAGAGAAAAAGATGGGTGCTGCGCCCTGTGCCATGGGGCTCATTCACCTACAGG